>OY757931.1:55084571-55247071 GCA_963585895.1 Sepioteuthis lessoniana | reverse complement strand
GGAAGGATATCAATTTCATCATCATCATATCGTGCTGGCAGCACGGATATCCCTGACCCTCTCTCGCCACTCCTCCCTATCGTTCATCGCCCTAGGCAGGTCTTCAGGACAACATCCTGTATCCTCACACAGCTGCTGAATGTACGTTCGTGCTGGTCGTCCTGCTTTTGCGCGGCCGTGTGTAGGGATCCATAAGAGTACATCTCTTATGAGTTCATCTCTGCTTCTCCAGCAATGTCCTGCATGTCTGGTTCGCCTAACTTGAATAGTTTTCGTGATAGGGGGCAGGTGGCCGTACAGTTGGTGTCTTGTTGGGTGTTGCTGCCAGGACTTGTTGAGGATTGCACGCAGCATTCTTGTGTAATTGCCATCTAGTTTCTTCTCGAGCCGTTTTGTTAGCGTCCATGTAGTGCATCCATATAGCAGTATCAATGTGACCGCTGCCTGGAAGAAACTGCGTTTCATTTTATCGGTTAGGTCTGATTTCCATATAGTCGATAGCCTATTGATAGCTGTCCATGCTTTCGTTAACCTCGTTTCGATCTCCTTTTCGGTTGATTCGACGCTGCTTCCTAGGTACGTGAATTTGTCTACTAGTTTAAGAGGGGTTCCTTCTAGAGTGGAGATGTCCCCCGTTTGGTTATAGCACATATATTCCGTTTTGTGTGCATTAACATGGAGGCCTATGCTTGCTGCTGCTCGTTCCAGGCTATGCAGAAGTGTTTCGGCTTGGTCAGGTGTATTTGCCAGTATCGCTATGTCATCGGCGTAGTCGGCGTCGGTAATTGTTGTTGCGGGATATCTTCTGCTTTTTTTCTTCGTCAGTTTGAAGCCATTCTCTTTGATTTTGTCAATCGATGTTCTAAGTACGTAGTCTAGACAAATGATAAAGAGATACGGAGCCAGCGTGTCCCCTTGTAGTACTCCTGCTACAATGTCGAAGTATTCTGTGTCTCCATCTGGTGATCGTACTTTTACTTTAGTGTTTCTATAGAGAATCGTTATTGCCGCTACGGTTTCTTTAGGTATGCCGTACGCTAGTAGGATTTGTTCCATCTTTCCTCTGTGAATGGAGTCGAAAGCCTTGGTAAAGTCGACAAATATTAATGTCGCTTGTAGGTTCTTTGCCCGTACACCTTCAAGGATTCTGCGGATGGTTAGTATTTGTGAGGTCGTAGATCTATTTCTTCGGAAGCCATTTTGGTTTTTTCTAAGTATGTTGTCGATTTTGGGTTCTATGCGGTTTCGTAGTAGGGCATTGTAGATTTTGGCAGCTATGGATGTAAGTGTTATGCCTCGGTAGTTTTTGGCTAATCCGAGGTCCCCCTTTTTAGGGAAGGGGAGTATGCATCCCTTCGTCCATCTATCTATCGGATTTTGATTGTATACTGCGTTGCAGTGTCGGAGCAGTATGTCGTCGAATTGTCTGGTCTTCCATACTTCCGGGGGAATTTCGTCCAGTCCTGCAGCTTTCCTATTTTTAATTTTTCTGAGAACCGAGTCGAGTTCTCCTTGTGTGAACGGTCCAAGTTTAATGTCTAATTGTTTGCTAATTATTCTGGTGATTGGTTCATGCGTTATTTTTGGTGGGTTTCCAAGTAAGTTTTCGAAGTGCTGTTTCCACAGTTTTATTCTTTCTTGTTGGTTTGCTGCTTTAAGTTTTGCTTTGGCTGTGTTCTTTCTTCTGCTCACTTCGTTTATTGTTTGCCAGGCAATTCTAGATTGTCTATCTTCTACCGAGTCTCTAATCTTATCTATCTGATTTTGAATGTATTCTGTCTGTTCCTTTATATATATGCCTGCTAATTGATATTGTGCCGTTTTTAGTTTTAAGGCATTTGTGTTTGTTGGGTTTTTTTCGATAGTTTTTGGAGGCTGTTTTCACTAGTGCACGTTTTTCTCTCACCGCTAAGGTTTCCCATGGGACTCTATATTTAGTTTTAATTTTTGTTGGAATGTATTTTGCTGCTGCCTCAAGGTGTGCATTGACGAAATTTTCGTATTCGTCGTTTGGTGTACTTTTTTCCGTCTTTTCTTGTAGTGTTTCGAATCTGTTTCTTAATTCTAATACGTATTTATCTCTGACATCTTTGTTGTTTAATAGGGCCCAGTCATAGTGTTTGGTGGTCGCTGTTCGTTTGTCGTTTTTTCGTAGGCTTAACCGTATTTTCGCTGTGACTATTCGGTGATCGGTGGACACACCCTCAAAAGAGGAATATGCCTCGCAATTCAATGCACTATTCTTCCATTTCTTGTTTATAAGGACGTAGTCTATCTGAGCTTTAGTATTGTTTGCGTACGTGTATGTCCATAGTTTGCCCTCTCTTTTTTGGTAGTTTGTATTGAGGCATGCTAATCTATTTTCTATCATGAAATCTGTTAGATGTTGCCCATTTCTATTTGACGTGTTGTGGAGGCTGTATTTGTTGTTTCCGTTTTTCCCGATTTGTGCATTCATGTCTCCGCCAATGACTAACATGTTGTGTTTCGGGATGCTACGCACTAATGAGGATAACTCATCGTAGAAGGTGACTATTTCATTTTCTTCACTAACATTGGTGGGGCTGTAGCATGAGACGATTGTTGCTCTGGGGTTTCCGTTAAATGTAGCTACCATCATTCTAGGTTGTATTTTCTCTATGCTATTAAGCGTTTTTAGTGCTCTAGGTCCTATAAGCAATCCTACCCCTCCCACTGCGGCGTTGACAGAGTTTTTCCATGCGGATACAGTGGCGAGCGACCATCCATTGCCAGTTTCGTGATATTTGATATCTTCTGTGTGCGTGTATCTGTGTTCTTGTATGCATATTATGTCTATTTTATGTTCTTCGGCCGATGCGATTAGCTCTGGGAGTTGTCCTATTCTATTTAAGGTTCTTACGTTAAATGTGGCTATTTGTAGTGTTTGCTTGCATTTTAGTAGTTTTGATTGTTTGAGCTCTGTAGCTGATTTTTCGAACACCGAGGCCAGGGCTCCAACCTCAGCAGGACGCGCCCCTTTTTTACCCGCGCGAAGAGCGATGCGGTTTGTGTAAGTGGTTTGAGTGTGGGTCATGGTTATCTTTCGATGGCTGTTTTATTCTCTTCTATAGAAGCCACTCTTATAGAGGAGCAGCAGTAGTTCCCCGATCGAACTGTCGATCCTGAGCGAAAAGTCGTCAAACTCACGTCTAGGACCCATTTGGGTATTGACTTTGGTCGTCCATTGGTTTATTCAAATACCTTAACGTACATCATGCTGCTTCCCATGTGTACATAATAAAATAAATGAACATTAAAAAAAAAAAAAAAAAAAAAATTAATAAATAAATAAAAGGGGGGGGGAATTTGTTTTAAGTTTTAACTTAGTTAAAGTCCAACATTAAGGTACTTTCTTATGACTTTCACTAATACTGACTTATACTTTTCCAAGGGTTTTCATTTTTTTTTTTTTTTTTTTTCATCCTACAGTTGGGGACCTAGCAGGCTTCAGGAATTAGAGCTCTGTGGTAGCATTAGGCGTTCTAGGCTTTTTCTTCTAAACTACTGTTAGGGCTTTCTTTACGAATTTTTAAATTATTCGATAGAAGATATTTAAAAACATTCTGCCTTGTTCGCTGACATGTGGATAGGCTTAATATCAAATTGGCTTTACAGTAGAGTAAGCGTGCCTTTACATTTAAAACGCATAGTTTAAGCATTATTTTACAAACAAAATACAGCATAACATTTTGTAAAATTCAGCATTTTAAATTGGAATTAAAGACATACTGACCAATATTGACATATTTCTTCCACTTGGCTCCTGAGTTCAAATGCGTCTTCTTCGTTTGGACTTTTATTTACTACTGATATTTTAGGTAGCTTTGGGGGCGGTCTAGTGGGGTGAAGGGGACAATTCGTTTTTGTTGGTTTTTTTTTTTTTTTTCTTTTTTCCTTTTCTGAGGGGGGGGGCTGTAGTAGCATTCTAGGCTTTTTCTTCTAAACTACTGTTAGGGCTTTCTTTACGAATTTTTAAATTATTCGATAGAAGATATTTAAAAACATTCTGCCTTGTTCGCTGACATGTGGATAGGCTTAATATCAAATTGGCTTTACAGTAGAGTAAGCGTGCCTTTACATTTAAAACGCATAGTTTAAGCATTATTTTACAAACAAAATACAGCATAACATTTTGTAAAATTCAGCATTTTAAATTGGAATTAAAGACATACTGACCAATATTGACATATTTCTTCCACTTGGCTCCTGAGTTCAAATGCGTCTTCTTCGTTTGGACTTTTATTTACTACTGATATTTTAGGTAGCTTTGGGGGCGGTCTAGTGGGGTGAAGGGGACAATTCGTTTTTGTTGGTTTTTTTTTTTTTTTCTTTTTTCCTTTTCTGAGGGGGGGGGGGCTGTAGTAGCATTCTAGGCTTTTTCTTCTAAACTACTGTTAGGGCTTTCTTTACGAATTTTTAAATTATTCGATAGAAGATATTTAAAAACATTCTGCCTTGTTCGCTGACATGTGGATAGGCTTAATATCAAATTGGCTTTACAGTAGAGTAAGCGTGCCTTTACATTTAAAACGCATAGTTTAAGCATTATTTTACAAACAAAATACAGCATAACATTTTGTAAAATTCAGCATTTTAAATTGGAATTAAAGACATACTGACCAATATTGACATATTTCTTCCACTTGGCTCCTGAGTTCTTTATTCCTTGTAAAAAAATACAAGAAGGCACGAGGCCTTTTGGTTTTGGGGGAGGGGAAGGGAGCGGTCATTCTTTAACTATATTTTCTATGGGGAACCTAGCTAGCCACATTCGCCGACCCATTCAACAATACAATATATAATCACTCGTCCATCTCCTTGCACGCAGCAACCACCAAAATACCGCATTTGCTCTATGAAACAGTCCTACTTAAAACCCGAAAGTGATGCATGATTTTATTTACAATGTATGATTTTTTACAATGGATATGATGGGAATGGGAGAAAAAAACCCCGAAAAACATATATACACGAAAACAAGGAAAAAATCCCCAATTTGGTTTCCCTCCCATCCCCCCGTCTAGAAAATTGGAGGCCGACTGTTTTCCGGGTCGAAAGAAACCGGAAACAAGCCGGACCTACCCTAGGTAGGGCGGGAATCCTAATCTACAGAGATAAAAGAAATAAAGGGTCGGGCGCGGTATGGGTCGATACAAGCAGATTATATGATTTTTTACATATGAATTTTCAAGATCTTCAATAAAAAGCGGGCTGGGCTTCGGGTTGAGGTACAAAAATAATAGGGAGGGGGAAGATCTTGAGAAACTACCGACTAGATGACGGGGACAATGACACGCAACATACTGCTAACTAGGTTGCAAGGGGGAAAAAAACAATTCTACTTACCAGGGATGGGGTCCCTAAGGACCCGTACCATAGACGCCATGGGCCGGCAGAGGAGGGAAGGATGACTCCAACGTTGCCCCCTTTCGTACGACCAGGCTCGCTGCAGTCACCCACCTTTTGCTGAATGTTATGCGATCCAAGCGTTTTCTATCGCATCTGATTTTGACCCTCAGCTGATGCCGAAAATACAAAACCAGATCACGATGAGAAAAGTTTGCATCGTCATACAATCCCTTGTTTCGCGTCGTCCAAATCACCATTCGGGCTACAGCTAGGATCGCGAGAAACACCACACGCTTCTCACCGTGAAACGGAGGAAGAACGTTGTCTACGACGTAACCAACGTCGAGCAGCACGAGCTGTTTGGGTTCGATGCGAGCCGTCCACTCCCCGACGTGATCCCAAAACGGACGGACTCGCTCGCAGTAGTAGAAGGCGTGCTCAGCCGTTTCTTCCAAGCCACTGCCGCAGCGAGTGCAATCAGGCATGTCTGCCAGGCCCGCCTTGAAGTTCAAGCCGCGAAGGGATAACGCATTCCGAACAAGTCGCCAGGTGAGCGAGAACTCGGAGTTGTTCAAGAAGCTCGATCCTGGCGCCCAATTCCAGTGAGAGCGGATCTCCTCCGCCGTCCAGCCGTGCCGCTCGCTGAGAGGATCAGAAGCGGAACCCACCACTAATTCCCGATACAGCTCCTTCCGAGGCCATGAAAGGTCACTGGACCCAAGAAGGTTACGAAGGGCCTTTCGGCACTCGCGGACAAACAGTGCTTCGCCCAAAGGCTTACGTCGACCTTCAGCCTTTGGGTCTGACTTGAGGCGAGGAAAAGTCCGACTCGCCTTTCGTCTCCACACTGAGTCCCCCGTCAAGACACGGCCCAGATATGCAAGTCTTTCAGCAAGCCAGTGGCTCTCCAGATCAGGCATACCCAGACCCCCGTTGCGAGTACGTTGGATACAGACCTGCCTACGGACCATCGGCCTTGCACCTCCCCAGAGCAATCTGGAGAGGGATTGTTGCAGTGCCAACCGACGTGCCTTAGGCAGAGGAAGTACAGCCAATCGGTAAAGGATCAGGGGAAAGACGTACGTGGCGCACGCCTCAGCCCTGCCCTTTAAGGACAACCTCCTTGAAAGCCAGATTCCCACCTGAGCATTCACCTTAGCTTGTACTTCCGACCAATTTCGCTCCAGTTGGAGGTCGGGCCCAAACCACACCCCAAGGATGCGGATGGGTCCGTCACTCCAGCGGAAGGGCCCTGGAAGAGTATTGCTACCCCTCCAAGCACCAAGCCGCAAACCTTCGCTTTTGTCAAAATTGACCTTGGCCCCTGCAATCCGCTCATACTCGACAACCGCCTCTTTCACAGCCTCTATATCCTTGCGGCGGGATACAAACACTGTGACGTCATCAGCGAACGCGGAAACCCTAGCCGCAATGCGGCCAACGAATGGGATACCGCGCAGTGCCGGACTTGTCCCCTCATCCTTAAGCCTGCGCAGGAGGGGCTCCAACGCGAGGACATAGAGAAGAGGAGACAGAGGGCAGCCTTGCCGGACCGAACGCTCGATCGCGATCACCCCTGAACGCCTTCCGTTCACCTGCACCACTGCCTGAGGGTTGTGGTACATCATGCTAATCCATCTGCGGAACTCCGGTTCGAATCCGGCAGTCTCCAAAACAGACGCCAAGAACCGATGGTCAACCCTGTCGAAGGCCTTGGACTGATCTAAACTGATCAGCGCGGATTCGGTGTCGTCTTTTATCCCCTCTAGGACCTCGCGAATCAAGTGCAGGTTGTCCTGGATCGATCTTCCCTTCACAGCAAAGGTCTGCTCGGGGCCGATCAGATCGCTAATGACAAGCTGTAAACGATTCGCTAAGACCCGGGCCAAAATCTTTAACTCTGTGTTAAGCAGAGTTATGGGCCTGTAATCGTCTAAACCCTCCCAAACATGCCTGCCACCTTTCTTCAGCAATGTGATCACGCCCTTGGTAACGCTACCAGGGATGGCTCCCTGGGCGAACCAATGGTTGAACATATCCGTCAGAATAGGCACAAACATGTGCGACATCCTCAAGTACACTTCGTAGGGCAAACCATCTAGTCCCGGCGACTTGTTCAGGCCGACCTGCTTCAACGCGTCACGGACTTCGCATTCAGTAACCACACCCTCGCAGCTAGCCGCTTCAGCCGCCCCAAGGCGGGGGAAGTCGGCCAGATAGCTACGAAACTCCCGGAGCGGGAGATCAGTGCAGCGGGCAAAGCGATCCCGAAAGTGCGCCCGAAAGGCGTCACGTATCTCACGACCCGATCGCAGCAGACGCCCGTCCGGGGTCTTCACAGATGCGATGTACCGATCGGGGAACCTTCGCACTTCTTCTTCACGCGCAGTCGCGTTCGATTTCACAGCTTCGTTGAGAACTCTTTTTAGCCTAGATCTAACTACTGATCCCTTGTAGCGCTCGCTACTCTCACGCTCAAGGTCCCTCCTAGCTAGCTCTACACCTAGGGAGTCCCCCCCAGCCACCGCCCGGGAGAGTCTATCATCTATAGATTTCGCCTCCGCGGTCCTATCTAAGTTGAGCCGTCGACCGTATTTGGTGGCGAAATCTCTAATCCTGTGCTTAAGAGAAACCCACCACCTATTCCCGGTAACCGCCCCCACTAACGCCCGCTGAATTAGGGATTCTAGCCGATCCCGGAAGTCCCGTATCTCCAGTAAGGAGGTATTGAACTTCCAGTAGCCGGCTAGACTAGGCCTATTTGCTAACCGCAGACTGACTCTAATGAGTTTATGGTCAGTCCACGCTATCAAGTGGAACGTGGGACAACTAACAAAATCAATGTCAGCTCTTCTCACTAACACTCTGTCCAAGTAGGAGCCTACTTTGGCAGAGGGCGAGCTATCTAGCCACGTCCACATCTCCCGCCCTGGGTGATCAAGACGTGACGAGTCACGAAGCCGACAAGGCTGCTATCACACCTTCCCGCACGCCTAGCTCCCCGCCCGACCTTATCTATCTTGGGATCAAGGATCGCATTCCAATCACCCATTAAGACTAGCCGCTTCGTATCGTCCAGGAACGGCGCCAACCGACGAAAAAAGGAAACCCTCTCCGCAACGATATTGGGCGCATAAACCGCAACCAGACGAAACTTGAAACTTTTCACGGCAACATCGGCCACAACCAACCGGCCCCCGTCACCTGCAAAAACAACGTCAACATCAGCATCAAGGCTGCGTCCAACTAGCAAGGAGACCCCAGCGCTGAAGTTGCTGCCGTATGCTGAGAAAACGTTAAAGTCGCTTTCCAGCACCCGACAGTCAGCCTCGCAAGTGAAGTGGGTCTCCTGCACTGCAGCAACATCTACGCAGAGGTTCTTGAGTTCACCAAGCAAGCGCGCACACTTGCTTGAATCCCTCAGTCCCCTCACATTCAAACTGGCAACGTTTAAAGCCATCAATCCGACTTACCTTATTCAGTGTCGACTATGGGCCGGAAATCCCCAGGGGTGAGGATGCCAACGGCCTGTCTCAGAGAGCCGGTGCCGAGCTCAGTGTTCACTCGGCCATCCCTAGACACTCCGCCAACATCCAGCGGGAACCGTACTTTTAGGGCTCTATAAAAGGAGGGGTGAACTAAGATAGGGACCCTCCCTGAGCAAAAAGGCAAGCATCTTTTCAAGGAAGAGTGCTCCAATTCCGCCAGCTTTACACCCGTGTCGGTCTGGCGGACCGTATCCAAGAACTTCCATACGCCCTTGGTACGGTCACCAGCCGAACGGATGAAAGTGGTCACCATGGCTGCACTCTTAAAATTAAAAGGGTTGTTAACTTTTTTCTTTTCCACTTTTTCCAGTTGCAGTAACGGCTTTAACATCTTTTTTAATAGATGGTCCGTTACTGCTTCTGCACCAACGGTGCAAAAATGTTTTGCCTTTTGTTGTTTGTCTTTCTCGGCATCGTTTGCCGCCTCTTTTGGATTTTGGGATGATGTAGTCTGGGGGTTTGTTTGGATGGGAGTCCATTTTGGGAAGAGTTCTGGAGAAGACATTGGACTCAGGGATGGTAACGATAGTGACCTGGGTAATTTTGGGGGGGACGGCCTTTCCAGGGATTGTGCTCGCCTTATATGCACAATTTGATGTCGGCGGGGATGAAGTGGGGGTGTTTCTGTTGGTAGGGGAGGTTGTGGTGGTTGTGGTGGTGGTAATGGGGGTTGTAAAAATTGTGGGGGTTGTAGCGAGTCAGAGGGAGCATTCTGAGGAATGCAATATTGAGGAGGGAACACTGGCGGAAGTGGTAGGGGAGGTGGTGGTAAGGAGAGTGGCGGAAAAGGAGCCAGCAGTGGTATCTGCATTGGAACTTGTTGGGGGAGGGTCTGCTTTTGGTGATGTGCATTTGAAGGGCCTTCCAAAGGGTCTTCGGTGTCGGAAGGTCCTGCACGCACTTTTTTGGCAGCCCCCTCCCCGCTGTCTCTTCTTCTTTTCAAGTTTGTTGTTGTTTCCATGTTTTCATGGTCTCCTTTGGTTTTTTTCTTTTTCTTTTTGGCCAATGTTGGTGATACTGGTGTTGTTGATGTTGCTGTTGTCTTTGTTGTTGTTGTTGTTGGGGTCTGTGGCCCTTTCTTAGCTGTTGGCGTTGTTGCTTGTTCCGCTGTTGCTGCTGCTGCTACTGGTTCAGGCGCCTTGCTTTGCTTTTGAGGTGAGGATGAAGTTAAAGTTTTTTCCCCCTGTTTGGGGGATCCCCTCCTCCTCCGAGTCACCTCGGACCAGCCGTCTTTGTCATTTGTTTTGGGCTGGCCCTGACTCGGATCCTGGGTCTCCGCTGTTTTGCTGATGGTGGCTGTTGCTGCTGTTGTTGTTGCTGTTGTTGTTGTTGCTGCTGCTGCTGTTGCTGCTGCTGCTGTTGCTGCATTCTCTGGCTTCTCGGGGCAGAATTTCGAGATGTGGCCAATCTTTTTGCAGGACCAACACCTCGGTCTCCGCCCCTCCACCATCACGATCATCTCCCGGTCCCCGCTGATTAGAATCTCGGGGATGGCTTTGAAGCCATCCCTCGTCAGGCACAGCCGGAAGGCATAATCCCCGTAGGCTGTCCCGGCTGGGGATCTGAGGAGGTTATACTCCTCCACTTGGCCGTACGAGCTTAAATAAGCGGCCAAAACCTCCCCAGAAATGAGGGGCGGGACGTTACAGATGGTTACTCGGAGCCTACGGGTGCCCCTATATTCCGGCTGTAACCTGAAATACTTCGTCGTTATATTATTAGCCGCCAACTTGGCGGCTTGTTCTTCCGTAGGAAGGAGGACATCCCATGTCGCAAAACTCTTGCGACAGAAGTACTGGCATGGGATGCCCGCCTTCCTCAACAGCTCCTCAAACGTCTCTTTCTTGAGCCCCACTAGCCTTTTGGTTTTGAGATCCGAAACGACCAGCGAGAGGATCCTAGGTGTGAATTTTTCAACTAATTCAGGGATGGGCAGAATTTCATTGCCTTTGAAGTACTTTGCGTACTTCTCTACCCTATCCCTTTCATAGTCGGCAGGTCCCCTCTGCTGGCCCTTCCAAGGTGTGGGGCTCTTTTGGGCCGGCTGTATTGGACTGTCCTGTGATGTGTCCACTATTGTTCTTGGAGAATCAGCGGGGATCGGCAGTGATGGCCAATTCTCTCCAATTAAACTCTCTTGTGAGGGTTCCTTTGAGGGTTCAATTTTGTCTTCATTTTTTTTGGAAGTGGAACCCTCCATGACTGCAGTAGGGCTTGCAGCCAGGAGGGTAAACTAAGGCCCACACCTGTTGCAAGTGTGTGTGGGGGTTCTACTGTTCAAAAAAGTAAAAATTATAAAATTAGACAATAGTACAACACGCCGGAATAAATACAAAAAGATTAGAACACGTAGATACCCCCTGAAAAATTAAAAAACACTCAAGACAAAACACTTAAGAAAGGAAAACAAGTCCGACCACAAGAGAAACAAACGTTGGATAACGAAAGCAAGTGACAAATCCAAATTAAACCAAAATTGTCACAAGTAACAACTTCTCAGGTAAGCTTGAAAAAAGAAAAAATCAAGTCCAACGGAAAAAAAAAAACAAGTCTTACCGAGATAATAACAATTTTTAACTTTTAGTAATCCAAATCGTAATAATCAAAGTAACGGCGTGAATAACGAAGAGTCAGTGCCACTTGGCTGCTGAGTTCTTTATTCCTTGTAAAAAAATACAAGAAGGCACGAGGCCTTTTGGTTTTGGGGGAGGGGAAGGGAGCGGTCATGCTTAAACTATATTTTCTATGGGGAACCTAGCTAGCCACATTCGCCGACCCATTCAACAATACAATATATAATCACTCGTCCATCTCCTTGCACGCAGCAACCACCAAAATACCGCATTTGCTCTATGAAAAAGTCCTACTTAAAACCCGAAAGTGATGCATGATTTTATTGACAATGTATGATTTTTTACAATGGATATGATGGGAATGGGAGAAAAAACCCCGAAAAACATATATACACGAAAACAAGGAAAAAATCCCCCGTTTGGTTTCCCTCCCATCCCCCCGTCTAGAAAATTGGAGGCCGACTGTTTTCCGGGTCGAAAGAAACCGGAAACAAGCCGGACCTACCCTAGGTAGGGCGGGAATCCTAATCTACAGAGATAAAAGAAATAAAGGGTCGGGCGCGGTATGGGTCGATACAAGCAGATTATATGATTTTTTACATATGAATTTTCAAGATCTTCAATAAAAGCGGGCTGGGCTTCGGGTTGAGGTACAAAAATAATAGGGAGGGGGAAGATCTTGAGAAACTACCGACTAGATGACGGGGCAATGACACACAACATACTGCTAACTAGGTTACAAGGGGGAAAAAACAATTCTACTTACCAGGGATGGGGTCCCTAAGGACCCGTACCATAGACGCCATGGGCCGGCAGAGGAGGGAAGGATGACTCCAACGTTGCCCCCTTTCGTACGACCAGGCTCGCTGCAGTCACCCACCTTTTGCTGAATGTTATGCGATCCAAGCGTTTTCTATCGCATCTGATTTTGACCCTCAGCTGATGCCGAAAATACAAAACCAGATCACGATGAGAAAAGTTTGCATCGTCATACAATCCCTTGTTTCGCGTCGTCCAAATCACCATTCTAGCTACAGCTAGGATCGCGAGAAACACCACACGCTTCTCACCGTGAAACGGAGGAAGAACGTTGTCTACGACGTAACCAACGTCGAGCAGCACGAGCTGTTTGGGTTCGATGCGAGCCGTCCACTCCCCGACGTGATCCCAAAACGGACGGACTCGCTCGCAGTAGTAGAAGGCGTGCTCAGCCGTTTCTTCCAAGCCACTGCCGCAGCGAGTGCAATCAGGCATGTCTGCCAGGCCCGCCCTGAAGTTCAAGCCGCGAAGGGATAACGCATTCCGAACAAGTCGCCAGGTGAGCGAGAACTCGGAGTTGTTCAAGAAGCTCGATCCTGGCGCCCAATTCCAGTGAGAGCGGATCTCCTCCGCCGTCCAGCCGTGCCGCTCGCTGAGAGGATCAGAAGCGGAACCCACCACTAATTCCCGATACAGCTCCTTCCGAGGCCATGAAAGGTCACTGGACCCAAGAAGGTTACGAAGGGCCTTTCGGCACTCGCGGACAAACAGTGTTTCGCCCAAAGGCTTACGTCGACCTTCAGCCTTTGGGTCTGACTTGAGGCGAGGAAAAGTCCGACTCGCCTTTCGTCTCCACACTGAGTCCCCCGTCAAGACACGGCCCAGATATGCAAGTCTTTCAGCAAGCCAGTGGCTCTCCAGATCAGGCATACCCAGACCCCCGTTGCGAGTACGTTGGATACAGACCTGCCTACGGACCATCGGCCTTGCACCTCCCCAGAGCAATCTGGAGAGGGATTGTTGCAGTGCCAACCGACGTGCCTTAGGCAGAGGAAGTACAGCCAATCGGTAAAGGATCAGGGGAAAGACGTACGTGGCGCACGCCTCAGCCCTGCCCTTTAAGGACAACCTCCTTGAAAGCCAGATTCCCACCTGAGCATTCACCTTAGCTTGTACTTCCGACCAATTTCGCTCCAGTTGGAGGTCGGGCCCAAACCACACCCCAAGGATGCGGATGGGTCCGTCACTCCAGCGGAAGGGCCCTGGAAGAGTATTGCTACCCCTCCAAGCACCAAGCCGCAAACCTTCGCTTTTGTCAAAATTGACCTTGGCCCCTGCAATCCGCTCATACTCGACAACCGCCTCTTTCACAGCCTCTATATCCTTGCGGCGGGATACAAACACTGTGACGTCATCAGCGAACGCGGAAACCCTAGCCGCAATGCGGCCAACGAATGGGATACCGCGCAGTGCCGGACTTGTCCCCTCATCCCTAAGCCTGCGCAGGAGGGGCTCCAACGCGAGGACATAGAGAAGAGGAGACAGAGGGCAGCCTTGCCGGACCGAACGCTCGATCGCGATCACCCCCGAACGCCTTCCGTTCACCTGCACCACTGCCTGAGGGTTGTGGTACATCATGCTAATCCATCTGCGGAACTCCGGTTCGAATCCGGCAGTCTCCAAAACAGACGCCAAGAACCGATGGTCAACCCTGTCGAAGGCCTTGGACTGATCTAAACTGATCAGCGCGGATTCGGTGTCGTCTTTTATCCCCTCTAGGACCTCGCGAATCAAGTGCAGGTTGTCCTGGATCGATCTTCCCTTCACAGCAAAGGTCTGCTCGGGGCCGATCAGATCGCTAATGACAAGCTGTAAACGATTCGCTAAGACCCGGGCCAAAATCTTTAACTCTGTGTTAAGCAGAGTTATGGGCCTGTAATCGTCTAAACCCTCCCAAACATGCCTGCCACCTTTCTTCAGCAATGTGATCACGCCCTTGGTAACGCTACCAGGGATGGCTCCCTGGGCGAACCAATGGTTGAACATATCCGTCAGAATAGGCACAAACATGTGCGACATCCTCAAGTACACTTCGTAGGGCAAACCATCTAGTCCCGGCGACTTGTTCAGGCCGACCTGCTTCAACGCGTCATGGACTTCGCATTCAGTAACCACACCCTCGCAGCTAGCCGCTTCAGCCGCCCCAAGGCGGGGGAAGTCGGCCAGATAGCTACGAAACTCCCGGAGCGGGAGATCAGTGCAGCGGGCAAAGCGATCCCGAAAGTGCGCCCGAAAGGCGTCACGTATCTCACGACCCGATCGCAGCAGACGCCCGTCCGGGGTCTTCACAGATGCGATGTACCGATCGGGGAACCTTCGCACTTCTTCTTCACGCGCAGTCACGTTCGATTTCACAGCTTCGTTGAGAACTCTTTTTAGCCTAGATCTAACTACTGATCCCTTGTAGCGCTCGCTACTCTCACGCTCAAGGTCCCTCCTAGCTAGCTCTACACCTAGGGAGTCCCCCCCAGCCACCGCCCGGGAGAGTCTATCATCTATAGATTTCGCCTCCGCGGTCCTATCTAAGTTGAGCCGTCGACCGTATTTGGTGGCGAAATCTCTAATCCTGTGCTTAAGAGAAACCCACCACCTATTCCCGGTAACCGCCCCCACTAACGCCCGCTGAATTAGGGATTCCAGCCGATCCCGGAAGTCCCGTATCTCCAGTAAGGAGGTATTGAACTTCCAGTAGCCGGCTAGACTAGGCCTATTTGCTAACCGCAGACTGACTCTAATGAGTTTATGGTCAGTCCACGCTATCAAGTGGAACGTGGGACAACTAACAAAATCAATGTCAGCTCTTCTCACTAACACTCTGTCCAAGTAGGAGCCTACTTTGGCAGAGGGCGAACTATCTAGCCACGTCCACATCTCCCGCCCTGGGTGATCAAGACGAAACCTGTCGACGAGACCGTGACGAGTCACGAAGCCGACAAGGCTGCTATCACACCTTCCCGCACGCCTAGCTCCCTGCCCGACCTTATCTATCTTGGGATCAAGGATCGCATTCCAATCACCCATTAAGACTAGCCGCTTCGTATCGTCCAGGAACGGCGCCAACCGACGAAAAAAGGAAACCCTCTCCGCAACGATATTGGGCGCATAAACCGCAACCAGACGAAACTTGAAACTTTTCACGGCAACATCGGCCACAACCAACCGGCCCCCGTCACCTGCAAAAACAACGTCAACATCAGCATCAAGGCTGCGTCCAACTAGCAAGGAGACCCCAGCGCTGAAGTTGCTGCCGTATGCTGAGAAAACGTTAAAGTCGCTTTCCAGCACCCGACAGTCAGCCTCGCAAGTGAAGTGAGTCTCCTGCACTGCAGCAACATCTACGCAGAGGTTCTTGAGTTCACCAAGCAAGCGCGCACACTTGCTTGAATCCCTCAGTCCCCTCACATTCAAACTGGCAACGTGTAAAGTCATCAATCCGACTTACCTTATTCAGTGTCGACTATGGGCCGGAAATCCCCAGGGGTGAGGATGCCAACGGCCTGTCTTAGAGAGCCGGTGCCGAGCTCAGTGTTCACTCGGCCATCCCTAGACACTCCGCCAACATCCAGCGGGAACCGTACTTTTAGGGCTCTATAAAAGGAGGGGTGAACTAAGATAGGGACCCTCCCTGAGCAAAACGGCAAGCATCTTTTCAAGGAAGAGTGCTCCAATTCCGCCAGCTTTACACCCGTGTCGGTCTGGCGGACCGCATCCAAGAACTTCCATACGCCCTCGGTACGGTCACCAGCCGAACGGATGAAAGTGGTCACCATGGCTGCACTCTTAAAATTAAAAGGGTTGTTAACTTTTTTCTTTTCCACTTTTTCCAGTTGCAGTAACGGCTTTAACATCTTTTTTAATAGATGGTCCGTTACTGCTTCTGCACCAACGGTGCAAAAATGTTTTGCCTTTTGTTGTTTGTCTTTCTCGGCATCGTTTGCCGCCTCTTTTGGATTTTGGGATGATGTAGTCTTGGGGTTTGTTTGGATGGGAGTCCATTTTGGGAAGAGTTCTGGAGAAGACATTGGACTCAGGGATGGTAACGATAGTGACCTGGGTAATTTTGGGGGGGACGGCCTTTCCAGGGATTGTGCTCGCCTTATATGCACAATTTGATGTCGGCGGGGATGAAGTGGGGGTGTTTCTGTTGGTAGAGGAGGTTGTGGTAGTTGTGGTGGTGGTAATGGGGGTTGTAAAAATTGTGGGGGTTGTAGCGACTCAGAGGGAGCATTCTGAGGAATGCAATATTGAGGAGGGAACATTGGCGGAAGTGGTAGGGGAGGTGGTGGTAAGGAGAGTGGCGGAAAAGGAGCCAGCAGTGGTATCTGCATTGGAACTTGTTGGGGGAGGGGCTGCTTTTGGTGATGTGCATTTGAAGGGCCTTCTAAAGGGTCTTCTGTGTCGGAAGGTCCTGCACGCACTTTTTTGGCAGCCCCCTCCCCGCTGTCTCTTCTTCTTTTCAAGTTTGTTGTTGTTTCCATGTTTTCATGGTCTTCCTTGGTTTTTTTTTTCTTTTTCTTTTTAGCCAATGTTGGTGATACTGGTGTTGTTGATGTTGCTGTTGTCTTTGTTGTTGTTGTTGTTGGGGTCTGTGGCCCTTTCTTAGTTGTTGGCGTTGTTGCTTGTTCCGCTGTTGCTGCTGCTGGTACTGGTTCCGGTGGCTTGGTCTGCTTTTGAGGTGAGGGTGAAATTAAGCCTTTTTGCCCTTGTTTGGGGGAACCCCTCCTCCTCCGGGTCACCTCGGACCAGCCCTCTTTGTCATTTGTTTTGGGCTGGTCCTGACTCGGATCCTGGGTCTCCGCTGTTTTGCTGATGGTGGCTGTTGAAGCTGTTGCTGCTGTTGTTGTTGCTGTTGTTGTTGCTGCTGCTGCTGCTGCTGCTGCTGTTGCTGCTGTTGCTGCATTCTCTGGCTTCTCGGGGCAGAACTTCGAGATGTGGCCAATCTTTTTGCAGGACCAACACCTCGGTCTCCGCCCCTCCACCATCACGATCATCTCCCGGTCTCCGCTGATTAGAATCTCGGGGATGGCTTTGAAGCCATTCCTCGTCAGGCACAGCCGGAAGGCATAATCCCCGTAGGCTGTCCCGGCTGGGGATCTGAGGAGGTTATACTCCTCCACTTGGCCGTACGAGCTTAAATAAGCGGCCAAAACCTCCCCAGAAATGAGGGGCGGGACGTTACAGATGGTTACTCGGAGCCTACGGGTGCCCCTATATTCCGGCTGTAACCTGAAATACTTCGTCGTTATATTATTAGCCGCCAACTTGGCGGCTTGTTCTTCCGTAGGAAGGAGGACATCCCATGTCGCAAAACTCTTGCGACAGAAGTACTGGCATGGGATGCCCGCCTTCCTCAACAGCTCCTCAAACGTCTCTTTCTTGAGCCCCACTAGCCTTTTGGTTTTGAGATCCGAAACGACCAGCGAGAGGATCCTAGGTGTGAATTTTTCAACTAATTCAGGGATGGGCAGAATTTCATTGCCTTTGAAGTACTTTGCGTACTTCTCTACCCTATCCCTTTCATAGTCGGCAGGTCCCCTCTGCTGGCCCTTCCAAGGTGTGGGGCTCTTTTGGGCCGGCTGTATTGGACTGTCCTGTGATGTGTCCACTATTGTTCTTGGAGAATCAGCAGGGATCGGCAGTGATGGCCAATTCTCTCCAATTAAACTCTCTTGTGAGGGTTCCTTTGAGGGTTCAATGTTGTCTTCATTTTTTTTGGAAGTGGAACCCTCCATGACTGCAGTAGGGCTTGCAGCCAGGAGGGTAAACTAAGGCCCACACCTGTTGCAAGTGTGTGTGGGGGTTCTACTGTTCAAAAAAGTAAAAATTATAAAATTAGACAATAGTACAACACGCCGGAATAAATACAAAAAGATTAGAACACGTAGATACCCCCTGAAAAATTAAAAAACACTAAAGACAAAACACTTAAGAAAGGAAAACAAGTCCGACCACAAGAGAAACAAACGTCGGATAACGAAAGCAAGTGACAAATCCAAATTAAACCAAAATTGTCACAAGTAACAACTTCTCAGGTAAGCTTGAAAAAAGAAAAAATCAAGTCCAACGGGAAAAAAAAACAAGTCTTACCGAGATAATAACAATGTTTTAACTTTTAGTAATCCAAATCGTAATAATCAAAGTAACGGCGTGAATAACGAAGAGTCAGTGCCACTTGGCTGCTGAGTTCTTTATTCCTTGTAAAAGAATACAAGAAGGCACGAGGCCTTTTGGTTTTGGGGGAGGGGAAGGGAGCGGTCATGCTTTAACTATATTTTCTATGGGGAACCTAGCTAGCCACATTCGCCGACCCATTCAACAATACAATATATAATCACTCGTCCATCTCCTTGCACGCAGCGACCACCAAAATACCGCATTTGCTCTATGAAAAAGTCCTACTTAAAACCCGAAAGTGATGCATGATTTTTATTTACAATGTATGATTTTTTTACAATGGATATGATGGGAATGGGAGAAAAAAACCCGAAAAACATATATACACGAAAACAAGGAAAAAATCCCCCGTTTGGTTTCCCTCCCATCCCCCCCGTCTAGAAAATTGGAGGCCGACTGTTTCCCGGGTCGAAAGAAACCGGAAACAAGCCGGACCTACCCTAGGTAGGGCGGGAATCCTAATCTACAGAGATAAAAGAAATAAAGGGTCGGGCGCGGTATGGGTCGATACAAGCAGATAATATGATTTTTTACATATGAATTTTCAAGATCTTCAATAAAAGCGGGCTGGGATTCGGGTTGAGGTACAAAAATAATTGGGAGGGGGAAGATCTTGAGAAACTACCGACTAGATGACGGGGACAATGACACACAACATACTGCTAACTAGGTTACAAGGGGAAAAAAACAATTCTACTTACCAGGGATGGGGTCCCTAAGGACCCGTACCATAGACGCCATGGGCCGGCAGAGGAGGGAAGGATGACTCCAACGTTGCCCCCTTTCGTACGACCAGGCTCGCTGCAGTCACCCACCTTTTGCTGAATGTTATGCGATCCAAGCGTTTTCTATCGCATCTGATTTTGACCCTCAGCTGATGCCGAAAATACAAAACCAGATCACGATGAGAAAAGTTTGCATCGTCATACAATCCCTTGTTTCGCGTCGTCCAAATCACCATTCGGGCTACAGCTAGGATCGCGAGAAACACCACACGCTTCTCACCGTGAAACGGAGGAAGAACGTTGTCTACGACGTAACCAACGTCGAGCAGCACGAGCTGTTTGGGTTCGATGCGAGCCGTCCACTCCCCGACGTGATCCCAAAACGGACGGACTCGCTCGCAGTAGTAGAAGGCGTGCTCAGCCGTTTCTTCCAAGCCACTGCCGCAGCGAGTGCAATCAGGCATGTCTGCCAGGCCCGCCTTGAAGTTCAAGCCGCGAAGGGATAACGCATTCCGAACAAGTCGCCAGGTGAGCGAGAACTCGGAGTTGTTCAAGAAGCTCGATCCTGGCGCCCAATTCCAGTGAGAGCGGATCTCCTCCGCCGTCCAGCCGTGCCGCTCGCTGAGAGGATCAGAAGCGGAACCCACCACTAATTCCCGATACAGCTCCTTCCGAGGCCATGAAAGGTCACTGGACCCAAGAAGGTTACGAAGGGCCTTTCGGCACTCGCGGACAAACAGTGCTTCGCCCAAAGGCTTACGTCGACCTTCAGCCTTTGGGTCTGACTTGAGGCGAGGAAAAGTCCGACTCGCCTTTCGTCTCCACACTGAGTCCCCCGTCAAGACACGGCCCAGATATGCAAGTCTTTCAGCAAGCCAGTGGCTCTCCAGATCAGGCATACCCAGACCCCCGTTGCGAGTACGTTGGATACAGACCTGCCTACGGACCATCGGCCTTGCACCTCCCCAGAGCAATCTGGAGAGGGATTGTTGCAGTGCCAACCGACGTGCCTTAGGCAGAGGAAGTACAGCCAATCGGTAAAGGATCAGGGGAAAGACGTACGTGGCGCACGCCTCAGCCCTGCCCTTTAAGGACAACCTCCTTGAAAGCCAGATTCCCACCTGAGCATTCACCTTAGCTTGTACTTCCGACCAATTTCGCTCCAGTTGGAGGTCGGGCCCAAACCACACCCCAAGGATGCGGATGGGTCCGTCACTCCAGCGGAAGGGCCCTGGAAGAGTATTGCTACCCCTCCAAGCACCAAGCCGCAAACCTTCGCTTTTGTCAAAATTGACCTTGGCCCCTGCAATCCGCTCATACTCGACAACCGCCTCTTTCACAGCCTCTATATCCTTGCGGCGGGATACAAACACTGTGACGTCATCAGCGAACGCGGAAACCCTAGCCGCAATGCGGCCAACGAATGGGATACCGCGCAGTGCCGGACTTGTCCCCTCATCCTTAAGCCTGCGCAGGAGGGGCTCCAACGCGAGGACATAGAGAAGAGGAGACAGAGGGCAGCCTTGCCGGACCGAACGCTCGATCGCGATCACCCCTGAACGCCTTCCGTTCACCTGCACCACTGCCTGAGGGTTGTGGTACATCATGCTAATCCATCTGCGGAACTCCGGTTCGAATCCGGCAGTCTCCAAAACAGACGCCAAGAACCGATGGTCAACCCTGTCGAAGGCCTTGGACTGATCTAAACTGATCAGCGCGGATTCGGTGTCGTCTTTTATCCCCTCTAGGACCTCGCGAATCAAGTGCAGGTTGTCCTGGATCGATCTTCCCTTCACAGCAAAGGTCTGCTCGGGGCCGATCAGATCGCTAATGACAAGCTGTAAACGATTCGCTAAGACCCGGGCCAAAATCTTTAACTCTGTGTTAAGCAGAGTTATGGGCCTGTAATCGTCTAAACCCTCCCAAACATGCCTGCCACCTTTCTTCAGCAATGTGATCACGCCCTTGGTAACGCTACCAGGGATGGCTCCCTGGGCGAACCAATGGTTGAACATATCCGTCAGAATAGGCACAAACATGTGCGACATCCTCAAGTACACTTCGTAGGGCAAACCATCTAGTCCCGGCGACTTGTTCAGGCCGACCTGCTTCAACGCGTCACGGACTTCGCATTCAGTAACCACACCCTCGCAGCTAGCCGCTTCAGCCGCCCCAAGGCGGGGGAAGTCGGCCAGATAGCTACGAAACTCCCGGAGCGGGAGATCAGTGCAGCGGGCAAAGCGATCCCGAAAGTGCGCCCGAAAGGCGTCACGTATCTCACGACCCGATCGCAGCAGACGCCCGTCCGGGGTCTTCACAGATGCGATGTACCGATCGGGGAACCTTCGCACTTCTTCTTCACGCGCAGTCGCGTTCGATTTCACAGCTTCGTTGAGAACTCTTTTTAGCCTAGATCTAACTACTGATCCCTTGTAGCGCTCGCTACTCTCACGCTCAAGGTCCCTCCTAGCTAGCTCTACACCTAGGGAGTCCCCCCCAGCCACCGCCCGGGAGAGTCTATCATCTATAGATTTCGCCTCCACGGTCCTATCTAAGTTGAGCCGTCGACCGTATTTGGTGGCGAAATCTCTAATCCTGTGCTTAAGAGAAACCCACCACCTATTCCCGGTAACCGCCCCCACTAACGCCCGCTGAATTAGGGATTCCAGCCGATCCCGGAAGTCCCGTATCTCCAGTAAGGAGGTATTGAACTTCCAGTAGCCGGCTAGACTAGGCCTATTTGCTAACCGCAGACTGACTCTAATGAGTTTATGGTCAGTCCACGCTATCAAGTGGAACGTGGGACAACTAACAAAATCAATGTCAGCTCTTCTCACTAACACTCTGTCCAAGTAGGAGCCTACTTTGGCAGAGGGCGAGCTATCTAGCCACGTCCACATCTCCCGCCCTGGGTGATCAAGACGAAACCTGTCGACGAGACCGTGACGAGTCACGAAGCCGACAAGGCTGCTATCACACCTTCCCGCACGCCTAGCTCCCCGCCCGACCTTATCTATCTTGGGATCAAGGATCGCATTCCAATCACCCATTAAGACTAGCCGCTTCGTATCGTCCAGGAACGGCGCCAACCGACGAAAAAAGGAAACCCTCTCCGCAACGATATTGGGCGCATAAACCGCAACCAGACGAAACTTGAAACTTTTCACGGCAACATCGGCCACAACCAACCGGCCCCCGTCACCTGCAAAAACAACGTCAACATCAGCATCAAGGCTGCGTCCAACTAGCAAGGAGACCCCAGCGCTGAAGTTGCTGCCGTATGCTGAGAAAACGTTAAAGTCGCTTTCCAGCACCCGACAGTCAGCCTCGCAAGTGAAGTGAGTCTCCTGCACTGCAGCAACATCCACTCCGAGGTTCCTGAGTTCACCAAGCAAGCGCGCACACTTGCTTGAATCCCTCAGTCCCCTCACATTCAAACTAGCAAGGTTTAAAGCCATCAATCCGACTTACCTTACTCAGTGTCGACTACGGGCCGGAAATCCTTGGGTGTGAGGATGCCGACAGCCTGACGCAGGGAACCGGTGCCGAGTTCAGTTGTCACCCGGTTGTCCCTGGTGATTCCACCGACATCTATGGGGAACCGCAACTTTAGGGACCTATAAAGAGAAGGGTGAACCAAGATAGGGACCCTCCCTGCACAAAAGGTAATACATTTCTTTAGGGAGGAGTGCTCCAACTCCGCCAACTTCATGCCCGTATCAGTCTGACAGACCGTACTCAAGAACTTCCACACGCCCTTGGTACGGTCGCCAGCTGACCGGACAAAAGTGGTCACCATGGCTGCACTCCTAAAGTTTGATGGGTTGGCAATGTTCTTGTTGTTTATTTTTTCCAGGTTGAGCAGCGGCTTTAGTGCCTTCCGGAGCTGGAAGTCCCCAACTGCTTCCAGCTCCACCGAGCACAAAGCTGCTGCCCGCTGCATTTGTTCTATTGAAAGTTCATCCCCCTTCCGATTTGGTTTCTTTTTCCCGGCAGGAGGATCAGGTTTTCTTTTGGGTGACGGGATTGCAGGGAATAAGTCTTGGGATGAAAACTCTGAAGGACTGAGGGAGGGAAGGGATGGGGTTCGAGCTAAGCTCGAGGGCTGTGCCCTTTCTGCCGACTGTGATCTAGGCAGGGGGATTTTGTAAGGGCGTTGGTCTTTATGGAGGAAATGTTCCTGTTGTGGTGAGAGAGGTGAAAGGGGGGCCATTCGTTGGGGAGGTGACTCTAGAGTTATTTTTGGAGGGGGGAAGGTTGGTGGAGGTAGTGTTGATGTTGATGGTATCGCTGGAGGAGGTAGCTGTGATTGTGGTTTTGTTTGATGGGAAGGGCCTGCCTCGGGCTGGGGTTTATCTGGGCACAATTTTTTTGCTGCCCCTTCCCCACTGTCCCTTCTCCTTTTTAAATTAGTACTTGTTTCCATTTCCTCCTGGCTTGCTGCTTTTTTCTTTTTTAATTTTTTTGTTGCTGTTGGGGATACTGAAGATACTGACGATGCTGGTGTCTTTAAAGTTGCTGGTGTCTCTATATCTTTTGGTGAAGTTACTGTTGCTTTTGTTGGTGCTTTTGTTGGTACTTTTGTTGGTGTTGATTCCGGTGTAACTGATGGTTCTGTTGTTGTTGCTGCTGGTAATGGAGTCTTGGTTTGTTTTTGAGGAGGGGATGAAATTGGGCTTTTTTCCCCCTGTTTGAGGGATCCCCTCCTCTTCCGGGTCACCTCGGACCAGCCCTCTCGATCATCTGTTTTGGGCTGACCCGGGTCCTGGGCCTCCGCTGTCTTACTGATAGTGGTGGTGGTGGCTGTTGAAGCTGTTGTTGTTGTTACTACATTTCCTGGCTTCTCGGGGCAAAATTTTGCTATGTGACCTATTGTTTTACAGGACCAACATCTTGGTCTTCGCCCCTCCACCATTACAATCATCTGCCGGTCCCCACTGATCAGGGTCTCGGGGATGGCTTTGAAGCCATCCCTCGTCAGGCACAGCCGGAAGGTGTAATCCCCGTAGGCTGTCCCGGCCGGGGATCTGAGGAGGTGAAACTCCTCTACTTGGCCGTATGCGCTTAAATAAGCGGCCAACACCTCCCCAGTGATATGGGCCGGGACGTTACAAATGGTGACACCTAGCCTACGGGTTCCCTTATATTCCGGCTGCAACCTGAAATGTTTGGTCGTTATATTGCTCGCCGCAAATTTAGCTGCTAGATCTTCTGTCGGAAGCAAGACATCCCATGTCGCAAAACTTTTACGACAGAAGTACTGGCATGGGATGCCTGCCTTCCGCAACAGCTCCTCAAACGTCTCCTTCTTAAGCCCCACTAACCTCTTGGTCTTCAAGTCCGAAATGACCAGCGAGAGGATCCTGGGCGTGAGTTTTTCTACTAGTTCAGGTATGGGTAGAATTTCATTACCCTTAAAGTACTTTGCGTACTTTTCTAACCTGTCTTTTTCATAATCCGCAGGACCTCTCTGCTGGCCCTTCCAGGTTGTGGGGCTCTTTTGTGCTGGCTGTATGGGGCTGTCTTGAGTTCCTTGTGAGTCTTGAGCATCAGTGGGGACCGGCAGCGAAGGCCAATTTGCCCCTATGAGGCTTTCTTGTGAGGGTTCTTCTTTAGCTTGTTCCTTTTTGGGGGTAGAACCCTCCATGGCTGCAGAAGGGATTGCGGCCAGGAGGGTAAAACTTTAGCCTCCACCTGTTGCAAGTGTGGAGGGGGGTTCTACTGTTCAAAAGAAGAATTAAAATTAAACTTTAGACACGTCAAAAAGAAAATTACTAAATATCAGAATCAGTAGAAACCCCTGTAAAAAAGACACAAAAAAGTTGGTAAAATAAATAGTCCGACCACAAGAGATAGGGTTGACTGTCGGAAAAATAAAGATACAAGTGACAAAAACAAGTCGGACGAAAACAAAAAACGTCACAAGTAATTCTCGGGTAAGGCTTGAGAAAAAGAAAAGAAAAGAAATAAAATTAAAATTAAACAAAGAAAAAAAATCAAGTCTTACCGAGATAACAACGTTTTTTAACTTGTAACAATAACAATAATAGTTCAGGAAATAGCGACGTGTTAATGACAAAGTGGGCTTATTCCTGCACTCAGAATCGGTGCCACTTGGCTGCTGAGTTCTTTATTCCTTGTAAAAGAATACAAGAAGGCACGAGGCCTTTTGGTTTTGGGGGAGGGGAAGGGAGCGGTCATGCTTTAACTATATTTTCTATGGGGAACCTAGCTAGCCACATTCGCCGACCCATTCAACAATACAATATATAATCACTCGTCCATCTCCTTGCACGCAGCAACCACCAAAATACCGCATTTGCTCTATGAAAAAGTCCTACTTAAAACCCGAAAGTGATGCACGATTTTTATTTACAATGTATGATTTTTTTACAATGGATATGATGGGAATGGGAGAAAAAAACCCGAAAAACATATATACACGAAAACAAGGAAAAAATCCCCCGTTTGGTTTCCCTCCCATCCCCCCCGTCTAGAAAATTGGAGGCCGACTGTTTTCCGGGTCAAAAGAAACCGGAAACAAGCCGGACCTACCCTAGGTAGGGCGGGAATCCTAATCTACAGAGATAAAAGAAATAAAGGGTCGGGCGCGGTATGGGTCGATACAAGCAGATAATATGATTTTTTACATATGAATTTTCAAGATCTTCAATAAAAGCGGGCTGGGATTTGGGTTGAGGTACAAAAATAATTGGGAGGGGGAAGATCTTGAGAAACTACCGACTAGATGACGGGGACAATGACACACAACATACTGCTAACTAGGTTACAAGGGGAAAAAAACAATTCTACTTACCAGGGATGGGGTCCCTAAGGACCCGTACCATAGACGCCATGGGCCGGCAGAGGAGGGAAGGATGACTCCAACGTTGCCCCCTTTCGTACGACCAGGCTCGCTGCAGTCACCCACCTTTTGCTGAATGTTATGCGATCCAAGCGTTTTCTATCGCATCTGATTTTGACCCTCAGCTGATGCCGAAAATACAAAACCAGATCACGATGAGAAAAGTTTGCATCGTCATACAATCCCTTGTTTCGCGTCGTCCAAATCACCATTCGGGCTACAGCTAGGATCGCGAGAAACACCACACGCTTCTCACCGTGAAACGGAGGAAGAACGTTGTCTACGACGTAACCAACGTCGAGCAGCACGAGCTGTTTGGGTTCGATGCGAGCCGTCCACTCCCCGACGTGATCCCAAAACGGACGGACTCGCTCGCAGTAGTAGAAGGCGTGCTCAGCCGTTTCTTCCAAGCCACTGCCGCAGCGAGTGCAATCAGGCATGTCTGCCAGGCCCGCCCTGAAGTTCAAGCCGCGAAGGGATAACGCATTCCGAACAAGTCGCCAGGTGAGCGAGAACTCGGAGTTGTTCAAGAAGCTCGATCCTGGCGCCCAATTCCAGTGAGAGCGGATCTCCTCCGCCGTCCAGCCGTGCCGCTCGCTGAGAGGATCAGAAGCGGAACCCACCACTAATTCCCGATACAGCTCCTTCCGAGGCCATGAAAGGTCACTGGACCCAAGAAGGTTACGAAGGGCCTTTCGGCACTCGCGGACAAACAGTGTTTCGCCCAAAGGCTTACGTCGACCTTCAGCCTTTGGGTCTGACTTGAGGCGAGGAAAAGTCCGACTCGCCTTTCGTCTCCACACTGAGTCCCCCGTCAAGACACGGCCCAGATATGCAAGTCTTTCAGCAAGCCAGTGGCTCTCCAGATCAGGCATACCCAGACCCCCGTTGCGAGTACGTTGGATACAGACCTGCCTACGGACCATCGGCCTTGCACCTCCCCAGAGCAATCTGGAGAGGGATTGTTGCAGTGCCAACCGACGTGCCTTAGGCAGAGGAAGTACAGCCAATCGGTAAAGGATCAGGGGAAAGACGTACGTGGCGCACGCCTCAGCCCTGCCCTTTAAGGACAACCTCCTTGAAAGCCAGATTCCCACCTGAGCATTCACCTTAGCTTGTACTTCCGACCAATTTCGCTCCAGTTGGAGGTCGGGCCCAAACCACACCCCAAGGATGCGGATGGGTCCGTCACTCCAGCGGAAGGGCCCTGGAAGAGTATTGCTACCCCTCCAAGCACCAAGCCGCAAACCTTCGCTTTTGTCAAAATTGACCTTGGCCCCTGCAATCCGCTCATACTCGACAACCGCCTCTTTCACAGCCTCTATATCCTTGCGGCGGGATACAAACACTGTGACGTCATCAGCGAACGCGGAAACCCTAGCCGCAATGCGGCCAACGAATGGGATACCGCGCAGTGCCGGACTTGTCCCCTCATCCCTAAGCCTGCGCAGGAGGGGCTCCAACGCGAGGACATAGAGAAGAGGAGACAGAGGGCAGCCTTGCCGGACCGAACGCTCGATCGCGATCACCCCCGAACGCCTTCCGTTCACCTGCACCACTGCCTGAGGGTTGTGGTACATCATGCTAATCCATCTGCGGAACTCCGGTTCGAATCCGGCAGTCTCCAAAACAGACGCCAAGAACCGATGGTCAACCCTATCGAAGGCCTTGGACTGATCTAAACTGATCAGCGCGGATTCGGTGTCGTCTTTTATCCCCTCTAGGACCTCGCGAATCAAGTGCAGGTTGTCCTGGATCGATCTTCCCTTCACAGCAAAGGTCTGCTCGGGGCCGATCAGATCGCTAATGACAAGCTGTAAACGATTCGCTAAGACCCGGGCCAAAATCTTTAACTCTGTGTTAAGCAGAGTTATGGGCCTGTAATCGTCTAAACCCTCCCAAACATGCCTGCCACCTTTCTTCAGCAATGTGATCACGCCCTTGGTAACGCTACCAGGGATGGCTCCCTGGGCGAACCAATGGTTGAACATATCCGTCAGAATAGGCACAAACATGTGCGACATCCTCAAGTACACTTCGTAGGGCAAACCATCTAGTCCCGGCGACTTGTTCAGGCCGACCTGCTTCAACGCGTCACGGACTTCGCATTCAGTAACCACACCCTCGCAGCTAGCCGCTTCAGCCGCCCCAAGGCGGGGGAAGTCGGCCAGATAGCTACGAAACTCCCGGAGCGGGAGATCAGTGCAGCGGGCAAAGCGATCCCGAAAGTGCGCCCGAAAGGCGTCACGTATCTCACGACCCGATCGCAGCAGACGCCCGTCCGGGGTCTTCACAGATGCGATGTACCGATCGGGGAACCTTCGCACTTCTTCTTCACGCGCAGTCGCGTTCGATTTCACAGCTTCGTTGAGAACTCTTTTTAGCCTAGATCTAACTACTGATCCCTTGTAGCGCTCGCTACTCTCACGCTCAAGGTCCCTCCTAGCTAGCTCTACACCTAGGGAGTCCCCCCCAGCCACCGCCCGGGAGAGTCTATCATCTATAGATTTCGCCTCCGCGGTCCTATCTAAGTTGAGCCGTCGACCGTATTTGGTGGCGAAATCTCTAATCCTGTGCTTAAGAGAAACCCACCACCTATTCCCGGTAACCGCCCCCACTAACGCCCGCTGAATTAGGGATTCCAGCCGATCCCGGAAGTCCCGTATCTCCAGTAAGGAGGTATTGAACTTCCAGTAGCCGGCTAGACTAGGCCTATTTGCTAACCGCAGACTGACTCTAATGAGTTTATGGTCAGTCCACGCTATCAAGTGGAACGTGGGACAACTAACAAAATCAATGTCAGCTCTTCTCACTAACACTCTGTCCAAGTAGGAGCCTACTTTGGCAGAGGGCGAGCTATCTAGCCACGTCCACATCTCCCGCCCTGGGTGATCAAGACGAAACCTGTCGACGAGACCGTGACGAGTCACGAAGCCGACAAGGCTGCTATCACACCTTCCCGCACGCCTAGCTCCCCGCCCGACCTTATCTATCTTGGGATCAAGGATCGCATTCCAATCACCCATTAAGACTAGCCGCTTCGTATCGTCCAGGAACGGCGCCAACCGACGAAAAAAGGAAACCCTCTCCGCAACGATATTGGGCGCATAAACCGCAACCAGACGAAACTTGAAACTTTTCACGGCAACATCGGCCACAACCAACCGGCCCCCGTCACCTGCAAAAACAACGTCAACATCAGCATCAAGGCTGCGTCCAACTAGCAAGGAGACCCCAGCGCTGAAGTTGCTGCCGTATGCTGAGAAAACGTTAAAGTCGCTTTCCAGCACCCGACAGTCAGCCTCGCAAGTGAAGTGGGTCTCCTGCACTGCAGCAACATCTACGCAGAGGTTCTTGAGTTCACCAAGCAAGCGCGCACACTTGCTTGAATCCCTCAGTCCCCTCACATTCAAACTGGCAACGTTTAAAGCCATCAATCCGACTTACCTTATTCAGTGTCGACTATGGGCCGGAAATCCCCAGGGGTGAGGATGCCAACGGCCTGTCTCAGAGAGCCGGTGCCGAGCTCAGTGTTCACTCGGCCATCCCTAGACACTCCGCCAACATCCAGCGGGAACCGTACTTTTAGGGCTCTATAAAAGGAGGGGTGAACTAAAATAGGGACCCTCCCTGAGCAAAACGGCAAGCATCTTTTCAAGGAAGAGTGCTCCAAATCCGCCAGCTTTACACCCGTGTCGGTCTGGCGGACCGTATCCAAGAACTTCCATACGCCCTTGGTACGGTCACCAGCCGAACGGATGAAAGTGGTCACCATGGCTGCACTCTTAAAATTAAAAGGGTTGTTAACTTTTTTCTTTTCCACTTTTTCCAGTTGCAGTAACGGCTTTAACATCTTTTTTAATAGATGGTCCGTTACTGCTTCTGCACCAACGGTGCAAAAATGTTTTGCCTTTTGTTGTTTGTCTTTCTCGGCATCGTTTGCCGCCTCTTTTGGATTTTGGGATGATGTAGTCTGGGGGTTTGTTTGGATGGGAGTCCATTTTGGGAAGAGTTCTGGAGAAGACATTGGACTCAGGGATGGTAACGATAGTGACCTGGGTAATTTTGGGGGGGACGGCCTTTCCAGGGATTGTGCTCGCCTTATATGCACAATTTGATGTCGGCGGGGATGAAGTGGGGGTGTTTCTGTTGGTAGGGGAGGTTGTGGTGGTTGTGGTGGTGGTAATGGCGGTTGTAAAAATTGTGGGGGTTGTAGCGAGTCAGAGGGAGCATTCTGAGGAATGCAATATTGAGGAGGGAACGCTGGCGGAAGTGGTAGGGGAGGTGGTGGTAAGGAGAGTGGCGGAAAAGGAGCCAGCAGTGGTATCTGCATTGGAACTTGTTGGGGGAGGGTCTGCTTTTGGTGATGTGCATTTGAAGGGCCTTCCAAAGGGTCTTCGGTGTCGGAAGGTCCTGCACGCACTTTTTTGGCAGCCCCCTCCCCGCTGTCTCTTCTTCTTTTCAAGTTTGTTGTTGTTTCCATGTTTTCATGGTCTCCTTTGGTTTTTTTCTTTTTCTTTTTGGCCATTGTTGGTGATACTGGTGTTGTTGATGTTGCTGTTGTCTTTGTTGTTGTTGTTGTTGGGGTCTGTGGCCCTTTCTTAGCTGTTGGCGTTGTAGCTGGTTCCGCTGTTGCTGCTGCTGCTACTGGTTCAGGCGCCTTGCTTTGCTTTTGAGGTGAGGATGAAGTTAAAGTTTTTTCCCCCTGTTTGGGGGATCCCCTCCTCCTCCGAGTCACCTCGGACCAGCCGTCTTTGTCATTTGTTTTGGGCTGGCCCTGACTCGGATCCTGGGTCTCCGCTGTTTTGCTGATGGTGGCTGTTGCTGCTGTTGTTGTTGCTGTTGTTGTTGCTGCTGCTGCTGCTGCTGTTACTGCTGTTGCTGCATTCTCTGGCTTCTCGGGGCAGAACTTCGAGATGTGGCCAATCTTTTTGCAGGACCAACACCTCGGTCTCCGCCCCTCCACCATCACGATCATCTCCCGGTCCCCGCTGATTAGAATCTCGGGGATGGCTTTGAAGCCATCCCTCGTCAGGCACAGCCGGAAGGCATAATCCCCGTAGGCTGTCCCGGCTGGGGATCTGAGGAGGTTATACTCCTCCACTTGGCCGTACGAGCTTAAATAAGCGGCCAAAACCTCCCCAGAAATGAGGGGCGGGACGTTACAGATGGTTACTCGGAGCCTACGGGTGCCCCTATATTCCGGCTGTAACCTGAAATACTTCGTCGTTATATTATTAGCCGCCAACTTGGCGGCTTGTTCTTCCGTAGGAAGGAGGACATCCCATGTCGCAAAACTCTTGCGACAGAAGTACTGGCATGGGATGCCCGCCTTCCTCAACAGCTCCTCAAACGTCTCTTTCTTGAGCCCCACTAGCCTTTTGGTTTTGAGATCCGAAACGACCAGCGAGAGGATCCTAGGTGTGAATTTTTCAACTAATTCAGGGATGGGCAAAATTTCATTGCCTTTGAAGTACTTTGCGTACTTCTCTACCCTATCCCTTTCATAGTCGGCAGGTCCCCTCTGCTGGCCCTTCCAAGGTGTGGGGCTCTTTTGGGCCGGCTGTATTGGACTGTCCTGTGATGTGTCCACTATTGTTCTTGGAGAATCAGCGGGGATCGGCAGTGATGGCCAATTCTCTCCAATTAAACTCTCTTGTGAGGGTTCCTTTGAGGGTTCAGTTTTGTCTTCATTTTTTTTGGAAGTGGAACCCTCCATGACTGCAGTAGGGCTCGCAGCCAGGAGGGTAAAACTAAGGCCCCCACCTGTTGCAAGTGTGGGGGGGGGGTTCTACTGTTCAAAAAGTAAAAACAAAATTAGACAATAGTACAACACGCCGGAATAAATACAAAAAGATTAGAACACGTAGATACCCCCTGAAAAATTAAAAAACACTCAAGACAAAACACTTAAGAAAGGAAAACAAGTCCGACCACAAGAGAAACAAACGTCGGATAACGAAAGCAAGTGACAAATCCAAATTAAACCAAAATTGTCACAAGTAACAACTTCTCAGGTAAGCTTGAAAAAAGAAAAAATCAAGTCCAACGGAAAAAAAAAAACAAGTCTTACCGAGATAATAACAATTTTTAACTTTTAGTAATCCAAATCGTAATAATCAAAGTAACGGCGTGAATAACGAAGAGTCAGTGCCACTTGGCTCCTGAGTTCTTTATTCCTTGTAAAAGAATACAAGAAGGCACGAGGCCTTTTGGTTTTGGGGGAGGGGAAGGGAGCGGTCATGCTTTAACTATATTTTCTATGGGGAACCTAGCTAGCCACATTCGCCGACCCATTCAACAATACAATATATAATCACTCGTCCATCTCCTTGCACGCAGCAACCACCAAAATACCGCATTTGCTCTATGAAAAAGTCCTACTTAAAACCCGAAAGTGATGCATGATTTTATTTACAATGTATGATTTTTTACAATGGATATGATGGGAATGGGAGAAAAAACCCCGAAAAACATATATATACGAAAACAAGGAAAAAAATCCCCCGTTTGGTTTCCCTCCCATCCCCCCGTCTAGAAAATTGGAGGCCGACTGTTTTCCGGGTCGAAAGAAACCGGAAACAAGCCGGACCTACCCTAGGTAGGGCGGGAATCCTAATCTACAGAGATAAAAGAAATAAAGGGTCGGGCGTGGTATGGGTCGATACAAGCAGATTATATGATTTTTTACATATGAATTTTCAAGATCTTCAATAAAAGCGGGCTGGGCTTCGGGTTGAGGTACAAAAATAATAGGGAGGGGGAAGATCTTGAGAAACTACCGACTAGATGACGGGGACAATGACACACAACATACTGCTAACTAGGTTACAAGGGGGAAAAAACAATTCTACTTACCAGGGATGGGGTCCCTAAGGACCCGTACCATAGACGCCATGGGCCGGCAGAGGAGGGAAGGATGACTCCAACGTTGCCCCCTTTCGTACGACCAGGCTCGCTGCAGTCACCCACCTTTTGCTGAATGTTATGCGATCCAAGCGTTTTCTATCGCATCTGATTTTGACCCTCAGCTGATGCCGAAAATACAAAACCAGATCACGATGAGAAAAGTTTGCATCGTCATACAATCCCTTGTTTCGCGTCGTCCAAATCACCATTCTAGCTACAGCTAGGATCGCGAGAAACACCACACGCTTCTCACCGTGAAACGGAGGAAGAACGTTGTCTACGACGTAACCAACGTCGAGCAGCACGAGCTGTTTGGGTTCGATGCGAGCCGTCCACTCCCCGACGTGATCCCAAAACGGACGGACTCGCTCGCAGTAGTAGAAGGCGTGCTCAGCCGTTTCTTCCAAGCCACTGCCGCAGCGAGTGCAATCAGGCATGTCTGCCAGGCCCGCCTTGAAGTTCAAGCCGCGAAGGGATAACGCATTCCGAACAAGTCGCCAGGTGAGCGAGAACTCGGAGTTGTTCAAGAAGCTCGATCCTGGCGCCCAATTCCAGTGAGAGCGGATCTCCTCCGCCGTCCAGCCGTGCCGCTCGCTGAGAGGATCAGAAGCGGAACCCACCACTAATTCCCGATACAGCTCCTTCCGAGGCCATGAAAGGTCACTGGACCCAAGAAGGTTACGAAGGGCCTTTCGGCACTCGCGGACAAACAGTGCTTCGCCCAAAGGCTTACGTCGACCTTCAGCCTTTGGGTCTGACTTGAGGCGAGGAAAAGTCCGACTCGCCTTTCGTCTCCACACTGAGTCCCCCGTCAAGACACGGCCCAGATATGCAAGTCTTTCAGCAAGCCAGTGGCTCTCCAGATCAGGCATACCCAGACCCCCGTTGCGAGTACGTTGGATACAGACCTGCCTACGGACCATCGGCCTTGCACCTCCCCAGAGCAATCTGGAGAGGGATTGTTGCAGTGCCAACCGACGTGCCTTAGGCAGAGGAAGTACAGCCAATCGGTAAAGGATCAGGGGAAAGACGTACGTGGCGCACGCCTCAGCCCTGCCCTTTAAGGACAACCTCCTTGAAAGCCAGATTCCCACCTGAGCATTCACCTTAGCTTGTACTTCCGACCAATTTCGCTCCAGTTGGAGGTCGGGCCCAAACCACACCCCAAGGATGCGGATGGGTCCGTCACTCCAGCGGAAGGGCCCTGGAAGAGTATTGCTACCCCTCCAAGCACCAAGCCGCAAACCTTCGCTTTTGTCAAAATTGACCTTGGCCCCTGCAATCCGCTCATACTCGACAACCGCCTCTTTCACAGCCTCTATATCCTTGCGGCGGGATACAAACACTGTGACGTCATCAGCGAACGCGGAAACCCTAGCCGCAATGCGGCCAACGAATGGGATACCGCGCAGTGCCGGACTTGTCCCCTCATCCCTAAGCCTGCGCAGGAGGGGCTCCAACGCGAGGACATAGAGAAGAGGAGACAGAGGGCAGCCTTGCCGGACCGAACGCTCGATCGCGATCACCCCCGAACGCCTTCCGTTCACCTGCACCACTGCCTGAGGGTTGTGGTACATCATGCTAATCCATCTGCGGAACTCCGGTTCGAATCCGGCAGTCTCCAAAACAGACGCCAAGAACCGATGGTCAACCCTGTCGAAGGCCTTGGACTGATCTAAACTGATCAGCGCGGATTCGGTGTCGTCTTTTATCCCCTCTAGGACCTCGCGAATCAAGTGCAGGTTGTCCTGGATCGATCTTCCCTTCACAGCAAAGGTCTGCTCGGGGCCGATCAGATCGCTAATGACAAGCTGTAAACGATTCGCTAAGACCCGGGCCAAAATCTTTAACTCTGTGTTAAGCAGAGTTATGGGCCTGTAATCGTCTAAACCCTCCCAAACATGCCTGCCACCTTTCTTCAGCAATGTGATCACGCCCTTGGTAACGCTACCAGGGATGGCTCCCTGGGCGAACCAATGGTTGAACATATCCGTCAGAATAGGTACAAACATGTGCGACATCCTCAAGTACACTTCGTAGGGCAAACCATCTAGTCCCGGCGACTTGTTCAGGCCGACCTGCTTCAACGCGTCACGGACTTCGCATTCAGTAACCACACCCTCGCAGCTAGCCGCTTCAGCCGCCCCAAGGCGGGGGAAGTCGGCCAGATAGCTACGAAACTCCCGGAGCGGGAGATCAGTGCAGCGGGCAAAGCGATCCCGAAAGTGCGCCCGAAAGGCGTCACGTATCTCACGACCCGATAGCAGCAGACGCCCGTCCGGGGTCTTCACAGATGCGATGTACCGATCGGGGAACCTTCGCACTTCTTCTTCACGCGCAGTCGCGTTCGATTTCACAGCTTCGTTGAGAACTCTTTTTAGCCTAGATCTAACTACTGATCCCTTGTAGCGCTCGCTACTCTCACGCTCAAGGTCCCTCCTAGCTAGCTCTACACCTAGGGAGTCCCCCCCAGCCACCGCCCGGGAGAGTCTATCATCTATAGATTTCGCCTCCGCGGTCCTATCTAAGTTGAGCCGTCGACCGTATTTGGTGGCGAAATCTCTAATCCTGTGCTTAAGAGAAACCCACCACCTATTCCCGGTAACCGCCCCCACTAACGCCCGCTGAATTAGGGATTCCAGCCGATCCCGGAAGTCCCGTATCTCCAGTAAGGAGGTATTGAACTTCCAGTAGCCGGCTAGACTAGGCCTATTTGCTAACCGCAGACTGACTCTAATGAGTTTATGGTCAGTCCACGCTATCAAGTGGAACGTGGGACAACTAACAAAATCAATGTCAGCTCTTCTCACTAACACTCTGTCCAAGTAGGAGCCTACTTTGGCAGAGGGCGAGCTATCTAGCCACGTCCACATCTCCCGCCCTGGGTGATCAAGACGAAACCTGTCGACGAGACCGTGACGAGTCACGAAGCCGACAAGGCTGCTATCACACCTTCCCGCACGCCTAGCTCCCCGCCCGACCTTATCTATCTTGGGATCAAGGATCGCATTCCAATCACCCATTAAGACTAGCCGCTTCGTATCGTCCAGGAACGGCGCCAACCGACGAAAAAAGGAAACCCTCTCCGCAACGATATTGGGCGCATAAACCGCAACCAGACGAAACTTGAAACTTTTCACGGCAACATCGGCCACAACCAACCGGCCCCCGTCACCTGCAAAAACAACGTCAACATCAGCATCAAGGCTGCGTCCAACTAGCAAGGAGACCCCAGCGCTGAAGTTGCTGCCGTATGCTGAGAAAACGTTAAAGTCGCTTTCCAGCACCCGACAGTCAGCCTCGCAAGTGAAGTGGGTCTCCTGCACTGCAGCAACATCCACACAGAGGTTCTTGAGTTCACCAAGCAAGCGCGCACACTTGCTTGAATCCCTCAGTCCCCTCACATTCAAACTGGCAACGTTTAAAGCCATCAATCCGACTTACCTTATTCAGTGTCGACTATGGGCCGGAAATCCTCGGGGGTAAGGATGCCGACCGCCTGTCTCAAGGAGCCGGTGCCGAGCTCAGTGTTTACTCGGCCATCCCTGGACACGCCGCCAACATCCAACGGGAACCGCACTTTTAATGACCTATAAAAGGAGGGATGAACTAAAATGGGGACCCTCCCTGAACAGAATGGTAGACATCTTTTTAATGAGGAGTGCTCCAACTCCGCCAGCTTCACACCCGCGTCAGTCTGACGGGCCGTATCCAAGAACTGCCATACGCCCTTGGTACGGTCACCAGCTGAACGGATGAAAGTGGTCACCATGGCTGCACTCTTAAAATTTAATGGGTTACTAATTTTCTTCTTGTCTACTTTTTCCAGCTGTATTAGCTGTTTTAATATTTTCCGGAGTTGATGATCTCTGACTGAATCTGTTTCTATTGAGCATAACTCCGTTGCTTTTCTGCATTGGTCTTTGACGGCACTGTTTGCTGCCTTTGCTTGCTGCCGGGAAGGCGTAGTTGGGGGATCTGCTGCTATTGATACTGGTGTAGGAATTCGTTCTGGGAACAGTTCTGGTGAAGAGGATGGGCTCAAGGATGGTAGAGATAGAGTTCTGATGAATTTTGGGGATGGCTGCCTTTCCAGGGAGTGGGACCTCGCCACGTGTAAGATTTGGTGAGGGCGAACTTTTGGCAGCTGGCGAAAATGGTGGGGTGGTTTAGAATGTTCTTGGTCTATTGGTTGGGGTGGTTGGGGAGGCTGTGGTGGCTTTGGTGGTGGCAATGGGGGTTGTGGTGGTTGTAGATATTGTGGGGGTTGTAGGGGCTCAAGGGTAGCATTCTGCGGAATGCAGTATTGAGGGGGAGGCAGTGCCGGAAGTGGCAGAGGAGGTGGCGGTAAAGACAGTGGTGGAAAATGAGGTAGGAGGGGTACATGTAGTGGAACTTGTTGGTGGAGAGACTGTTTTGGGGGGTAAGCGTTGGAGGGGCCTTCTAATGGATCCTCCGGGCAGGGTGGCCCTGAGCATTTTTTCTTAGCAGCTCCCTCCTCGCTATTTCTCCTCCTCTTTAGGTTCATTGCCGTTTCCATTGCTGTCTCTGATGCTTCTGGAGTAGTGGGTACTGTTGTGGGTGTTGTTTTGACTTTAGCTTTCCTCCTAGACGAGGCCTTGATTGTTTGGATCGATGTGTGCTCTGTAATGTCCCGTGGTATGGGTTCAGTTGTTGATAATGCTGGTGAGTCGGGGTCGGCGTTTTTAGCAGGAGAGGCAGTTGTTGTTTTCTTTGGGGACTTTTTCTTTTTTTTGGTGACTTCGGTCCAGCCTTCCTCTGGATTTTTGGGGGGCTGGACCTGACCAGACTCTTTTTCTGGTGTTTTGCTACTGGTGATGGCTGTGGTGATTGTTGCTGTTGTGGTCGTAGTTGCTGTGGTATCCGTGGCAGCTGCAGCATTAGCTGGGTCCTTTTGGGGACAAAACTTTGAAATGTGTCCCAGCTGCTTGCAGCTCCAACAGCGTGGTCTTCGTCCCTCCACCACCACCATCATCTGCCTCTCTCTGCTAATGATGACCTCCGGAATAGCTTGGAAGCCCTCCCTATCCAGGCAGATCCGGAACACATGGTCGCCACAGGCCGTCCCGGCGGCTGACCTTAGGAGATTGCTTTCCTCAACTCGTCCAAACTTACTGAGGAAAGCGGCCAGCACTTCCCCGGTGATAAACGCCGGGACGTTGCACACTGTGACACGGACCCTGCGGGTCCCCATGTACTCCGGTTGCAGCCGGAAGAACTTGGTGGTTATGGTTGTGGATGCTGCTTTCGCTGCCTGTTCTTTGGATGGTAGCAGGACGTCCCAAGTCGCAAAACTTCTGCGACAAAAGTATTGGCAGGGGACGCCTGCTTTCCGGAGAAGATCCTCAAATCCTTCCTTCTTCAGCCCAACCAGCCGCCTTGTTTTTAGGTCGGTTATTACTAGTGATAATATTCTTGGTTCCAGTTTTTCTATTATCTCCGGTATGGGCAAAATTTCATTGCCCTTAAAATACTGGGCATATTTGCCCACCCGGTTTTTTTCGTGGTCTTCCGGTTTTCTTTCCTCTATCTTCCATGGTGTTTTTTCTGGGCTTTTTTCCTTTTGTGCCGGCTGGATTGGGCTGTCTGATTCTGAAGGAGTTGGTAGTGACGGCCAGTTTGCTCCTATGAGGCTAGTTGCTTCCGGCTGCTTAGGGGGGGCTTCTTTTTCATTTTTTTCAGGGTCGTGTAGGGTACGTGTATTCCCCTCCATGATTGGAAAAGCAATCAGGAGGGTAGGTGAAAAAAGGAAGGTGACAGTCCAATTATAGAGGTGGGTCCTTTGCTGTAAAATTACTAAGTCAGACCACGTGAAAAAAAAAAAAAAAAAAAAAAAAAAAAAAAAGGGGGGGGGGACTGACAAAGTCAAGGACCAAAAAATCACTCAAAAATAGGAGTGACAGAAAGGGTGAGAAAGTAAATTTATAAAACTGTGAGAAACGACGGACCAGTGTCAAAAAGTTAAATTCAAAAGTGAAAAAAAGTTAGACTGAAGGTCAAACTCAAGTAAAAGGAAAAAATTGGTAAGACGTCAAAAAAGAAAGAAAAATAACTAAAATTAGGTCAAATCTAGTCTTACCACAAAAAGTTTTTTTTCCAAAAATAAAGTCCAAAAAGAGCATAGATAAAACAAAGTCATCTGAAAGAATTCAATTCTGAGCTCAAATCACGAGTAGGCTAATTCCTGCGCGAGGAATCGTTGCCACTTGGCTCCTGAGTTCTTTATTCCTTGTAAAAAAATACAAGAAGGCACGAGGCCTTTTGGTTTTGGGGGAGGGGATGGGAGCGGTCATGCTTTAACTATATTTTCTATGGGGAACCTAGCTAGCCACATTCGCCGACCCATTCAACAATACAATATATAATCACTCGTCCATCTCCTTGCACGCAGCAACCACCAAAATACCGCATTTGCTCTATGAAAAAGTCCTACTTAAAACCCGAAAGTGATGCATGATTTTATTTACAATGTATGATTTTTACAATGGATATGATGGGAATGGGAGAAAAAACCCCGAAAAACATATATACACGAAAACAAGGAAAAAATCCCCCGTTTGGTTTCCCTCCCATCCCCCCGTCTAGAAAATTGGAGGCCGACTGTTTTCCGGGTCGAAAGAAGCCGGAAACAAGCCGGACCTACCCTAGGTAGGGCGGGAATCCTAATCTACAGAGATAAAAGAAATAAAGGGTCGGGCGCGGTATGGGTCGATACAAGCAGATAATATGATTTTTTACATATGAATTTTCAAGATCTTCAATAAAAGCGGGCTGGGATTCGGGTTGAGGTACAAAAATAATTGGGAGGGGGAAGATCTTGAGAAACTACCGACTAGATGACGGGGACAATGACACACAACATACTGCTAACTAGGTTACAAGGGGAAAAAAACAATTCTACTTACCAGGGATGGGGTCCCTAAGGACCCGTACCATAGACGCCATGCGCCGGCAGAGGAGGGAAGGATGACTCCAACGTTGCCCCCTTTCGTACGACCAGGCTCGCTGCAGTCACCCACCTTTTGCTGAATGTTATGCGATCCAAGCGTTTTCTATCGCATCTGATTTTGACCCTCAGCTGATGCCGAAAATACAAAACCAGATCACGATGAGAAAAGTTTGCATCGTCATACAATCCCTTGTTTCGCGTCGTCCAAATCACCATTCTAGCTACAGCTAGGATCGCGAGAAACACCACACGCTTCTCACCGTGAAACGGAGGAAGAACGTTGTCTACGACGTAACCAACGTCGAGCAGCACGAGCTGTTTGGGTTCGATGCGAGCCGTCCACTCCCCGACGTGATCCCAAAACGGACGGACTCGCTCGCAGTAGTAGAAGGCGTGCTCAGCCGTTTCTTCCAAGCCACTGCCGCAGCGAGTGCAATCAGGCATGTCTGCCAGGCCCGCCTTGAAGTTCAAGCCGAGAAGGGGTAACGCATTCCGAACAAGTCGCCAGGTGAGCGAGAACTCGGAGTTGTTCAAGAAGCTCGATCCTGGCGCCCAATTCCAGTGAGAGCGGATCTCCTCCGCCGTCCAGCCGTGCCGCTCGCTGAGAGGATCAGAAGCGGAACCCACCACTAATTCCCGATACAGCTCCTTCCGAGGCCATGAAAGGTCACTGGACCCAAGAAGGTTACGAAGGGCCTTTCGGCACTCGCGGACAAACAGTGCTTCGCCCAAAGGCTTACGTCGACCTTCAGCCTTTGGGTCTGACTTGAGGCGAGGAAAAGTCCGACTCGCCTTTCGTCTCCACACTGAGTCCCCCGTCAAGACACGGCCCAGATATGCAAGTCTTTCAGCAAGCCAGTGGCTCTCCAGATCAGGCATACCCAGACCCCCGTTGCGAGTACGTTGGATACAGACCTGCCTACGGACCATCGGCCTTGCACCTCCCCAGAGCAATCTGGAGAGGGATTGTTGCAGTGCCAACCGACGTGCCTTAGGCAGAGGAAGTACAGCCAATCGGTAAAGGATCAGGGGAAAGACGTACGTGGCGCACGCCTCAGCCCTGCCCTTTAAGGACAACCTCCTTGAAAGCCAGATTCCCACCTGAGCATTCACCTTAGCTTGTACTTCCGACCAATTTCGCTCCAGTTGGAGGTCGGGCCCAAACCACACCCCAAGGATGCGGATGGGTCCGTCACTCCAGCGGAAGGGCCCTGGAAGAGTATTGCTACCCCTCCAAGCACCAAGCCGCAAACCTTCGCTTTTGTCAAAATTGACCTTGGCCCCTGCAATCCGCTCATACTCGACAACCGCCTCTTTCACAGCCTCTATATCCTTGCGGCGGGATACAAACACTGTGACGTCATCAGCGAACGCGGAAACCCTAGCCGCAATGCGGCCAACGAATGGGATACCGCGCAGTGCCGGACTTGTCCCCTCATCCCTAAGCCTGCGCAGGAGGGGCTCCAACGCGAGGACATAGAGAAGAGGAGACAGAGGGCAGCCTTGCCGGACCGAACGCTCGATCGCGATCACCCCCGAACGCCTTCCGTTCACCTGCACCACTGCCTGAGGGTTGTGGTACATCATGCTAATCCATCTGCGGAACTCCGGTTCGAATCCGGCAGTCTCCAAAACAGACGCCAAGAACCGATGGTCAACCCTGTCGAAGGCCTTGGACTGATCTAAACTGATCAGCGCGGATTCGGTGTCGTCTTTTATCCCCTCTAGGACCTCGCGAATCAAGTGCAGGTTGTCCTGGATCGATCTTCCCTTCACAGCAAAGGTCTGCTCGGGGCCGATCAGATCGCTAATGACAAGCTGTAAACGATTCGCTAAGACCCGGGCCAAAATCTTTAACTCTGTGTTAAGCAGAGTTATGGGCCTGTAATCGTCTAAACCCTCCCAAACATGCCTGCCACCTTTCTTCAGCAATGTGATCACGCCCTTGGTAACGCTACCAGGGATGGCTCCCTGGGCGAACCAATGGTTGAACATATCCGTCAGAATAGGCACAAACATGTGCGACATCCTCAAGTACACTTCGTAGGGCAAACCATCTAGTCCCGGCGACTTGTTCAGGCCGACCTGCTTCAACGCGTCACGGACTTCGCATTCAGTAACCACACCCTCGCAGCTAGCCGCTTCAGCCGCCCCAAGGCGGGGGAAGTCGGCCAGATAGCTACGAAACTCCCGGAGCGGGAGATCAGTGCAGCGGGCAAAGCGATCCCGAAAGTGCGCCCGAAAGGCGTCACGTATCTCACGACCCGATCGCAGCAGACGCCCGTCCGGGGTCTTCACAGATGCGATGTACCGGTCGGGGAACCTTCGCACTTCTTCTTCACGCGCAGTCGCGTTCGATTTCACAGCTTCGTTGAGAACTCTTTTTAGCCTAGATCTAACTACTGATCCCTTGTAGCGCTCGCTACTCTCACGCTCAAGGTCCCTCCTAGCTAGCTCTACACCTAGGGAGTCCCCCCCAGCCACCGCCCGGGAGAGTCTATCATCTATAGATTTCGCCTCCGCGGTCCTATCTAAGTTGAGCCGTCGACCGTATTTGGTGGCGAAATCTCTAATCCTGTGCTTAAGCGAAACCCACCACCTATTCCCGGTAACCGCCCCCACTAACGCCCGCTGAATTAGGGATTCCAGCCGATCCCGGAAGTCCCGTATCTCCAGTAAGGAGGTATTGAACTTCCAGTAGCCGGCTAGACTAGGCCTATTTGCTAACCGCAGACTGACTCTAATGAGTTTATGGTCAGTCCACGCTATCAAGTGGAACGTGGGACAACTAACAAAATCAATGTCAGCTCTTCTCACTAACACTCTGTCCAAGTAGGAGCCTACTTTGGCAGAGGGCGAGCTATCTAGCCACGTCCACATCTCCCGCCCTGGGTGATCAAGACGAAACCTGTCGACGAGACCGTGACGAGTCACGAAGCCGACAAGGCTGCTATCACACCTTCCCGCACGCCTAGCTCCCCGCCCGACCTTATCTATCTTGGGATCAAGGATCGCATTCCAATCACCCATTAAGACTAGCCGCTTCGTATCGTCCAGGAACGGCGCCAACCGACGAAAAAAGGAAACCCTCTCCGCAACGATATTGGGCGCATAAACCGCAACCAGACGAAACTTGAAACTTTTCACGGCAACATCGGCCACAACCAACCGGCCCCCGTCACCTGCAAAAACAACGTCAACATCAGCATCAAGGCTGCGTCCAACTAGCAAGGAGACCCCAGCGCTGAAGTTGCTGCCGTATGCTGAGAAAACGTTAAAGTCGCTTTCCAGCACCCGACAGTCAGCCTCGCAAGTGAAGTGAGTCTCCTGCACTGCAGCAACATCTACGCAGAGGTTCTTGAGTTCACCAAGCAAGCGCGCACACTTGCTTGAATCCCTCAGTCCCCTCACATTCAAACTGGCAACGTTTAAAGTCATCAATCCGACTTACCTTATTCAGTGTCGACTATGGGCCGGAAATCCCCAGGGGTGAGGATGCCAACGGCCTGTCTTAGAGAGCCGGTGCCGAGCTCAGTGTTCACTCGGCCATCCCTAGACACTCCGCCAACATCCAGCGGGAACCGTACTTTTAGGGCTCTATAAAAGGAGGGGTGAACTAAGATAGGGACCCTCCCTGAGCAAAACGGCAAGCATCTTTTCAAGGAAGAGTGCTCCAATTCCGCCAGCTTTACACCCGTGTCGGTCTGGCGGACCGTATCCAAGAACTTCCATACGCCCTTGGTACGGTCACCAGCCGAACGGATGAAAGTGGTCACCATGGCTGCACTCTTAAAATTAAAAGGGTTGTTAACTTTTTTCTTTTCCACTTTTTCCAGTTGCAGTAACGGCTTTAACATCTTTTTTAATAGATGGTCCGTTACTGCTTCTGCACCAACGGTGCAAAAATGTTTTGCCTTTTGTTGTTTGTCTTTCTCGGCATCGTTTGCCGCCTCTTTTGGATTTTGGGATGATGTAGTCTGGGGGTTTGTTTGGATGGGAGTCCATTTTGGGAAGAGTTCTGGAGAAGACATTGGACTCAGGGATGGTAACGATAGTGACCTGGGTAATTTTGGGGGGGACGGCCTTTCCAGGGATTGTGCTCGCCTTATATGCACAATTTGATGTCGGCGGGGATGAAGTGGGGGTGTTTCTGTTGGTAGAGGAGGTTGTGGTAGTTGTGGTGGTGGTAATGGGGGTTGTAAAAATTGTGGGGGTTGTAGCGAGTCAGAGGGAGCATTCTGAGGAATGCAATATTGAGGAGGGAACATTGGCGGAAGTGGTAGGGGAGGTGGTGGTAAGGAGAGTGGCGGAAAAGGAGCCAGCAGTGGTATCTGCATTGGAACTTGTTGGGGGAGGGGCTGCTTTTGGTGATGTGCATTTGAAGGGCCTTCTAAAGGGTCTTCTGTGTCGGAAGGTCCTGCACGCACTTTTTTGGCAGCCCCCTCCCCGCTGTCTCTTCTTCTTTTCAAGTTTGTTGTTGTTTCCATGTTTTCATGGTCTTCCTTGGTTTTTTTTTTCTTTTTCTTTTTAGCCAATGTTGGTGATACTGGTGTTGTTGATGTTGCTGTTGTCTTTGTTGTTGTTGTTGTTGGGGTCTGTGGCCCTTTCTTAGTTGTTGGCGTTGTTGCTTGTTCCGCTGTTGCTGCTGCTGGTACTGGTTCCGGTGGCTTGGTCTGCTTTTGAGGTGAGGGTGAAATTAAGCCTTTTTCCCCTTGTTTGGGGGAACCCCTCCTCCTCCGGGTCACCTCGGACCAGCCCTCTTTGTCATTTGTTTTGGGCTGGTCCTGACTCGGATCCTGGGTCTCCGCTGTTTTGCTGATGGTGGCTGTTGAAGCTGTTGCTGCTGTTGTTGTTGCTGTTGTTGTTGCTGCTGCTGCTACTGCTGTTGCTGCTGTTGCTGCATTCTCTGGCTTCTCGGGGCAGAACTTCGAGATGTGGCCAATCTTTTTGCAGGACCAACACCTCGGTCTCCGCCCCTCCACCATCACGATCATCTCCCGGTCTCCGCTGATTAGAATCTCGGGGATGGCTTTGAAGCCATCCCTCGTCAGGCACAGCCGGAAGGCATAATCCCCGTAGGCTGTCCCGGCTGGGGATCTGAGGAGGTTATACTCCTCCACTTGGCCGTACGAGCTTAAATAAGCGGCCAAAACCTCCCCAGAAATGAGGGGCGGGACGTTACAGATGGTTACTCGGAGCCTACGGGTGCCCCTATATTCCGGCTGTAACCTGAAATACTTCGTCGTTATATTATTAGCCGCCAACTTGGCGGCTTGTTCTTCCGTAGGAAGGAGGACATCCCATGTCGCAAAACTCTTGCGACAGAAGTACTGGCATGGGATGCCCGCCTTCCTCAACAGCTCCTCAAACGTCTCTTTCTTGAGCCCCGCTAGCCTTTTGGTTTTGAGATCCGAAACGACCAGCGAGAGGATCCTAGGTGTGAATTTTTCAACTAATTCAGGGATGGGCAGAATTTCATTGCCTTTGAAGTACTTTGCGTACTTCTCTACCCTATCCCTTTCATAGTCGGCAGGTCCCCTCTGCTGGCCCTTCCAAGGTGTGGGGCTCTTTTGGGCCGGCTGTATTGGACTGTCCTGTGATGTGTCCACTATTGTTCTTGGAGAATCAGCGGGGATCGGCAGTGATGGCCAATTCTCTCCAATTAAACTCTCTTGTGAGGGTTCCTTTGAGGGTTCAGTTTTGTCTTCATTTTTTTTGGAAGTGGAACCCTCCATGACTGCAGTAGGGCTCGCAGCCAGGAGGGTAAAACTAAGGCCCCCACCTGTTGCAAGTGTGGGGGGGGGTTCTACTGTTCAAAAAAGTAAAAATTATAAAATTAGACAATAGTACAACACGCCGGAATAAATACAAAAAGATTAGAACACGTAGATACCCCCTGAAAAATTAAAAAACACTCAAGACAAAACACTTAAGAAAGGAAAACAAGTCCGACCACAAGAGAAACAAACGTCGGATAACGAAAGCAAGTGACAAATCCAAATTAAACCAAAATTGTCACAAGTAACAACTTCTCAGGTAAGCTTGAAAAAAGAAAATATCAAGTCCAACGGAAAAAAAAACAAGTCTTACCGAGATAATAACAATTTTTAACTTTTAGTAATCCAAATCGTAATAAAGTAACGGCGTGAATAACGAGTAGGCTTATTCTTGCACGAATCAAAGTAACGGCGTGAATAACGAAGAGTCAGTGCCACTTGGCTCCTGAGTTCAAATGCGTCTTCTTCGTTTGGACTTTTATTTACTACTGATATTTTAGGTAGCTTTGGGGGCGGTCTAGTGGGGTGAAGGGGACAATTCGTTTTTGTTGGTTTTTTTTTTTTTTTTCTTTTTTCCTTTTCTGAGGGGGGGGGGGCTGTAGTAGCATTCTAGGCTTTTTCTTCTAAACTACTGTTAGGGCTTTCTTTACGAATTTTTAAATTATTCGATAGAAGATATTTAAAAACATTCTGCCTTGTTCGCTGACATGTGGATAGGCTTAATATCAAATTGGCTTTACAGTAGAGTAAGCGTGCCTTTACATTTAAAACGCATAGTTTAAGCATTATTTTACAAACAAAATACAGCATAACATTTTGTAAAATTCAGCATTTTAAATTGGAATTAAAGACATACTGACCAATATTGACATATTTCTTCCACTTGGCTCCTGAGTTCATCAATTTACTGGTGCAAATTAAAAGTTTTGCAATAATCTAATACATACTAGTTTGCAGCCCGTATATCACGTGACTGAAGCCGCCACTGCCGTTGCAAGTATCAGCTGTGGTTAGCAGTATCGTGTTAGTTAGTGCGCTGACACGTTGTGCATTGCTTTACACTGTGTGTGATTTGAAAGTGGCACAGATGAACGCGTAACGTAGTCTAATCGAAAACTTATGCTTTACGAGTCTGAACATTGTGGAAGCAATCAAAAATATTTGTTGCATGAAATATCAAACTGCAGATGATCCCAATACAGTAACTAGATGAGAGAGGAAATTTTGCTCGGGTTACAAGAACCTCGACGATCATGCATAGTCAGGTAGGCCGAAAGTGCACCAAGACATAGAGGTGATTCTGTTGAGTAGGACTTGGAGAGTGTCTGGTGATCTCATTATTTCACAGTCCAGTACGGTTCGTCACCTTCACGACCTCAGTTGGAAAAGAGCATCTGTCGATGAAGAATTACGCCTCCCGTTACCAAAATATTGCAAAACTTTTGATTCACCCTTGTAGCAATATCAGAATTCTTTTCAACCAATATTTTAGCTTAGTGTTATAGGCTTTTTTTTTAAACCAGTCGTTCTCAAACTATAATAATAATAATAATAATGATAATAATGCTGTCCCAGCTGACCACAGAATAAAATTGAAAGAATGTGAAAAGAAGGATAAGTACCTCGACCTTGCTAGGGAATTGAAAATCTATGGAACATGAAGGTGATAATTATACCAATTGTGATTGGTGCTTTTGGTACAGTAACTAAAGGATTATTAAAGGGACTGGAGGAGTTGGAAGTTGGCGGATGTGTGGAGACCATCCAAACGACAGCATTACTGGGAACGGCCGGAATACTGAGAAGAGTCCTGGAGACTTGAGGAGACTAGCTGTCACTCAAACTCCAGTGAAAGACCATCAGCTAACGCTGATGTGAAAAACTCTAAATAATAATAATAATAATAATTATTATTATTTCCATCACCACAAATTCATTACTTTATAATCAACTTCATATATTCGACCGACAGCGGGACACACTTCGGTCGGCCGTGTTGCTCGGTACACGGATCTGGTCGGGTGTGTTCTGGCTCGGGTGGCAGTCGGTCGAGGTGCGCCAGAACCGGCATCCACGAGCCTCAGAGGACCATCCCCCAGGCTCTAACCCTCACTGGAGGGGCTGGGTTTATCGTCTGACGCCTGAGGCACCCATTTTTAGGGGAATGCCGACGGGACACGAGACATTTTTGGAGCCGCCGGGCGTGTCTGGGCTACGGCGTTGCGGCCTGACCCACCAAAAAACGGCCTTGTGCCATGCTCGTTCGGTTGGTGGGATGTATGACAAATACCGACACCGGGACACAGTTCGGTCGGCCGTGTTGATTGGTACACGGATCTGGTCGGGCGTATCCTGGTTCCGGTGGCAGTCGATCGAGTCCGTCTAACATGGATTCCGAGAAGCCAGCATTCATGTCTGGCGTACCAAGACTGGTATCCTCGAGCCTCAAAGGGCCGTCCCTCCAGGCTCTAACCTCTTTTGGAGGGGCTAGGTTTATTGCCTGATGTCTGAAGCGTCTCTTTTTTGGGGAATACCGACAGGGCCCGAGGTATTTTTGTACTAGCCAGTTGTGTCTGGGCTACAGCCCTGCACCTGAACCCAACTAAAACAAGACCTTGTGCTACACTTGTCTGGTCGGTAGGACGTACGACAAATATCGATTCGACCAATACCGTTTATCGGATAGAACATGACTGCCTTCTGTGTCTGATTATTTACCACCAACAAAAACTACTTTCATTTTTTGTTTAAAGGTGTACGCGTTATAAAATCTATCAAACCATTTAAATGTTTGCAAACGATTGACTTGATTTGTTTGCACACGACTCAGTCAAAACTGTAATTGCCTATAAACTAATGACTTACTGATAATGTATAAATAACCATTTAACAGTGTGCAAATAAATAAGCTCTGACTCGTTTAAAAATATCATGTACAAACTATGAGGGGGATGTCCTCGGGATGTAATAGTTAACGTGATGGACTGCGGAATCGTAGTAAGCAAGTTCGTACTCCAGTCGCGCTATTACGTTCACTTTCGGGCAAATACCCTTGGGAAAAGTATAAACACCCTTATCCTCCCAGCTATGGGTTAAATAGTATCACTACTGTTCTTTTAGGAGAATGACTTTGGCATTAAATAACCTACAGAGGTTGATATGCCATTAAACGAAAACCCAAACCAAACCACAAACTATGAGTATTAGTTTACAAATCACACACACACACACACACACACACACACGTATGTATATATATATATATATATATTATATAGTATTAATAAGATTATGGACCCAAGTAGCCATTGACTTTATCATGATGAAGGACTGATTATCGTGGATAAAAGTATACCGAAGAAAGGTGATGGGATTAGAAAAAGATTGTATAAGCTGTTTGAGGAGTTTGGATTTAGGTTAGATGTAACAACAGACCTAAAAATTACAGATTATCTTGATGTTACTTTAAATTTATATAGTGGAACTGTATCTCCATTTAGAAAAAAGCAACCAGGATCTGCGTTATGTAAACAGGGGATCTAATCACCCAATACAGGTGTTTAAACATGTACATAAGGGAATAGAGCATAGATTATCTAATAACTCCTCCAACAGGGAAATTTTTGAACGAAGTAAGCAGGAATATGAGGAGGCTTTAAAGAATGACGGATATAGGGTCAATTTAGAATATAGGGATAGGGATGAAAGTAGAACGCAGGGAAGGAGAAATAGACCAAGGAAAATTTTATGGTTTAATCCCCCTTATAATATGGAGGTAGTTAACAACTTGGAAAAAGAATTCTTCAAGTTATTAAAAAGAAATTTCCCTAGTGGGAGTCAGTTACATAAGATATTTAATAAGAATTGTGTTAAATTAAGTTATAGTTGCATGCCAAACATTAATGGAATAATAAATAGGAGTAATATAACCAAGTTAAGTACGAAGAAAAATAAGGTAATTGATAAATGTAACTGTAGGGATAAGGTTAGATGTCCCCTCGAAGGCAAATGTAAGCAGGAATGTGTAGTGTATAAAGTAGAAGTATATAGTGATTCGAATAATAAGAGAAATAAAAAGATATACTTTGGGTCGACGCAAGGGGATTTTAAGACTAGGTACTATAACCATAAAACGAGTTTCTCGCACGAGAAATATAGGCATAGCACTGCATTATCTAGTTATGTGTGGGAGCTTAAGGAGAACACAGGGGTAGATCCTATAATGAAATGGGAAGTAATAAAGAAATGCCGTAAATACAGGGCAGGCAATAGAGCTTGTAGCCTTTGCATGGAGGAAAAATTGGCCATAGCGGCTTGTAAAAGTAGGAATATGTTAAACAAAAGATCGGAGGTGTTAAATAGTTGTAGACACAAAAGGGCGTCGTTACTCTATAATTAGAGATAGGTTTTAGAAAAAAAAATTTATTTGTTATTTTTTATATATTTAAAAAAAAAAATTTTTATGCAAATTTTAAGCTAGGTGGGTTTTTGGTGAATAAAAGAAAGCGATTTCTCCTAGAATTCAGTCGAGGTTAGGCTTCCTGATGATCCGTTAAGGTGAAACTTTAGTAGAAGATTTTCGACTCGCGATTTAGGTTAATTCTATAATTGGTGTTGAGCACTTTAGTAATTGTAGCATTGCAGCATTCGCGGAGGGTTTTTTGGTTTTCTTTTGACCACTGACTGCGCATCCCTTGATTTTTTTCAAGGGGTCGGACGAGGTTGGCCTTTTCTTTTTTTTTGACCCAAACTTTTTTCTTTTTCCCCTGGGCGGTGATTCGAGATACTTTTTTCTCTTGTTCCTGGCCAGGTTTTTTTTTGTTTTTTTTTATGTACCGTGAATACTGGTAGATATTAGATTAGTAAATATATATATATATATATATATATACCGGGTCAGGCAAAATGATCTGACATATTTGTAGGTTTAATAAAAGACATTTTTTTTCATATAATACACTTCTGGACGTGCTATGGGGATTTTGAGGGAGATGTTCCCTGGTCATTTGATCTCATTGCGTGGTGACATCGGTTGGACCGCCCGTTCACCTGATTTAAATCCGTGCGATTTCTTTCTCTGGGGATACCTCAAGTCAAAGGTATTCAGTAATCGCCCTCAATCTATTGAACAACTTAAAGATGCAATTCGTCAAGAAATTACTGCCATTCCACATGAAATGACCCGCCAAGTTATAGACAAATTTCGTGAACCCCTTCGACAGTGTGTAGACAATAACGGTTCCCATTTGACTGATTTAATTTTCAAAACCTAATGAAATAGAATGGCATTATATGTACTTTTCGAAAATAAAAACACTTTTTGTTTCTTTACTTTATTTGTCTTTTATCAAAGTGAGATCAGATCATTTTGCCTGACCCTGTATGTATAGGATATGGCATTAAATAACCTAGCAGAATTGATATGTCATAAAACCCAACCAACTAAACCAACCCTCTGCAGAGGATGTAGTCGGCGAAGTCTAAGCTGCAAACATCAAAGCAAGTGATATTTAAAAGAAACTCAAATCTGTTTTTATTTTACCTACAAATATGCAAACATTATGAGATAATTAATTTCAAATGGGATTTTTTCAGTGCTAATATCATTTGGGGAGTAATTATTATCTTATTGTTTTTATACTCTGCGTGAGTTTTCCTCACAAGTTCACCGGTGACAGCAAGTCTCCCTAGATCTCCATAAAAATAAAATTACTTCCTAACTATTCACTTACAAACCGTATATGTATAACCATTTAACTATGTGCAAACAAATGACTGATGTTAAATTAAATTTTTTTATTGTAACCTTTTTTTTTATCAACCTTATAAGCAAAGGTAGACAGTACATTCCAGTTAAGTGGGGCATTTTATGGAAAAATCTTTAAATGAAAAGAGTGTATTAGTATTAAACGAATTCTTTTAATACAAAAACCCAGATTCTGTTCAATAAAAAACGAAGGAACTGTTTTATCTGCCTCTACACGAAATATTACACGACAATGTTCGGAGAGCAACTCGCGCCCAAATATACTTAATGTGTAAAGGTGAGATGCAACTTTAGTTCACATTGCTTAGAATTTTGGATCTTGCGCGATATAGACCTTGATATAACCCGACCCAGCCCCTCCAGAAGCCCCAAGTTTATCATATTTACCCCAACCCCTCCGCTCGGACAGGATATGACACAAGGTCAATTTTTAAGCGGAGTTTAACAGGTTTGAATTCTGAGTTTTCCTTCTCTTAGACTAGTTGCCTCACCAAGGCTGAAGAACACAGTCTGCCCTACTATTTACCCATAGAGGGAGAATAATTGGATTCATACCTTTCCCAATGGTATTAGTGCTATGTGAAATGCAATCAGACTCGTCCAGGATTTGAACTTGTGTCGCCGTGTCCATTTTCTACGACGATAACCATTACACCACGGACACTTCCTAAAAGCCCCAAGTTTATGACGTCTAAAACGTTAGGAAAGCAGTCGTTTTTTTAGAAGTTTCTGTAAATAAAAAAAAATCTCTTAAGGGTGATTGGGTTTCTGGTTGTGCAATGGTTAAAGCGAAACGGCGGAGTCATAGTAAGCGACTTCGAACTCCAGTCGCGCTATTACGTTCATTTTCGGACAAATACTCTTTGGAAACGTATTAACTCCCTTATCCTTTCAGCTATGGATTAAATTGTACCTCTACTGTTTTTCTAGAAGGATTGCTTTGGTATTAAATAATATACAAAGGTTCATATGCCATTAAATAAAGCAACTACCCCCAAATCTTATGCGCGATATAGGCCATATGAATGGGGAACCTCATGAAATTCGAACTCACTTGTGAAGGTTTGCTAGTTTAGCTTGCTAACCATTACAGCACCTGAGGTGGTCAATTGTGTATAGTAGTATTGTTATCCTGAAAATCCAATATTATTTTTTATTCGCAAACTTTTTTTTATTGATTGATCAAAGACGCAATCCAAGTCATTAAATTTGTTGCCAAATATGCCGCACTAAAAGGTTAAAGAATGTAGCGGCCAAAACGTTGGGTTAACGATATCAAGAATACGGAGAACAGAGTCTATTGTTCGAACAATTCATACTAAATTTAACTTTTGCTATGTTTAAACGGGATTTTATTTCACCACCAAAAATGTGATATATCTTTCCAGACAAGCTCGTTTTTCGAGACGGTGACTGAACTCATTGTCTAAAATGAGGTTAATGTCAGTGTCTGCCCTCAATCAATTCTTTTGGCTGACGTGACCTTTTCGTTTATAACCCCAACCTTTTTTTTATACAAGAATTAATACTGAAAGTGATAACTCTAAAAAAAAAAAAAGAAAAAAAAAAGAAAGAATATTGAATGAAATATAAAATGACAGTGTCTGATGTCACTAATGGCAACCAATATTCGTCTCAAGTGAGCAAATGCCATGGAAATGAAGCATGAAGTTGAAGTCGGAGTCTTGAAGCAATCTTCTTGACGACTGAGTAGCGTTTCGATAGCATCTTAATCTGCGTCATATTCTCTGTCATTAGTTGTTTGCTCTTGGCGAGTTATTTACACCAATTGTAACTTGTGATTTTCCCTGGTATCCGAATGACAACAAGTCTCGCTAGCTTTCCAGGACTTTTAAAAATATTCTTACCGATCTCAATAGTCTAAATTCATCTTAGGGTTTCCTGTTCCCATGGTCTCTTTTCCAGGTTTTTCGGGATTGTTTCAAGGGTTCTAATTATAATTGCAATTAGTGTCAACTTCATAGTTATAAAACTTTTTTTTTAGTTCCAATGAGTCATAATAAAACGAGCACAGAATCTGAAAAATGAAGCATCCAGTGACTATCAAATAGTCTTCAGGTACTTTAAGCAACCCGAGGTCCGTGTGCCAGTCTTCTTTCTTTCTTTCTTTTTTTTTTCGGAATTCTTTCTTTCTTTTCGGAATTCTTTCTTTCTTTCTTTCTTACTTGTAGCACTCATTTTCTAAGCTTTTTGATTTAACCTCGTAAACGACGTATTACACTTGTCTAATCGGTTAGTCAATAAATAGCTGATAAATTTCAGACGCCACAAAGATTTCCTGAACATTATACAAAAGACGGCATTTGGAACATTTGGATCAACCAAATGATTCCAATAAACTTATCGAGTTTTACTAATCTCTCTCTCTCTCTGTCTCTCCCTCCTTCCCTTTCACTGTCACTCTGTCTGTCTCTCTCTCTCTTTGTATATGTTTACATATATATTAATTTCAAATTGTTCTAATTCTTAATTGCAGCTCTAATCAAATTTCATTGAAGCTTGCCTAATATTGCTTTAATCAAATTATCGCAGACGTTTGTTTCCGTTTGCATATTAACAAAGAACAAAGTTTTAAATATTCGCAAATTTTCTCGTTCATCTTTAGTTGATGAAAGTTTTGAAAATTGAGTCCTTTTCTGATTGTGCTAAGAGGCGATTAAACAATGCTTAGTACATAGTTCCATTACTGTAGAACCTAATAACATTCGAGTAGAAATAATAAATTCTTAGTATCTTTAGGTTTAGTAGAAAATCAACTTTATTTTAAAAGTTCTTGAAGGTGTACATGATTATGCTTGGTACCGTATATACATATTGTTTGGTTTCTTTGTTTAATGGCATATCAACCTTCATGGGTTATTTAATGGCAAAGCCTTCCTTCTTGAAGAACAGCAGTGATGCTATTTAATTCATAGCTGGGAGAATAAGGGGTTCATACTTTTCCCAAGCGTATTTGTATGAAAGTGAACGTAATAGAGGGACTGAAATTCGAGGGCATCTCTTGTGGTGTAACGGTTAGCAAGCTGGACTAGCAAACCTACACGAGTGAGTTCGAGTCTCATTAGGCGCCCCATTCATTCGGCCTTGTGCCACATCGAAGCAAAGAGCTTTGTAAATTACAGAGGGACTGAAATTCGAACTCACTTACTACCATTACTCCACAGGGACACCCCGGCGTTTATGTATATTAAAGTTTATATCCATATGTATGAACAATTATAAATATATATACCGGCCCATTGACATATTGGTTAGAGTGTTCATCAATGGTTCGGAAGACCGCGGTTCAATTCCAGGTCGAGTCATACCAAAGACTCAAAAATGGTATCTGTTACCTCAATGTTTAACACTCGGCATTATAAGATACAGATCAAGGGTATGTGGAGCAGTCGAGGGGAAGAAGTAGCCCCCTCCCCTACACCTCAGTGTAGTAGTTATTGAAAAAAGAGCCTTCGGGTTGCTCTCGACTGCGGTCGGCCAACTTATATATACGAGGTGAATACGATAAGTTTCCAGACTTTTTTCGTATGGGCACTTTTATTGATAGTACACACATGAAATTCTTGACCCCTTCGAAGTAATCTTCTCCAGCTGCAATGCACTTGTTGTACCGTTCCAACAACTTCTGCAAGGCCCCATGGAAGTCCTCTTGTGTGAGCGTGTCAATAACCTTCGTCACAGCCTCTTTCATCTCCTCAATTGTCTCATAACGACAGCCTCTAAGCTTAGGGAATAACCAAAAGTCGCAGGGGGAAAGGTCTGGACTATAGGGACAGTGAAGAACTGTCTTGATGCCCATCTTCGTCAAATAGTCTGTGACAAGGATGGAGTTGTGGACTGGTGTAGTGTCATGGTGGAAATGCCACTGAACCGATTTGAAGAGTGCTGGCCTCTTCCGGCTGAATTTCTTCCTGAACTACCTTGAAACCTCAACATAGTAACCCTAACCCTAACCCTTTGGCCAATCATCTCTGGTGTATTGAATTTCTTACTCCACCCACACCTCTCATCATCCCTCACAGACTCCCTGCCTTCCTTGAATCTCTTATACCACTCAAAAACTGATGCTCGATTTATGCAAGATGCTTCAAAAGCAGTCTGAAGCATTCCGTACGTTTCTGTGGCATTTTTTCCAAGTTTAAAACAGAATTTTATTGCATATCGTTCTTCTAAAGTGTCAGATTACATTTTTAAAATTCACCAGCTGTGACAATCAGGCTTTAGAAGGGTGTATTCCAATTGCTGCTGTAGCCGTTCATTTGAACGTGAAATCATAAAAATTGGTCAGTCATCTCATAAGATGTATAGCAATAACATAGTGAATTTTCAAGAGTCTACAATAATTTTAAATGCCCGTACGAAAAAAGGCTGGAAACATATCATATGCCCCTCGTATATATATATATATATATATATATATATATATATAGTTTAGTTTAGTTTGCTATATTCATGAGTAAAGAGAGAATGTACTGGCTAACGCGCTGGACTGCGACATCGTAGTAAGTAAATTCAAACTCATGTTGCGCTTTCTCGTTCACTTTCGGACTAATACCCTAAAAGGAAATTATCAACTCCCTTATACATCTAGAATGACTGTCCTATAAGGATGACTTTGACATTAAATATTCTATGAAGGTCGATATGATTATTAAACAAAGGAACCAAACTTAGAAATGAAGATTGTTAAATATCAGTGATAGAGTATATGTAGATCTAAGTTAGGATAGCATAGACACAGAATCAACGGCGCTTGGTTGACAGTTCCTCGCGTATACGACCATCCGTTTGATACTGTGTCTACGTTATCCAAACTTAGACACCTCCTTCTCTCTCTCTCTCCATCTCTCTACTTATATATATATGTGTGTGTGTGTGTGTGTTGGTGTGTGAGGGTGTATAAAAAGAAATATATATATATGTGAGTGTGTGTATGAAGAAATATATATATATATATATATAAATATATATATATGAATACGAGGCTCAGCTGAAAGGTTGATGGGTTGATCAAGATATTCTCATGTGGAATGTGACCAAATAAGTTTTATTTTTCAACATAGTCTTCTTTGTAGCCCATACACTTCTTCCATTAGTATTACAGTGCTTAGATCTCATTGGTCCAGACGGACTGAAAATATATTAATTTCCATACTCTACAGCATTGAAACTTAGGGACTAAATTACCCAATCGCCAATAGAATACACTGACTGCTTTTCTGCAGAGGAGTAAGACCCCACCAACGAGTGTCCTGGATATGACACTAAACAATCTGATGATCAGGTTCCAGTAACGCTGGAGATTTAAGGAATGCAGAGTACCCTTTCATTGCCATCGTTTCAGGTCTACTCCGCCCTGGAGTGGTAGCACCTGTTAGGGTCCTATCTAGGGGTCAAATAGAAGTAAACTGTGTACTTATGCTAAACTGAATTGTTTGAAATGGAACTGTTTTTGACATTGAAACTGTACTTACGCTAAACTGAATTGTTTGAAATAGAACTGCTTTGACATTTAACTGTGTGTAAACAAAAACTATACTTATACTAAACTGGATTCTTTGAATTAGAACTATTTGACTAAACTAAATAGCTTGAAATAGAAATGTTTTTAACAATTAAACTGTATATTTATGCTAAATTTAATTGTTTGAAATAGAACTGTTTATATAAAAATGGATTTGACATTAAATAGCCAACAGAAGTTGATATACAATAACCCCACCCTCAAAAAAAAAAAAAAAAAAGAGAAATCAGGGATTAAAAATGAAATTTCGTAAATATATATGGGTGTACTTATTTTTGGACGATTACATATACAAATTTTTGGAACAGAGTAAAAACCTGTTGAGTTTGGTACAAAATAATGCCTAATAATATTCACTTTGATCATATAAGATTCTACCAGAAATAATAAATTTACACCAACACAATTAGGAGTGTATTTTTGGAGTCAAACTTAATCAGTATTTCACGATTTGCTGACGAAGGTAAAATTTCGTGTCAATTGAATAAAAATGTTCTTCATTAGATTTAATAGCTTTCGTTTATTTGTTCTTTTTTTTTTAGATACTTGTGAAATTTAATCTGAAATATTGTCAAATTCGAGGAGAAAGAGAAATTATTTGTATGTATGAATTTTCTGAGCAACTACCTCAACCAATGGCAGTGTTCTTTCTTTCTTTCTTTCTTTTTTCTTTCTTTCTTTCTCCTGGGGATTCGTTCTTTCTTTTTAGAACAAGCTGCAATCTTCAAGAACTTTCTAACACAAATTTCATGTGATGATAAAATTAACAATATTTATAATGCATACAGTTTCGATGGTAACGATCACTGTGCTATCTTGTTCCAGTATGTCTTCATAATCATACACCCAAACATATGGACTTGTGTAACATTTCACCCTGTGGCACAGCACACACACACACACACACACACACACATATATATATATATATATATATATATATATATATATATATTTCGGCGTGCTTGCGCTATATTGAGGCAGCAGTCTTTTGTTAAAAATGTAGATCTCTATTGTGATGACTTATAGAAAATCAAGAAAATATTTCAAAATTCTCTGTGCTTTGAACAAAATATATCTCGGATATTAAAAGGATTATGCGTGGTTTCTTTTTATGTTTAATAGCACATCAACTTTTGAGTCATATTTAATGCCAATACCTTCCTTATAGAAGACAGTAGTGGTGCTATTTAAACCTTAGCTGGTGTAGAAAAGGGGTTTCATATCTTTTCCAAGGGTATGAATCCAAAAGTGAACGTAATAGCACGACTGGAATCTCTTACTACGATGTCGCAGTCCAGTGGGTTAACTACTGCGCCACAGAGACTTTCCTCAAGAAAAAAATATGTTTATACTCTTGAAAATTTTCTTAGAAAACACTCAGAGAAAATATCTGTCTTTTTTTTTTATATCGAATCGAATGTAAGAAATCTTGCAAGTCAAGAGAAAATGGTTAAAAATTGTTTTAAAAGTTTTCTACATTTTTTAGCGAAACACCTGTGGGTCAAAAAGATATATCTGGAAATTATTTATGAGTAAGTTGGCCAACCGTTGTCGAGGGCGACCCAAAGGCTCCTTTTTCAATAGCTACAACACCAAAGTGTAGAGGAGGGCGTTACTCCTTTCCCTGGATTGCTCCACTTACTCTTGATTCGTAACTTATAATGCTGAGTGTTACGCAAGACGGCATCAATACCATCTTTTGAGTCTTTTGTATGGAGATTGAACCCAGGTCTCGCGGATCATTAGTGAACACTCTAACCACTATGCCAGTAATTAGTACTTGCTAAAAATACTTGAAACCGTAAAACTGTGCAAACAAATTATTATCATCAAATGGGAATCGTTACTTTGAACGATAAAATCGTGCAAAAATTATTTGTATTAAGAATAGTTACTAGAAGCTATAGTTGTTTACAAGATATCATAAATTACTTGAAAAAATACAGGTGCTCGCAAAATATCCTGAATTCAACATTAAATAGCCTAACAAGAATTTACATGCCATAAAACCAATAAACCAACCTAACCTAGTTTATAAGCTTGTGTGTGTGTGTGTGTGTGTGTGTGTGTTTGTTGAGCGAAAGAGTACCTTTTAAGATAAGACCGCATTCTACTTGAAGTGCTGAAATTTTGTATTTCGTTTAGAGTAATTAAAGGTCTTCTTCTTCTTCTTCTTCTTTTTCTTCTTCTTCTTCTTCTTCCATAATTTTTTCCGCAACATTGAGTTATTCCATAACATTTTCCTTTGTATGCCTTGGAAAAAAAATGTACCATTAATTTAAATAATTTCATCTAAAAAATCGTACGTAATAGTATTGAGTAGTATTTCACGGGTTGATGGAGACATTAGGTTTATATGTCTCAAATATTCACTCTGAATGGCGCAACGGATATAGGCGTTTAGTTGAGAAGCGCTTCTAAGTGAAATCATCTCTAGGTTGCAGGTTCCATCCTTACTTCAGGTAAATAACAAAGAATATTCACTTGAGCTTGATACTCGTACCCGGTTATAGTTGACAGAATTAGAACATTTTGTTCCCGTGGATTAGATTAAGGGTTGAGTTCGAAGTTCTCTGTGGGCTCCCAAGTTCGACATGATACATCTGGAAAAGGCCAAAAGAAGCATCGGCCGAAACGTAAATATGAAGACAATAGTTCGAATACTTTAAGTGATAATGATTTAATCTAGTTTGTTTAAAGAATATTTTATGAAGCCTAAAATTTAAAAAAAAAATCTATTATTAGTTTATTTACGGCTAAAAAACCCTTTAATAATCCAATAATTTTTGCCAGTGGGTAATAGTGAAATCTATTATTGACAAGAAATGGACACATCAAGTAATTCTAAGTTGTGGTCATACGTATCAAAAGTTTTTCTACGAAATTATAACTGATAAGTGTCAAAATCTTAAACGAAGGCGCTCGTATGGTGTAATGGTTACTGTTAGAGAAAATGGATTCGGCAACCCGATTTCAAATCCTCGTCGACGTTGTTTGCATTTTTACAAAGCTTTATCCTTGGGAAAGATATTAATCTGATTATTCTTCCGCCAGCTATGGAGTGACTATTTTTTATAGCCTTGGTATTGCGACCGGTCCAAGAGAAGGAAAACTGAATTAAAACGAGTTAAACTCCGCTAAAAATTGGCCTTGTGTCACATCCTGCTCCTTCATAAGGGTTGGGTAAATGCATATATAATATTAAATCTTTGCGACAACTTCGAACTAAATTATTGTGAAATCGAGACATTTTAGCATGAGAAATGTTTTGCGTCTCACCTGTTATGGGTCTATTTACTGCTAAATAAAAAACAAAAGTGGATACACTTTAATAGTGCTAATTGTATAATTTTTGTCAGTAGTGCCGACCCATCGGCATAATTGTTAGCGTGTCCGCCAATAGTCCAGGAGACCTGGGTTCAATCCAAGGTCGAGTCATATCAAAGACTCAAAAGATGGTACTAGATGGCTCCTTGCGTAACACTCAGTATTATGAAGTACAGATCAAGAGTAAGTGGAGCAATCCAGAAAGAGGGTTAGTGCTCTCCCCTACACCTCGGTATAGTAGCTATTGAAAAGGGAGCCCTCGTGTGGCCCTGGACTAAGGTCGGCCAACTTACTAATAAAATTTAATTCTCTATGATCACAAAATCATCAATTTATTGAATTGATTTTCCTTCAAGTCCTTAAAATTATGTTTGAATTCTTATCATCATCATCAAGTCGCACTGCTAGCATGGATTTCCCTGACTCTATCTCTCCATTCGCCCCCCTCATTCATTGCTTCCGGCAGGTAAGTTCTTGTTGGATGGCCAACACTGGTACGTCCATAGTTGAATTTTAACGATGCAAAATTATTACTTGTGCATTGGTCAATCCGCAATTTTTTGTCTAAAAATTAAATTTCTAGAATTATATATATATATATAGTTGTAATAAAAGAAGTCATACATCTCACTCTGATTTCATATTTATTGTATATCTTTCACATTTGTTTACAATATCGATTACGTATCTAAACGTATTAATAACTATATTTAAATTTATTTAATTTCTGAAAGTCATCAGATGATATCAAATTTCGTATATATATTGTCATCCACACACAGACTGTTACATTGTATCACCACTCTTCAATTCGGCTAGACACGTATGGCGCTTCAAGCTGGGATTGATATATATATATATATATATATATATATATATATATATATATATACGAATATATCATAATGAAAATTTAAAAACGTTTACATTATGATGTAAACGTTTATTTTATGATAAAGATATTTCCACTATAACAAACTTATAAGGCCCAGTCCGCTGGAGCGGTACAATACACCGACTGCATCTCTGCTGAGGGGTAAGACTCCACCTCAATGAATGTTCTTGATATGGCATTAAACAAGCTGATGGTGAGGTTCCAGTTATGCTGGAGTTATAAAGAATGCGGAGTACTCAGGTCCACTCTGACCCGGACTGGTAGCACCTAATAGGGTCCTCCTATCAGTTGGTCAAACAGAAAGGTTTGATATTCAAACTGTTTGCAAACAAATGACTTATGCTAAACTGAATTGTTAGAAATAGAACTGTTTGATCATTTAAACGTGTGTAAATAAATGATTAGCGTTTAATTGAATTATTAGTGATACATAGCAAAACTTTGAACCATTTAACTGTGTGCAAAAAAAGCTTAAGTTCGTTTAAAAATGTTATCCACAAAATGAGTTTACAAATCATATATATTTAATATATATGTATAAAGATAATTTGGCTTTAAATAAACTACAATGGTTTATATGCCATAAAACCCAACCAAACCAAATCATATATATTTAATATATATGTATAAAGATAATTTGGCTTTCAATAAACTACAATGGTTGATATGCCATAAAACCCAACCAAACCAAATCATATATATTTAATATATATGTATAAAGATAATTTGGCTTTAAATAAACTACAATGGTTGATATGCCATAAAACCCAACCAAACGAAATCATATATATTTAATATATATGTATAAAGATAATTTGGCTTTAAATAACCTACAATGGTTGATATGCCATAAAGCCAAACGAAAACAAACCTTACAGTTTACATAATTCTAAGGCGAGAAAAGAACTTATTTCTGAAACGAAGCAGGTGAGGATTAGAGCTATTTGGTAAAATTTAATGGACATTCCAGTCGAATCGACTCATATTGAGTCTTTTCCATCTAAACACTTAAAAGGTTTACGAGTGAAATGAATGTAACAACGTAGAAATTGAGAGTTAAAATGCCAGATAAAGTGATATTTCGCTTCGAGTATCTCAATCTCGTAATCTGCTGAGTCGTTAACACACGCATGCGTACAAACATATGCGCATACATACTCGCGCATGCGCATAGATATTCCTTGATTGCTGATGAGACGAGTCAGTGCCAATTAAAAAAATATGAGGTCAGTCTTTATAAGTTTTAAGCCAAATGTTTTTGGTGAAACACAGGATTGTGTGAGTACAGAACATTTTATATTTACTAAATTTACTTTCAGCTTTTCTTGTTTTCTGAAAGCTAACCTCTGAGGACGTGGAGGACATTAAAATATCCGAGACTACAGTTTCACACGGCACCAAACGAGTAATTTCAAAGGTACTTTGATGACAGAGAGAAAATTCGCGGCAACAAGTGTGTTGAATCCAAAAGGGAATGTTTTGAAGAAAATTAACGTTTCATTCATTGTTGATTTTTGTCTCGGTAAATACGGCTTTAGACTCGATCTTTTTTTTAACACTTCTCGTATTTTGAAGACCATTAACGTTTCATTGGTCGTTGATTTCTGTCTTGGTAAATACAGCTTCAGTCTCGATGCTTTTTAGTCCACCTCATATATGTTACCAGCCCCAGGAATAACAACTGAGCTAACATTGAAGATTGATTGCCATCAGAAAACTAAAAAGTTCCAAATGCTTTTCTATTTAAAACAAGAAAGAGTTGTATTGGAGTAGATTGATTGCTTTTCATTAGTGGAAAGTGAACTCTTACTATCCTCACTGGATTGGTTTGGTTTTGTTTTTTGGCATATCAACCTTTGTGGGTTATTTTATGCCAAATCCGTTTTTATACATATAAACAGTCTTGTTTCAAACAATTCAGTTTAGAATAGGTACAGTTTTTCGTTTACACATAGCATAGTTAAATGATTAAGCAGTTCTATTTCAAACAGTTCAGGCAAGTCCTCTAGATTACATTCTGTGTCCTGACAGAGCTGTTGTAGATAAGTTCTAGCAGACCATCCAACACTTTCCCGTCTGTGTGAAGGAGTCCATAGGAGAACGTCGCTTATGAGTCCGTTTTTGCTTCTCCAGCAGTGTCCCGCATGTCTTGTCCATCTTATTTGGATGGTTTTAAAGATGGGAGGTAGGTGGCCGTAGAGCTGCTGTTTTGTGGGATGTTGTTTCCTGGATTTGTTCAATATAGCTCGTAGCATTCTTGTGCAATTTCTGTCCAACTTTTTATTTATACGCGTAGTCAGTGTTCACGTCGTGTATCCATGTAGTTGAGTTTATACGACTACTGTTTGGAAAAAATTGCGTTTTATTCTATCGGATATGCCTGACTTCCATATTATCGATAACCTATCGATATCTGTCCTTGTCTTTGCTAGTCTCGTATTGATATCATTTTCAGTAGATGCTTCTTCCGAGGTACGTGAACTCTGCTCAAAGATTGATCTTGTGTCACATCGTGCTCGTAGCAGAGGGGTCCATTGGTCATAGAAATACCATTAAGGGGAATCACTCGTTATGACCTAATATGTCATGGTAATTATCTATGATGCAACTGTCAACCACTCCTGCACTTTGCTGCACAATGACATCACATCTACCCTGTAAAGTTCGGCAGGTTTGATCAAAGAACAAAGACAAAAACGAACGTCAATGCTTAATGGAGGTATGTGTTTGTGTGACATTTGTCAATTCGGACTATGAGATTTTATATAGAAATCAATTAGAATAAAATACAAATAAGTGCAATCTTTTTATATGAATTCTCCTGAAGTTTCTTTAGTTTTTCTAACTTAATGTAATGTTTTATTACGTTAACGCTCCGATATTTTGGTTGATTATGTATGCACGTTATAGTAACAGCATAAACAGCATATCCTAGTAGGATATATTAATCAAGTAATCCCTACCCAAACTATCCCACATGCGGAGTACAGCTGGTTTGAATTCTTGCTTTTAGTCCAGTTGCCGTTACAAGATTAAAAAAAACCCAAGGTGCCTTAGCATGAACATGCAGAAAGACAAATAGAAGCGAGATGAAGAAGACGACAGACAAGAACAAAGATGGTGGCCAAAAGAAGACAGAGCAGAATGAAAGAGCAGGTGAGATGATGGGAAGTGACAAAGATTGAAGATATAATCATAAGTCTGAGTAAGAGTGAAAGGGGCTATGTAACACTACTGTATAGTTGCACCACTTGGACAATAACAAAACGCTCAGGGAAAAAGCTGTATGGGACCTGTTTTAAAAAGATCTTAGTCGCAGCACCCAACAAAATAGCCGCGGCCACTCACCTCCCATCTCACAAACCATCCAAATAAAACGAGCAGAGTACGCTGGACACTACTGGTGAATTGAGGACGAACTCATAATCGACGTTCTCCAATGGACAACAATGCATAGACACACCAATGTTGACTGACCAATAAAAATTTACATTCTTCAGCTCTGTGCGCATACTGGGTATTGCCTAGAGGACTTATTAAGAATAATGTTGTGTGCGTGTGTGTGTGTGTGTGTGTGAGAGAGAGAGAGAGAAAGAGAGAGAGAGAGAGAGAAGGGAATTTGTGCTGTAGATATACCTTGATGATGATAGTAAGTAACTTAAAGGCTTTGTACCAAACTGACACAAAAGCTGAGTAAACAATAAACTTATTTTCTTGGGTCTCTAAAATACACCAACTGCATCTCTACAGAGGGGTAAGACTTCTACAACGAGTGTCCCGTATACGACGCTAAAAATCTGATCGTGAGGCTCCAGTAATACAGGAGCTTTGGGGAATGCAGAGTACCCCTTCATTGCCATTGCTCCCAGGTCCACTATGGCCCTGGAGTAGTAGCACCTGACAGGGTCCTACTTATGGGTCAAATAGAACTGTTTGAAATTTAAATTGTGAGCAAAAAATGACTTATGCTACACTGAATTGTTACAAATAGAACAGCTTGATCATTTAACTGTGTGTAAACAAATGACTGATGTTTAATTGAATTGTTTGTGTTGTGGTCTTCAGATAAGACCGGTGGAAGAACAACTCAGACAACGGGTGATAGGTGAACGTTATTGTACCAGCAGAAAAAAAGGAAGTCATACAAAAGAAGTACTAGCCGTTTTCGGCTTGCAGTCTGTCTGTCAAATGTCTCGTAAGAAACGAGAAGTTGTCTTCCCCGAGCGAGCTAAGGTTGGAGAGTATGTTTAGGTTGGACAAGTCCATCTTTGGGGTATGGTAGGATAGGTCCCCATAACAGTTAGTGATACATACCAATAATTGGAACCATTTGATTCGGTGCAAATGAATGAATAGTGTTCAATAGAATAATTAGTATTAAGCAGCAATACTTGTAACCACTTCACTGAGTGCAAACAAGTGATTAATATTGAATAGAATTATAGGTATTTGCAATAATTGAAACCATTTAACTGTGTGGAATAATAATATTAGAGTGCAAACAAACTAGTTCTAATTCCTTTTGAAAATGAAATTACCTACAAAAGGTGTGCAAATTACCAAAGTTAAATTGTGACAGTTAAATAGCAATACTTGAGGCCATTTAGTCAGGCAAATGATTGGAATTAAATAGAAATACTTGAAACCATTTAACAGTGCAAAAAATATCGGCTCATGCTCGTTTAAAAATGTTATTGATAAAATGTGTTTACAAATCATATATATCTAATAGATATGTATAAACACTATTTGGCATTAAGTAACCTAAAATGGTTGATATGCCATAAAACCCAACCAAATCTTATTTTCTTGATTTCTAAATCTTTTACTGTAATATAACGTTTGTCTGTCTTTATTTTATCTGTCTTCACTTTTTGATTTCTATCATTTGGTTTGTTAGGTTTGATGGCATATCAACTCTTGTAGGCTATTTAATGCCAAATCTTATTTATGTATATATTAAGTATATATGATTTGTAAATAAATAGGCTGTAGATAATATTTTTATCGATCCAGTGCACATTTTTTTGCACAGAGTTAAGTGATTTCAAGAATTCCTTTCTGACACGAATACTTCTAATTGATATTAATCTTTATTCGCACACAAGTGGTTTAAAGTATTGCTATCTAACACTAATAATTTAACTTGACATCAGAATTTTATTGGTACATTTAAATGGAAATACATATATGATTTCTAAAGAAATTTTATTTTTAAAAAAGAACTAATTTTTTGGCTCATAGTAAAGTATTGCTATTGTTTGCCTACAGTTCGGTGGTTTCTAGCATTGATACCCAACACTAATTGTGCCATTCAACACTATTAGTCCTTTTGCACACTATCAAATAGTTCCAAGTATTGCGATTTTATGCATACACTTGGGTGTTTTATAGCATTGCTACCCAACACTCATAATTCAATTCAACACTATTAGTTCTTTTGCACACTGTCAAATGGCTCCAAGTATTGCTATTGTTTGCCTACAGGTGGGTGTTTTATAGCATTGCTACCCAACACTAATAATTCAATTCAACACTATTAGTTCTTTTGCACACTATCAAATGGCTCCAAGTATTGCTATTTTTCGCATACACTTGGGTGTTTTATAGTATTGCTACCCAACACTAATAGTGCCATTCAACACTATTAGTCCTTTTGCACACTATCAAATAGTTCCAAGTATTGCTATTGTTTGCCTACAGTTGGGTGTTTTATAGCATTGCTACCCAACACTCATAATTCAATTCAACACTATTAGTCCTTTTGCACACTATCAAACAGTTCCAGGTATTGCTATTGTTTGCCTACAGTTGGGTGGTTTCTAGCATTGCTACCCAACACTAATAATTCAATTCAACACTATTAGTTCTTTTGCACACTATCAAATGGCTCCAAGTATTGCTATTTTTCGCATACACTTGGGTGTTTTATAGTATTGCTACCCAACACTAATAGTGCCATTTAACACTATTAGTCCTTTTGCACACTATCAAATAGTTCCAAGTATTGCTATTGTTTGCCTACAGTTGGGTGTTTTATAGCATTGCTACCCAGCACTAATAATTTAATTCAACACTATTAGTCCTTTTGCACACTATCAAATAGTTCCAAGTATTGCTATTGTTTGCCTACAGTTGGGTGGTTTCTAGCATTGCTACCCAACACTAATAATTCAATTCAACACTATTAGTCCTTTTGCACACTATGAAATGGTTCTAAGTATTACTATTGTTTGTATACAGTTCGGTTGGAGTTTAGCATTGCTACTCCACTCTAATAATTCAATTCAACACAATTAATTGTTTTGCGCTCTGTCAAATGGTTCCAAGTATTGCTCTGTAATACCTATTCTTAAATTTTTGCACATAGTTAAAGCGTTCTAAGTATTACTATGTATCACTTAAAATCCATTTTGACAAAAGTACTTTGTTCCCTCGGTTGGTCCGTATAACCCCTACGGGTTACAGTGGACCTGGGAATAAAGGTAATGAAGGACTACTCTGCATTCTCTTGAGCTCCAGGACTGCATCTTTACCATCAGATGCAGTTTTGTGTCATATCCTGGACATTCGTTGGGTGGGGGTATTATCCTTTTGTAGAGATGATTTTGGCATATTTTATAGCCCTAGTCGACTGGGCTATTTTATTATTTGTGTTAGATAGGAATACTTAATGGCATAAAACCATATGTAAAACCTCTTAAAAACAACTACACAAAAAACGTTCATATAAACCTATGCAATTTCCTCACCTCTCGGCATAAAATAACCCCAGACATACTCTTAAAATCATTCGATCAATCATTCATTGATTTCTCTTTAATTTTATTGTTCTTATTATTTTCCATTCCTATTTTCCTGTTAATTTAACACTGTAACATTATAAGTTCAATCTCTCTTCTAGTAAGGAAATAACTGTAACATGATATGCTTGATCCATGACCGGTCTTTGTGATTCGGTCTATTTCTCTTTTGGTAACAGGTGTGTGAAAGCATAACAAGAAACTCATGATCTGAAAAGAGGCTATCCCTCGAAGAACGAAGAAGTGGTGTTCATTGTCCATTTTTTCCCTTCTTTCACGGCCTCAGAGACTGAATTGAGGGAGAATAAAATAACGAAAGGTCCTAACAGTTGTGTTTTCGTGTTTCCGTTCTCAGCCAATAAATAGTCTCATCGATTTAGCAGTTCGCCCCTGACAACATATCCAGACATTCATTTGGTGATAACACTACAAGCATATCGTTTGTCTTTTTTAATTTCTTTTCATCGTTCTTCTCATTTTTTTCATGTTTATCGTCGTCTTTCTTTTTTATTCGTTCATAGTATATTAATTCTGATTTCGTTTTTTTCTTTATTTTCTTTATGTTTCCGCTATATTCTTTCTTTCATTCTTTCCTTTAAAATTTCTCTTTTCATCCTTCTGTTATTGTCTTTTTCTTTCTTTCTTTCTTTCTTTCTTTCTTTCTTTCTTTCTTTCTTTGTCTTCTTCCTTCTTTTACTTAGTTCTCTCTTTTTTGGCTATCTTTCTTTGTTTCTTCCTTTCCTTCGTTCTTTTTTCTTCTTTTGATTACTTTTAAATATTCTTACTTGTTTATTTATTTGTTTTTTTCTCCATCAAATGTCTTTGTTTCATTGTTTCTTGAAATACGGATCTTTTCAATCTATCTTTTAAATTTGTAATAATTCAAGCAAGAATTCTCTCCCCAGAAGATAATAGATAAAACAAGCAGCAAAGATAACGAAATAAGTCGAAACTAATCTATATACAATGGTTTAAACAATTCGTTGAAAGAAACGCAGAGAAGTATTGTCTACAATCTTTTAAGATCAACATTTATTTGAGACATCTTTTTCAAAGCTGATGCATATGCATCAAGCTACAATAAACTTACATTTTATGAAAACGGGTGAGTTGCGGGAAGACAATAAGATGTTTGACCCAAGGTGTTCTAATGTGATCCGCATGCTGGTTTGACCACGAGAAGAAAGCGTGGGAAGACGAAATTAGTAAAGTCATTGAAGACGACTCGAGACACGTGTTCTAAACCCGCTCCAAAGTTGGAATTAAGGTCACGTTTCAAGGTGTCCCATTCGAGGGTTGAGTATTGAAGGAACGGGTCTAGCAAATATAATTATTTAATGATAAGCACACTGTCCCCGGGACAGATCTTGTAAGAAAAATAATTGACAAACTGTTAACAGTGCTTTTGTCTTCTGTTTTCTACATCCTAACAAGACAACCCCCACCGGTGGGGGCAATAACCCAATACCTCTTTGTAAGCATTTCACACGCACTGACTTCTTTTATTTAGACCATGACCTTCATCCAGTCCGACCTATTCTTCTAAAGGCTATTTTTCTTTTTGAGTCGACAACCACAAAACGGCTGTTGTCCGGCCACTTACCTCCCATCTCATAAACCATCCTAGTAAGAGGAAAAAGACAGGCGTGTCACTGCTGGAGAAGTAAAGACGAACTCATTAGCGACGTTCTCTCTTGGACTCCTACACATGGATACACCAGTGTTGACTCACCTGAAAGAACGAACCTACATAAACTCTGTGCGGACACTGGAGGGCGACTAGAAGACCTGTCAGGAGCGATAAATGATAGGGATGGACAGCGAAGAGAGAGAGAGAGAGAGAGAGAGAGAGAGAGAGAGAGAGAGAGAGAGAGAGTCAGGGAACTTTGTACTATCAGCACGACTTGACGATGATAATGACATATATATATATATCGGCCCACTGTCTAGTGGGTGGAGTGTTTACCAATGGCCTGGGAGGCCGAGATTCAATTTAAGGTCGAGTCATACAAAAGACTCAAAAAATGGTTCATGATGCCACCTTGCTTAACACTCAACATTATAAGGCACCGATCATTGATATGTGAAACAATCCAGGGAAATGAGTAGTGCCCTCCCCTACGCCTTGGTGTAGTAGCTATTGAAAAGGGAGCTTTTGGGTCGCTTTTGGGTCGCCCTCGACTACGGTCACCAACTTTACTTATATATATATATTCGTGAGCAAGAACAGTACTCTGCAAGGATGATGTTCATCTCTCTCTCTCTCTCTCTCTTCGACTCTTCTTCTCTATTTGTCTGTCTATCTCCACCTTCTCCTCTCTCTCTTCTCCTCTCTCCTTCTCTCCGTCTTTCTGTTGATCACTTTTTTTCTTCACTCCTTTTCTCTATCTTTCTCCGTAATTCTCTGTACCTTAGTGTTTCTCCGTCTCGTCCTTTATCTTTCGACGTCTCTTCCTCTCTTTCACTCTCACTTTCTGCCTAACATATATATATATATATATATATATATATGAATTTCGTTGAACATCATAGACATTTTCTGTCTACATATTTTCTTGTTGATCGGTTCATATTGCCGTATTACTTTTATCGTATCGGGCGGGAATTTTTTGATGTATTTTCCATAATTGTATATATCCCAAGTACTTTCTGCCCAACTTTGGGCCATCATCAGAGGAGGATCTATTACAAAAGTGATGTAACTTTTGTTTTTGCATTACTACTATGTAAGAGCGTCTTTACCATTGGAGTGTGTAGCGTTTGCTTTTAAATATGTTTCTATAAATAGTTTCAGTAGCTAAAGACATTTAAGTACATTAGCACTGGTTTGAAAATTAATTCTGTTAAGTGTCGGTTGCATGTTTCTAATATGTAGTGCTTCGAGAATCTGTAGTTTTTGTTTGTTATTTTGATGTTCTAATATTGTTGTGTTGTCAGTGAGAATTTTTCGTAATTCTGTTGTTGGGCATGAATGTTTTTTTAAATGCTGAGCTATTGAAATTGTATCAGAAAGGTGCATTGTTAGTCTCCTCGATAGGGTAGTTGAGGTTAAACCAACATATATATTATTATTATTATTATCAGAGATACAATCTCCTAAAGGACATTCAAATTGATATATAACGTTGGTTTTTTGCAAAACCCCAATCGATGGAGAGGAATTATTTTTAATGACCAAGATGGAGGTTTTAAACTTATTATAATATATAATAAGTTTTATCTTTTTATTAGGATCAGTGGAGAGTATGTTTCTATGAACCAATATTTTAAATATTTTTTCATCTGATTTATAATCGTAGTGCATTTGGTTACGGTAAAAAGTTTGATATATGTTTGTTGACTGGGTGGAGTAGTACAGTGTTTATTTTGTGGGTTAACATTTTTAATCATACGTTTAATTTGTTCATCAACAATATAGTTAGGAAACCCATTATTGATGAGAGCCTGTTTTATGTTTTCTACCTCTTTATAAAATATTGTTTTGGAGGAGGAGAATGCCCCTTCAGATATAAAAAAGCAATTATTAATAATCTGATATCCCATGCCAAACTGATCTCTTTCAAAGGTTGATATGCCATAAAAAACAAACAAACAAACAAACAGAAACAGTTTTATTAGCACAAAGTTCAATGGTTGATATTTATTGCATATCAACCTTTGTAGGTTAATTAATGACGAATCCTATCCATAAATATTTATGTACTATATATATATGATTAGTTGTATTTCATGGCATATGAACCCTTGTAGGTTATTTAATGCCAAATCCTGTTTATACATATACATTTGATATATATGATTTGTAAATGCATATTATATGAATAACATTTTTACAGAAGCTAGCGCTCGTTTGTTTACTCACAATTAAATGGTTTCAAGTAGTGCTATTTAAGAAAAACATATCTATTTAATATTAATCATTTATTTGAACACAGTTAAATGGTTTCAAGTATTCTATCTAATTGTAATAGTTTTATTTGCACACAGTTAAATAGTTGGGATTAATGGCATGCCTTCATTTGTTGGTCATTTTATACCAAATCCTATTCATAAATATTTATACATTGAATGAATATGGTTGATTGTGTTTATGGTATATCAACCCTTGTAGGTTATTTAATGCCGAATTCTGTTTATATATATATATTTATATATATATATATATATATATATATATATATATATTGTCATCTACAGACAGACTGTTTCGTTATATCACCACTCTTCAGTGTGGCTAGACACGTAAGATGGTTCAAGCTGCGATCAAAACCCGGCAGACGTTACGTCAGACGGATATCTTACTCCAGAACCACTGTCATTCTTTTGCGTTAGTGAAGTAATTTTTTACGTATATTTTTTTACGTATACGTTATCGGTTACCAACCGGGAGTGTTCAATTCTTGAGAAGAGCTATTGCATTTCAGCTATGAAGAATATATGATTTGTAAACGCTTACATTTTCATTTTGGAGTTAACTACCTTTTAATCCACTACCTTTTAACCTTTCGGCTTTTAACCTTTTGCCTTTCGACCTCATTATGTTGTAAATCAAAATATGCAATCTTGATTTTCACTCTTGTCGATTCACAATGGAAATTTTCATTTGAGTGGACATCTTTTTACTGAAGATCTACGATTCGAAAAGGTCACAAGTTAACGTTATCTGCGATAACAACAATGGTTTCACTGCAGCCGTATATGGCGTCAACGCCATTGTGTTATCAATCGTAAACAAAGCAATCGTAGCAGCTATAGTAAGAAATACAGAGGTCGCAATGAACTATTAAACCTCTGCTTACCAAGTAGTATATAGTTCTTATTGTTACTGCTTGTGTTACTATTACTCTGACGTAAGTATCATTCAAAACAAGCACCTCATAATGCATTTATATAGTCCAATTCTTATTAATGCAATTCTATAGTAAAACCCTTTCCCATGTATTTCGAAAGAGTCTCAGAGGCGTAATGGCTAAAGTGTCCGACTGAGACAAAGTAAATGAGTTCGAACTCCAGTTGGGCTGTTATGTTCACTCTCGAACTAATACCGTAGGAAAAGGCATGAACCCCCTTATCCCTCCAACTATGAGTTAAATACCAGCTCCTTTAACAGGGATGTTTTTTGCGTTAAATAACCCATGAAAGTTGATATGCCATTAATCAAAGAAAACAAACAAATGCATTTCTAGAGTAAAATTTTTTCTTATGCATTTCTACAGTAAAAATATTGATTTCTTATTGTAAGTAAAGTAAAGTTGGCGACCGTAGTCGAGGGCGACCAGAAGGCTCCCCTTTCAATAGCTACTACACCGAGGTGTAGGGGAGGGCGCTACTCCTTTCCCTGGATTGCTCCACTTTATCCTTGATACGTACCTTTTATTGCTGAGTGTTAAGCAAGGAAGTATCAAGTACTATTTTTAAAGTCTTTGGTATGACTCGACCTGGGATTGAACCCAGGTCTCCCGGACCATTGGCAAACGCGTATCTATAGTAAAACACTTTCTAATATGTTTTTTTTTATTATAAAACACTCTTTAATGCATTTCTATAATAAAACACTTTCTAATGCATTTCTATAAAAAAACACTTTTTAATTGACTTCTATTATAAAACACTTTCTAATCCATTCCGATTGTAAAACACTGTCTAATGCATTTCTATAATAAAACACTTCCTAATGCATTTCGAGAGTAAAACATTTTCGAATGGATTTTTATTATGAAACATCTTCTTATGAATTTTGATAATAAAACCCTTATCAAGGAATTTCTATTGTAAAACACTTTCCAATGCATTTCTATAATAAACAATTTCGAATACATTCCTATCGTAAAACACTTTCCTACAGTAAAACACTTCTTGAAGAATTTCTATAATAAAAACTTTCTAATGCATTTCTATATTAAGATACTCACTGAAGCATTCCTGTAGTAAGTCGTATCCAATTCCTTCTTTCCAAAGTATTGGAAACATTTTCCAATGCATTTCAATAATTAAGCCCTTCCCAATGCATTCCAGTAATAAAATATTTCCAATACATTCCTCCGGTAAGACTTTTTCAATGCTTTTCTATGGTAAAATAATTTACATCGCACTTCTGTGATAAAATAATTTCAAATGCATTCCCACAGTAAAATAATTTTCTAAACATTTTTATTGCCGAATACTTATCAATATATTTCTACATAAGCTTTTGCTATTTATGGTATATCTAATGATAGGCGAAAATGGCCGGCGAAAATACATTGTTAATAGTGGTGATTATATAGAAAAATAATGTTCTTTTTTCTACAGAAAATTCGCTCTATCTAATGTGTTATTTTACCTCCAGAATCCATAGTTTTTTTCGCGAAGATAAATAGGAGGCATTACTTTGGGAGCACCCTTGTATATTATCAGCGAAGAACGCAGTCTTTCTACAACACTTCTACCGATATGAATTCTTGGTTTTAGAGATTAACATCGTTCTTTCGTACAATCAATGGATATATATATATATATATATAGTATATATATATATATATATAAAACAAGGTTATTCCTCGACATAATTCGAATTGCTTGAGAATGCAGAAGCTATGACGTCACTACATTTACCAGAAAAGTATGTACAATGACTTCTCACTAGGGAAATCATTTGATTGACCAAAGCAGACGATATGTAAGGTTACAGTAGATTGTCATGTGAATGTGTATTTTGTGCTTTAATGTACAGAGTGTTACGAAGACAACGATACTGAAATGGTTTGGTTTGGTTTCTTTGTTTAATGTCACATCAACCTTCATGGGTTATTTAATGCCAAAAAACATACTTGTGAAAGAAAAATAGTGGTACTATTTAACCCTTAGCTGGGGTTGGGAAAGAGGGCTCACGATTTTACCAGGTGTATTAGTTCGAAAGTGAACGTAATAACGTGACTGGAGGTCGAAATCGCTTACTTCGAGACCTCAGACTAGCACTTTAGCCATTACGCCTCGGAGACTCCGAAAAAATAAACAGGAATAAGTAGAAAAAGATCTTGAATTAATAATGAACAAAAATCTCAATCGTAAATATTTAAAGATATACATTCATTTATGATACTTTAAAAATCATTATGAATATTTAAAACAGGGATCTTAAACTCCAGTATTCAAGAAGGACATTACGTCCCGTGGAAGAGGCACAGTGGGTTGAAAGGGAGAAAAGGGACCGAGCGTGATTTTCACCATTTATAAGTAAAAAGTAAAGGAGGTGCCCGTGGTGTAATGGTTATCGTCGTAGGAAATGGACACGACGACACGAGTTCAAATCCTGGACGAGACTGATTGCATTTCACATAGTACTAATACCCTTGGGAAAGGTATGAATCCAATTATTCTCCCTCCAGCTATGGGTAAATAGTAGGGCAGACTATGTTCTTCAGCCTTGGTGAGGCAACTAGTCTAGGAGAAGGAAAACTCTGAATTCAAACCTGTTAAACTTCGCTTAAAAATGACCTTGTGTCATATCCTGCTCGAGCAGAGGGGTTGGGTAAATATGATAAGTAAAAAGTAAAGTTGGTGACCTTAATCGAGGGTGACCCGAAGACTTCCTTTTCAATAGCTACTACAGCAAGGTGTTGGGGAGGATGCTAATCCTTTCCATAGATTGCTCCACTTCACTCTTGATCCTTACTTTATAATGCTGAGAGTTAAGTAAGGTGGCATCAAGTACTATTTTTTGACTCTTTGGTATGACTCGACCTGGGATTGAACCCTGGCTCCCAGACCATTAGCGAACACTCTACACATTAGGCCAATGGTCCGGTTTCACCATTTATAGTGTAAATGATTTTCACCAAAATGAGTATCGAGGAAATCATGCATTTTTTGTGACGGCTTCATAAGAGTCTCGATTGTATCAAATCTGTTTGGATGGGAGGTCGGATAAATCCTATAATCCACATCGCAGGATTTTTAACGCATTAATAACGTGGGCTGTTTTGAGGTAAATCTTAGCTAGACTTTGATAGAGACATCGTTAATTAATAAGATGTTAATCAAAATTATATAATGACTATTTAATAATCATCAAGAATATAACGTAAATAACTTTGGGAATTATGTCATCGGTGGTGATTTAGTATCGGTGACAGACAGACAGACACGTAATTTCCATTATAATAGAATATGCTCTTACATATTTCAAATTTTGTGTATATTTTTTCGATTCATTGTGCATACTCTAGACTTTTATGCGATTTCTCTTCAAGCATGCTATTTGTCTATTAATTACAAGAAAAAGTATTTTTGTATTTTAATTGTATGTTTGTCTTTCATTTGTATCTTCTTCACGTGATGACTAAAAATGCAACATCCAATGTATAACACAAAAAATACATCATTTTATATTGGTGATCTTGTTTAAGTTAAAGTTCAGAACAATCCTAAAATCAATTGTGGTAAGCCTGACCAAAACAAATAAGTAGTACCAAAAGCCATTATTACTTTTCTAGGTCACAATATATTTGTGACCCTATAATTAAGTTGTTTTCTTCATTGAATATGTCTTCTTTTTATTCAGTCTCCATTTAAATGGATTGTCTGCTCGTTTCCAGTTGACATTTTTTTATGTTTTACTATTTTCTATAGATTATAAAAATGTTATTTTGCAATTATATATATATATATATATATGTGTGTGTGTGTGTGTGTGTGTGTGTGTGTGTGTGTGTGTGTGTGTGAGAGAGAGAGAGAGAGAGAGAGAGAGAGAGAGAGAGAGTATATGTATTTTAGCAGTTTGGAATCGTTTATCGAAATGTTGAAGTTCTTCTAAACCTTTCTTTCTTTCTTTCTTTCTTTCACACGATCCTTTATTTTTTCTTTGTTTCTTTGTTTCTTTCTTTCTTTCTATCCTTTATTTTTCTTTCTTTCTTTCTTTCTTTCTTTCTTTCACACAATCCTTTATTTTTTTGCTTTCTTTTCCTTTACTTTTATTACAATTCTTCATTTCTTTGTTTTATTTCTTTCTTTCTCACAATTCTTTCTTTCTTTCTTTCTTTCTTTCTTTCTCACAATTCTTTCTTTCTTTCTTTTTTCCCTTTCTCACAATTCTTTATTTCTTTCTTTTTTCTTTTGCACACACACACACACACACACACACACACACACACACACACACACACACACACACACACACACACACACGTATGAATCCGTAAACCCAGCAAAAACAGCACACTACAACGAAGCTTTTGTGAGTTCAATACACTAGAAATGTTTTAACTTAAGGAATAAAGCAATTTACAATGTAATTTTAGCTGAAGTCTGATTTCATTTTAAACGTCATCTTTTTTAATTAAACAAATTGTCAATATACCCGACATAAAATATGAAATGCTAATTAAGATCCTTCTTGCCGTCCCAAATAGAAGCATCGACATCATCATGGACCGGTGTTAATACGGAAATGCTGGTTAGAACTCTTCACCTCTTTCTAAATTGAAGCATCAACATCATCATGGACAGCTGTTACAACGAGTTTATAACGTATATTTTCAATATATTCTTATATTTTGTACTTTATATATTTTGTTTAAAATAAAAGTAGCCGAATGAATACAACACTGGTCTCACTGCTTGTGAAGTAAGGAAGAATTCAGTAGTGATGTTCTTCTATGGACTCCTACACATGGACACACCAGTGCAGGCCGACCAACAAAGACTTACTTTAGCTCTGTGTGGGCATCAGATACAGTCTAGAAGGTCTACCTCGGCCAGATAGATAGATAGATAGATAGAGAGAGAGAGAGAGAGAGAGAGAGAGAGAGAGAGAGAGAGAGAGAGAGAGAGAATCAAGTGATTCCCTGCTATCAGCATGACTTGATGAAGATATTAAATGGAGCACAGGTGTTGACACACGCGCGGGGAGGATGTGTCGTTCACAGATGTCAAAATAAAAATCCCAGAGAGAGGATGTGACCAGGGATCAGGGGATGACGTCATGTACCGGAATCGTACACGGAGGATTTTGGGAGATTTGAAAAAGTCAGTAGTTGAGAACTTGACTCCGAACGGGATGGGTCGACTTTCGGGGCTTGCTGAGGCCAGACGAATTTGTGCGCTACGGGTGCCGCACGTGATGGGGGGCAGATGGAAAAGTCATCATAGAAAGATTGTGCATCTCTCTTCCCTATGTCGAAACCTTTAACTCAAAGGTAATAAAATGTTTTCTACCTGAAATAAGAAGTCGTTACGTGTTTTTCGTGTTTCGGGATTCCTATGTTCTATGTATATATGTTATGAACATTCTATGTACGTTTCCCATATTCATGTATGGGTATGTTACACCATCTCACTGTATGCAAATAGAATTGTTAGTGTTAGATAGCAATAATAATTAAAAAGATTAATCTGTTTCTATAAAATTTGAACGAGAATAATTATGGCTGTTGTTGTTACACAAATTCTCTGAGCCAATGTAATTAAATACTAATTGAATGTAACTTTTAAGAATCTATATAGGATTAATTCTATAGTTGCTAGCAAATGTAAAGAAATAGAAAATTTCCCTTTTTTGTGTGTATTTAGTAAATGATAAAGAGTTCTATTTGATACATAGATGGGACTTAATAGTCTTTAATTGGAATCATTTTGAGATGAGGCTTCTTAATCTGAGAATTAATTTTAAAAAAAATCTATTGCGGACTTTTTGTCCTCATCTTGGTAGTTTTTGTGTTATTTCTTCTTTCACTATGTTTCGGCTAAATTTCACCTCTGACCTTCTTCAGGTGATTTACCGCGACCTCGGATAGTAATGCTGAGTCTTGTAACCGTATCCCCAGTAATTACTGCCTTCCATAGTTGCTGTCTATCGCACCACGTTTTTGACCAAGTAAACCTCTGGCCAGCTTGGGTAGGATTTGAAACCGCTATCTTTTGACAATGCTCACCTGGAACCGTAGAGACTGCGCAGGATTTGAAACCGCAGCGAATAGAGGCGTTGAGTCTCTACGGTTCCAGGTGAGCATTGTCAAAAACTACCAAAATGAGGACAAAAAGTCCGCAATAAATAAAAAAAAATTAATTCTGGGACTTAACAGGTTTTACAGCTTCAGGTAGAATTGGGAGTAATGCTGGTGATGGGGTACTCCATACTCCTCAGATTTCCAGAATACGAACCTCAGCATCAGTTGCAGTTTCGTGTCATAACTAGGACACTCCGCTGACAGAGCAGTCTTACAGAACGAAGTCTACATAATAGACAAGGGAAAACTTTGGTGTATAATGTTTGATTTGGTTTTATTGTTTAATGGCATATCAACCTTTGTGTGTCACTACCAAATCTATCCTTGTAGAACAATAATAGTGGTACTATTTAACCCACAACTGGGTGGGTTCTTACCTTTCCCAAAGGTATTAGTCGTAAAGTAAACGTAATAATGCAACTGGAATTCAAACTCACTGTCTATGATATCGCAGTCCAGGAAGTTAACCGAAAAGAAGCTGCCCATATAATATGCTCTGACCACTCCATTAGCCGTGTATCAATATAGACAGCACTTAGAAACTATCGTAAACATTTTTCTTTTTCAAATCAGTGAAAACGATTACGTGTAACCATTATGCAAGTTCATTAATCTGACGGACACAATCCTTCAATTAAATTTCAAACAATAAGAAAATAAATTTGATTATTTCACCTGCTCTAAGATATGACAACTTGAGGACAAGTCTACGTTATATTGATTATATTGATTTTAACGGCATATAAACCTGTCTAAGATTATTTTATGCCAAGAGGTTAGATAGTTGCGTTCATCGTACATTTATATTATATTTTTTGTGTAGTTGTTTTTTTATACTGATATATATCATGCATTCCTATCTAATACAAATAATTTTTCTTAGTTGTATGGTTTCAAGTATTCATATCTAATACTAATAATTACATGATTTCAAGTAATTATTTCCATTGAATAATCATTGTTTGATTTCATAAATTATTATCCGATGTTAATAATTTTCAAACAGATATATTTGACCCATAGATGGAACCCTAACAGATACTATCACTCAGGGTCAAAGTGGACCTGGGAGTAATGACAGTGAAGGTGTACCTCACACTCATCAAATCTCTGGAGCTGGAGCCTCACCATCAGATAGTTTAGTGTCATACTCTGGACACCTTCTTTTTCCGGGGGGTGGGGGTGGATCTTACTCTTAATCTGAATGATTTTAACGCGTTCATAGCACGTTCATATTTACATTTTGTGCTGAGTTGTTTCTTGCTTGGTTGGGTTTTATGGCATATCAACCCTTGTAGGTTACTTAATGCCAAATCCTCTTTATACATATATATTAAAGATATATGATTTGTAAACATATTTTCTTGATAACATTTTTTAAAAGGAGTCGAAGCTCATTTTTTTACTCACAGTTTAATGGTTTCAAGTATTTATAGTTTAGTGTCATACCCTGGACACCTTTTTTGCGTAGGGGGAGGGAGGATCGTACCTCTCAGCAAAGGATGCAGTCAGCGTATTCCAAGCCCCATCAACAGGGTGAACCTATATTTTAAAAGCTGTGGTGTAATGGTTGTCATCATAGAAAATGAACACAACGACACGAGTTCAAACCTTGGACGAGGCTGTTTGCATTTAACATAGCTGTTAGTTCATACCCTTGGGAAAGGTATGAGTCCAAATATTCTTCCTCCAGCTATGGGTAAATAATAGGACAGATTGGGTTCTTTAGCCTTGCTAAGACAACCAGTCGAGGAGAAGAAAAACTCTGAATTCAAACCTGTTCAACTCCGTTTAAAAATTGACCTTGTGGGGTTGGTAAATATATACATTGTAAAAACCGGTTTTAACATGGATATTACAAGAAATAAAAATTGGAATATAAAACTTAAAAATACGTTTGTCAGTTTCTTTCGTCAAAAACAACGAGCAACGTCTTTCGAGTCTGACTGATTTTAACGCGTTCATTGTAGGTTCATATTTACATTTTTTGTAATAGTTGTTTCTTGTTTAGTTGGGTTTTATGGCATATCAACCCTTGTAGGTTACTTAATGCCAAATACTCTTTATACATATATATTAAAGACATGATTTGTTAACACATTTTGTTGATAACATTTTTAAAACGAGCCTAAGCTCATATTTTGGCAGACAGTTTAATGGTTTCAAGTATTTCTATGTAATAGGAATAATTCTATTTACAATCTATCATTTGTTTGCACAAAATTAAATGATTTCAAATATTGGTATTTAACAGTAACAATTTAACATCAGTCATTTGTTTATGAACATTAAAATGGATATATATATATATATATATATATATATATATATATATATATATATATATATTGGCTTCGAAAATTTCACACTAACTGGTGCGTATCTGCGTACGTATTTGCTTGTACACATATGAATGCGTACCTCAGTATATGTAATCACCGAACCCTTCCACCACGCACAGGGTATAACAAAGACAATTTCTAAACTGAATATAGGTGCTGTGAATTTAGAGTCTACCTTTTCTTATGTTGGTGGCTGTAGTTAGTAATTTACTTAGCTTTTTGCCAAGATGTGGCACTGTAATATACTCATAACGAATGAATATACATAGTGGACACTGTCGTTCTTGATACGAACGGGTTTATTTCTTTCTGCCTTCAAAGAAGAGAGACACAATTCATGAGGGCCTATGCTAGCCAGACTAAGCTGACCCTCCCACACGTGGCGCTTCTTGTAGTGTCAAAGATCTAAACTCATCTCTGCCGGCCGAGATACAAACTGATCTGATCTGATTAGATCCGAAAAACTCAACTACTCTCTTCAATGGCCATACCTCAACTGTCCATTTTTTTTTTCAAAATCCGAAAATTCTCTGGCCGTATCTTCCGAGCATGACGTCACCTACCAACTCAATTCACTCCACGGTGCGTCCAGCCCCAGTTCCTGTTTGGGAGTTTATCATGACAGATAATGATTGTCATATCCTTTCCGTGCAGGCGTGCGAGTGGACCATCTGGCTACGACACCTGAACCAAGAGATAACGAGCAGTTCAAAGCCTTACCAAACAAAATAATAAAATATAATTAACGAAAAATGATTAATACAATTAATCATTACTTTAATTATATGACAGCACAAGGCTGTTTGAATGGGGCACCCAATGAGACTCGAACTCACTCGTGTAGGTTTGCTAGTTTATCTTGCTAACCATTACCCTCCCAGAGGCTTCTCGATGGCCATAGTTATGTTTACGAGCACAATTTTCCCGACTATTTTACTCTTTGAGGGCGGAGAGAGAGAGAGAGAGAGAGAGAGAGAGAGAGAGAGATGGATTCATATCTTTGCTAAAATGAAAAGCGAATATTCTCATCTAGGATTTAAATTTTTCCCGCTGAGTCTATTTTTTACGAGTGCTCGCAGTAACTGCTATTTCTAATTGGTCAATCATTTGAGTACTAAACTGGTTCACCGCTGTTTAACTTAAGAGATCAAACAGTCGTTTCGACGTAACTTGAAAACAAATAAGAAAAGGTATTATTGTTAATGATGATATTAATGTTTGTATCTTAATGTTTTCTTTGAGAGAATGTGTTTCATCTGATCCCTTATATTTACCTTTCTGATACAACATAGAAAAAGACATGTAGATGATAGCCCAGTCTGCTGGGGCAGTAGAAAATACCTACTGCATCTCTCCCAACGAGCGTCCTGGATATTACATTAACAATTTGAAAGTGAGGCTCCAGTAATGCTTGAACTTTGGGGAATGTGAAGTACCCCTTTATTGCCATCGCTCCCAGGTCCACTCTGGCCCAGATAGGGTTCTATTTATGGGTCAAATAGAGCTGTTTGACATTTAAACTGAGTGCAGATAAATGATTATATTAAATTGACTCGTTAGAAATTTAACTATTTGATCATTTAACTGAGTGTAAACAAATGGCTGATGTTTAATTGGCTTGCTGATTATACCTTGCGGTGCGTGGAACTGTTTAGCTCTGTGCGGGTGAGTGAGTAATGTTGAATAGAATAATCAATGCATATTTTTCTTTTTTAAGTAGTGGAATTATATTGTGAATTGAATTACCATGACCAGAAAATCCGGGGAACACTTATGCACGACATACGGAAACACTGGACAGCTGTTTCAACCCTATTAGGTCTCATCAGCAGGTTAATTGGCCGCGCAATGACGATAACTAGTTAATTTGGCGTCACTTGAGAACCATATGGACTGTTGGTACAGTTTTAGAGTTTCGGCTCTGCAATCTGTGGTCGTTGGTTCGATCTCCAGTGGTGGAGATCCCGGTATACATTGCTGAGAATTGTTTTGACATTTAAACTACGTACTTATGCTAAACTGAATTGTTTAAAATGGAACTGTTTTTGTATCCTAAACTGATTGTTTGAAATAGAACTGCTTGACTAAACTGAATTGCAAGAAATAGAAATGTTTTTGACAAATAAACTTTGTATTTATGTTAAACTGAATTTTTTGAAATAGAACTGTTCATTTGTATAAAAATGGATTTGGCATTAAATGGTTTGGTTTCTTTGTTTAATGGCAATGGTTATTTAATGCTAATGCTATTCTCCTTGAAGAATAGTAGTGGTTCTATTTAACCCATATCAGGGAGGATAAGGGGGTTCATACCTTTCTCAAGGGTATTTGCCCGAAAGTGAACGTAATAGCGCGACTGGAGTACGAACTCGCGAACTTCGATTCCGCTGTCCATCGCTTTAACCATTACACCACGAGGACACCCCCCTTGGTATTAAATAACCTACAAAAGTTGATATGCCATAAAATCCAAACAAACAAACCAATTTTCTAACCATTTCTCGACAGTATGATTGGTAATGAATTTGTAAAGACATTTTCTTATATTAGTTGTGTTTTGGTATAAGGCCAGTGTGAATCGAAGTCACTATTCACAATCTAAGAAGACCAGCTTTCTAACCATTACCTCACAGTAAGATATGCAATGAATTTGTATAGATATTTTCTAGATTAGCTTAATTTTTGGCATAAGACCACGAGAATCGAGCACTCAATGCGAATCGAACTCACCACTCACTATTAAAACTTTACGAAGACCAGCTTTCTAATTATTTCCAGTTTGTAGATAGCTTTTATAATCCTATTTACCAACCCCTCCGCTCGGGCAGGATATGACACAAGGTCAATTTTTAAGCGGAGTTTAACAGGTTTGAATTCAGAGTTTTCTTTCTCCTAGACTAGTTGCCTCACCAAGGCTGAAGAACCCTGTGTGTCCTACTATTTATCCATAGCTGGAGGGAGAATAATTGGATTCATACCAAGGCTATTAGTGCTATGTGAAATGCAATGATTCTCGTCCAGGATTTGAACTTAAATCGCCGTGTCCATTTCCTACGACGACAACCATTTATGATTATTCTCGGCTGCGATTGTGTTGTCATGAACCGTGACCTTCTCGCAAACCTGCAACACTAGTCTTACTTGAAATCGAACCATCCGCCAACTTTAATTTTTCTAAAGAATAAAATGTTTATTATGTGCCAAGAAAAATACGCTATTTACTTCACAAACCCGATTCTTCAATTTTTCCATTCAATTTTTCAAGCTAATTTTCGTTTTTTTTATTTAATTACTCAATTTAATTTTGTTATCGTGCAACGTGTGATAATCAATTCACCAAATTTGAAAGTAGAAACAGAAGTCAAAAAAGACTTATCTCATAATTTAAATTCTTGCAATTATTACCCATATATTCTGTGGAATTTCCACGGTACAGCTAGTTTCCTATTTTTTCAGGACTGCAGTAAAAAACCTGGAAATGCCATATTTTTTCGTCGCTGTGTAAAAATGTGAGATTGTGATTTATCGTCTGCTCGGCAATAATGTTTTTGAAAAACGACAGTGTTAATCTTTATATAACTGTGAATCTAAACACATATTGATCATATGTGGATGACGCGATTTACGTAAGTAAATGTGTATCTGTGTGGCTAGGGACCAACGTTTATTATAGCAGCCAATCCCGATAAAGTCACGCACAAACCCCAGTGATGACATTGCGATCACCGCTTAAGCAGACTGAGTTTTGTCGGCATGTCAATCAAAGCTGACAGCCATTATGCACCGGCTTGAATAGAATTTCTATAGGTGAAGCCCGTCAGAGAGAAAGAAATCAGTAAAGAATCGACAAGAAAAACGATGCCACTTTCTCCTGAGTGGATTTCAATTCGAATTCAACGAAAACTAAACAGGATAAATAAATAAATAAATAAATAAATAAACTGAAGAGATCCATTTCTTCCTCGCTAGCAGATGTATGGCTACTTCCGGTAAAGCATGCGGTCGCCATTTTGATTTGTAAGATCATATCATTGATTACATTGTTCCTTGAAAACTAGCGGAATGTTCTTTTCTGCAAAAATACTGCCTTCATCTATGCAACCGTACTGTTGAGTAAGGGGTTTGCTCAAAGTAGATTTGAGGATAATCGTGATATAGGGAACAACAGTTTCTTGGAGACAGTTAACCACAGAGAGATTCTGCTATTGCTGCTGCTGCTGATTGATCATCTTGATTGGTTGGTTGGTTGTTTTGTTTTACGGCGTATCAACCCTTTTTGGCTCATTTAACGCCGAATTAAATCATTTAGATAAATTTTTCAAACCATTCAGTTTAATATAAGTATAGTTTTTGTTTACGTATAGTTATATGTCAAAACAGTTCTCTTTCAAACAATTCAGTTTCAAACAATACGCAGTTTAAGCACTCAGTCAAATGTGAAAACAGTTAATTTCAAACTGTTCAAAAGAATATATAAGAAGTATATATATATCATTTAAACTGGCTCATTGGCCTAGTGGGTAGAGTGTTTGCCAGTGGTCCGGAAAACCGGGGTTCAATCCCCGGTCGAGTCATACCAAAGACTTAAAAAATGGTACTTGATACCTCCTTGCTTAACACTCAGTATTATAAGGTACGTATCAAGAGTAAAGTGGAGCAATCCAGGGAAAGGAGTAGCGCCCTCCCCTACACCTCGGTGTAGTAGCTATTGAAAAGGGAGCCTTCGGGTTGCTCTCGACTACAGTCACCAACTTTACTTTTTTTTATATATATATTTAATTGCTAAACATTTTGGCTTCATAAACTATACCTTAAACAAAAAAGATGAATTTTTCTCCATTTGTTTTGTTTTCTTTTTTCTATGCATATTACTTGGAGTTTTTCCAACTTGGCGCTTTGATGCTTTTCTTGGTTTATCAGTATGTTTTCCTTTTTTAACCACCCCATTTCTTATATATCTGTTATGGGACCGTTACCTACCCATTCATGGACTCTTCCAAATTTCTATATTAATTGAGAGTCTAGTACTCTCGAAGATATTGGATACTCTACCGATATTCGACTGACAAGTAAGCCTAGTTTACGCCACCACTTTTCTCTGTATCTTGTTACTTCATTATATCTTTATACTTATACCGTGTTCCGAGTTGTCTTTCCGTGGTCCCAACCTGGGTCCACATCAATATCAAAACAGAATTTTAGACACATCTGACTGGGGACAACAAACACTCTTCTGTTGATTGAATTCATGAATGAGTTATACGATATTTTACATTGTTTTAAAGTGACAGATCTCTTGTTGAGGCCATGTTTCTTTTCAGTTCTACATCTCTACAGAGGGGTAAGCCCCCCCCCGCCACAACGATTGTCCTGGATATGACACTAAACAATTAGATGGTGATGCTCCAGATATGCTGGAGCTTTGGAGAATGCGGAGTGTCCCTTAATTGCCATCGCTCCCAGGTCCAATGTGGCCTGGAGTGGTAGCACTTGATAGGGTCCTATCTATGGGTTAAATAGAACTAAGCTGTGTACTGACACTAAACTAACTTGCTTGAAATAGAACTGTTTTGACATTTAACTGTGTGTGGACAAAAACTATACTTATACTAAACTGAATTGGTTGAATTAGAACTGTCAAACTAAACAGAATAGTTCAAAATAGAGATTTTTTGACAAACTTTCTACTCATGCTAAACAGAATGATTTGAAATAGAACCGATTAGAAGTATACCCAACCGCTGGTTGAGGTTCGCAAGATCTGTCTTTTAATCGTAAACCAATTCGCATATCTCGGATTCAGCAGGTATTTGCTTTAAGAATGCCAATTACTAGAACATTCCATTCATCTTTCCTTAATATTGAGTCATTGTATTATATTTTCCTTGCATTGGAAAAATTATAGCACCAATTTAAATAAATTAATCAAATCTATTTAAAAAATATTTACTGAAGCCAAAATATTCAACTCAAAAATGTTTTGAGTCTGATCTGTTATTAGTTTATTTCCTGCTAAATAAAAAGAAAATCTGAATATTTTGCTATTACATAAAAATGTTTTGAGTCTTATCTGTTATTAGCTTATTTACTGCCAAATAAAAGGAAAGCTTGAATATTCGGCCATTAAATAAAAATGTTTTGAGTCTTATCTCTTATTAGGTTATCTACAGCTAAATAAAAAGAAAACTTGAATATTTGGCCATTTAATAAACATTTTTTGAGTTTTATCTGTTATTAGCTTATTTACTACTAAATAAAAAGAAAGCCAGAATATTCAACCCTTGAATAAAAATCTTCTGAGTCTTATCTTTTATTAGTTTATTTACTGCTAAATAAAAAGAAAACCAAGATTAACATACTCTAAGTGAGCTAATTTCATATTTTTTCCAGGAGTAATATCACTATATAAATTCATTACTGAGGTTTACTTTCTTGAATCAGTTTTACTATCTCATTCATTGTTTTTATTGCCAGTTTTTTTTCTTGGAGCCATGTTTCTTTTCAATTAGATATGCTTGTTGATGTCCCTAAGAACATTCTTATAACAGTAGACCGATTTACACATCTAGGCTTCGATTGAACAAAATAAAAAAGACAAAAACTAAGTGAACATTCTTCAAGTTAACATATTCTTTGGTTCTAAACGTTTATTAGTTGACGTAAATGCTGACGAATTGTTAAGATGAAGGTGTATTTATGGGGGCGTCTAATTTATTCACTATGAGACGACTGGAGGTTGCAGTAATAAACGTTATTGTGTGACAACGTCTAACAAAACTGCATTTAAGCAGCGATTAGCCCGTTCAGTACTTAAAAGGAGGCGCTCATGGTGAAATGGTTGCTGTCGTAGGAAATGGACACGGCAACCAGAGTTCGAATGCTGTTCGAGGCTGTTAACAATTCATATATTGCCAATACCCTTAGGAAAAGTATGAATCCAACAATCCTCTCGCCAGCTATGGGTAAATAGTAGGGCAGACTGTGCTCTTTAACCTTGGTATGACAACCAGTCTTAGAGAAGGAAAACTCTGAATTCAAACTTGTTAAACTCAGCTTCCTACTTGTTAGATTAAGTAAATATATAGATTTGTGACCACTTAGAAACCGCAACTACCTTAAAGACTTAAAGGAACGTACGCCTAAATAAGCAACGCTTTGTAAAATTTTGGACATCATTGCTGGTGAGTTCAATTTACACTAGGTTCCTCATAATTCTGTTTTTGTGCAAAACTAAGCTAAGATTAGTTCATATCTACGTAATTATGTATTGTGAGTATCGATATTTTTGTAATTTTTTTTTTTTGTTGCTAAATCATCTTTTGAGGGAATCTCCTTGGCGTAGTGGCTAAAGTGCTGGACTGTGATATCGTAGTAAGCGAGTTCGAACTTCAATCAAGCTATTACGTTTACTATTGGATTAATATCCTTGGTAAAGGCGTGAACCCTCTTATCGCCGAAGCTGTGGGTTAAACTGTGCCACAACTGTTCTTCTACAAGTATGGCTTTGGCATTAAATAACCCAGGAAGATTGATAAGCTATTAAAAAACCCAAAAATCTAACCAAACTAAAACTATATCTTTTGCATATTGATTGATTTAACAGCATGCCAATCCGTTTAGGGTTATTTTATGATTTGAGGTTAGAGAATCGCGTTCATTGTACGTTCATATTTATATTATTTTGTGTAGTTGAGTTTTGTTTGTGCAAGGTCCGATCGAATACGAATAATTCTTAAAGAGATCTATTTGAGTCATTGATAGGACCCTAACAGATATTACCAATCCGGGTCAGAGAGGATCTGGGAGTAATGGTAAAGAAGGAGTACTTCATACTCTTCAGGTTTCCAGAACTAGAGTATCATCATCAAATGTAGTTTAGTGTCATTAGTAGTACATTCTTTTTTTGTGGGTGGGTGGGTGTGTCTTACCTCTCCTTAGGAGATATAGTCAGCGTCTTCAAAGCCTTGCCCGACAGGGTGATTTTGCATATTGAGTTTCATATATTTCGTCTGTATATTGAAACAAGGATAGGAAGTGAATTAAGAACTTTAATTGAATTTTCATATTCAGACCTAATTCTTAAATGACTACTCACCTTTTCATTATTTGGCGCATTCAGCCGGGGCTGTAGAATACACCGACTGCATCTCTGCAGAGTGGAAAGAACCCACCCATCAGTGAGTGTCCTAATTATGACATTATACCATCTGATGGCGAGGAGTCAGCCATAGAGAAAATGCGGAATACCCCTTCATTGCCATTGCTCCCAGGTACTCTCAGACCCGGAATGGTAGCACCTGATAAGGTCCTATCCATGGGTCAAACAGAACAAACTAAGGGCACAAACTGATATTAAATTGTGACTGTTAAGTAGCAATACTTGAAACCATTTAACTGTGCAAAAAAAGAGCTCTGGCTTGTTTAAGAATGTTATCTACAGAATGTGTTTACAAATCAGATATATATTTAATATATATGTATAAATAGGATTTGGCATTAATAACCTATAATGTTTGATATGCCATAAACCCAACCAAACCAAATCATTTATATTTAATATATATGTATAAAGAGGATTTGGCATTAAATAACCTACAATAGTTGATATGACATAAAATCCAACCAAACCCAACCAATCTTCAAAATAAATTCACACCACTTAAGATAAAACAAAGCAAAACAAAAAACAAAAAGAAAAAGAAAAAATTCAACCTAGTTACGTATATTCCTTTTCAGTCATCTTTTACGAGTTCATTAATAATTTCGCCATAAGTGATCAATTTAGGAAATACAAATCTCAAGAGAAAATCAAACATTCGTTCGAAATCAAATTACGACTTTTAAGCCGAATTAATTCGATAAAACTGATTAAATCTTAAATACATGCGTTACAAACTTTGATATTTTCATTGAGCCGGAGTTTTGAATACATTTTATTTCGACTTCTTCGTTCAATATAATTGTTCACGTGAGGTATTTACTGGACGAAGTGATACCAATTCCTTAATAAATAAGGACAAAAATATACAGCGGGATTGAAAAGTAATAATATTTCAGAATACTTATAATTTATTTGTCGTAAAAATTATAGTTTTAAATCAAGATATTTTAATCTTATTTTGCATCGACAATGGGGTCTTAGCTTCCTATCATCAGATTTGTATTCCTATCTAATAATATTCTTACAAATTATGTTTTAAAGTAAATGTTTCTATTAAAAAATAATCATTTGTTGGCACACAATTATATAATTTCAAGTATTCCAATTTAATAATTTTTATACAAAATTATCTGTAAATGTTTTCATTCAAAAATAAACATTTGTTTGCTCTCATTTACATAGTTTCAAATATTTCTAACACCAATAATTTGTTCTGAGTAACTAATATTACTATTTTTGAGTAAACAGTTTTTAGTTTCAAGTAACTATTCTTAATACAACAACTTTGAACATAGTTATATGGTAACAAGTATTCTTATCGAAAACGAATAACTATTAAACAGATCTATTTGACCTATTTATGGGACTCTAACAGGTAAAAGTGGACCTGGAAGTAATTGCCCTGAATACGTACCCCACGCTCTCAACAGCTTTAACAGGTAAAAGTGGACATGGAAGTAATAGCCCTGAATACGTACCCCACACTCTCTACAGCTCTAACAGGTAAAAGTGAATCTGGAAGTAATAGCCCTTAATCGGTATTCCACACTCTCCACATCTCTAACAAGTTAAAGTGGACCTGGAAGTAATGGCTCTGAATACGTACCCAATACTCTCTACAGGTCTAATGGGTTATAAAGTGGACCTTGAAGTAATAGCTCTGAATAGGCACTCAGCACTCTCTACAGCTCTAGCTGGTAAAAATGGATTTGGACGTAATAGCCCTGAATACGTACTCCATACTCCCTATAGCTCTAACAGGTTAAAATGGACCTTGGAAGTAATGACCCAGAAGAGGTACTCCACACTCCCTAGAGCTCTAATAGGTTAAAATGGATCTGGAAGCAATAGCCCCGAAGAGGTACTCCACACCCAACAGCTCCAGAAGTTGTCTCATCACTGGATGCAGGTGAGTATCATACCCTGAATATCACTTCTGGTGGGGTCTTACCCCTCTGTAGGGGATGTACTCGGTGTATTCTAAGCCTCATCAACGGGGCTAGAAAATAAGAGTAACGAAACAAAACATATGTCTCTCTATCTGTAATCAAAACAACGTCACCATCAACGTTACAATTCCCGTAGATATTTACGTTATGATCTCAATACTGATGAAATAATCCTCATCTTATCTTAATTAGCATCATATTTATTAAAGAGGTTTCTGATGTAGATTTGCCTTAAAACAGTCCATGTTATTAATGAGTATTTAACTGACTTCCCACCAAGCCAGGGTGTAACATGTAGATGAGAAAGTGACTTATCCCGTGTGACAAAGCGAGGCAAATGTGGTGTGCAAAATGGGGTAAGACTCCCCTAACTAGTGTCCTAAATATGACACTAAACAATCTGATAGTGAAGCTGCAGTAATGGTAGAGCTTTGAGGAATGTGGAATACTTCATTGCCATCGCTCCCAGGTCGAATCTGGCCTGGAGTGGTAGCACCTGAAAGAGCCCTATCTATGGGTCAATTAAAACGGTTTGACATTTAAACTAAGTGCAAATAAATGACTTATGCTAAACTGAATTGCTTGAAGTAGAACTGTTTAATCATTTAACTCTCTATGTAAGCAAGTGACTGATGTTTGATTGAATTGTTAGTGATACATTGCAATACTTGGAACCATTTAACTTTGTTGACATACTAAATTCAATTGTTTGATATAGAACTGTTTGATCATTTAACTGTGTGTAAACAAATGACTGATGTTTGATTGAATTGTTAGTGTTCTAAAGCAATACTTGAAAACATTTAACTATGTGCAAAACAAATGATCAATATTAAATAGAATTATTCGCATTAGATAGAAATAACTGAAACCATGTAACAAAAGAAAAAAATGAGTTCATGCTCGTTTAAAAATGTTATCTACAAAATGTGTTTAGAAATATATATATATATATATATATATATAAAGATTTAGCATTAAATAACCAACAATGGTTGATATGTCATAAAACCAAACCAAACCAAAACCAGACGCCCGCAACATAAAGGTAAATCTATATTTCCGTTTATTCAGGCTGATGAGGGTTTTGACAGCAAGAGAACGTGTATGAAGCTTCGCTTCTCATTGACAAAACAAAATTTTCATGCTAATTTTTTAGTTACAAGACACAACACCTGCTGCTGAGTTAAAATGGTCCCATTTTGAATTAACCAGTTTTCACAATTAGTCGTTTTACGTGTCCAAACTGGTGTGTTAGATGACTTGAAAGAGATAGTATCTATCTATAAAGTAACTTATTTCGTCAAGGGAAATTTTGTAACTTTTTTCTTTTAAGGGCCTAGTCATCAACAATTAATAGATAAATAAAAAGGTAAAACGGTAAAAGGTAAAGGGTGATATATAAAAGGTATTTGACACCAGGTAAAAGATTCCGGATTCCAGGAAAAAGTACCAGATAACAGGTAAAAGATACAAGGTAAAAAATACCGGATACCAGTTAAAGGAACCAGATACCTAGTTAAAGGTACCGAATACCAGGTTAAAGATACTAGGTAAAAAATACCGGATAGCAGGATAAAGGTACTATTTACCCAACCCCTCCACTCGGAAAGGATATGACACAAGGTCAATTTGTAAGCGGAGTTTAACAGGTTTGAATTCAGAGTTTTCCTTCTCCTAGACTAGTTGCCTCACCATGGCTGAAGAACCTAGTCTGTCCTACTATTTACCCATAGCTGGAGGGAGAATATTTTGGATTCATACCTTTCCCAAGGGTATTAGTGCTATGTGAAATGCAATCAGTCTCGTCCAGGATTTGAACTCGAGTCGCCGTGTTCATTTCCTACGACGATAACGACTTCACCACGGGATAGCAGGATAAAGGTACCAGATACTTAATTAAAGGTATCGGATACCAGGTTAAAGATACCAGATAAAAAATACCGGATACCAGGTTAAAGGTACCAGAAAACTAGATAAAGGTATTGGAATACCAGGTTAAATATACCAAGTAAAAAATACCGGACACCAGATTAAAGGTACCAAATACCTAGTTAAAGGTACCGGATTCCAGGTTTTAACCTGGTATCCGGTACCTTTAACTAGGTATCTGGTATATATATATATATTTATATATTATTTCTACTATATATATATATATTATTTCTACTACTTTCCAAGATACCAGGTAAAAAATACCAGATACTGTTGCGTAGCCATATACACGAATATGGCCATGTGCAAAATAGACATGTAATGTTCATAACGATAGAATATATAAAGAACAGGAATCTCAAAAACACGTAACTACTTCTTGTTCAGGTACGAAACCTTTTTATTAACTTTGAGTTAAAGGTTTCGACGTAAGGAGGAGAGACACAATCTTCTACGCTGTCTTATTCATTTGGCCCCCAACTCGAGCGACCCCCATCGGGCGCACGTTCGCCTCGCGCCTGCGAGCTCCAAAATCGATCCTTCTCGTTTGGCGTCCAAAACCTGACTCTTATTTTCTTCAAATTCTCACACAAACTTCCGCGTACTTCCGGTGCGTGACATCACCCGCACCTTGTCACCCAGTATCGTCTCGGACTGTTATGACATCTGAGTGACACCTCCATCCGCTCGCACGCATCCGCGTTAACACCTGCTTCAATCTTACACCCAACCAACCCATGTGCTGAGCCGAAAGTTTCTCAGCCTAACTAAACTCAAAGGTATGAACCGAAATCTCTCGGCTATTTCATAACATACCTATCCAACCACAATAAAATCATTTGTCATCGATGATGACAAATTATTTTCTTAAACTATTGTGCCGCTCCCCCTTATGTCGAACTAAGCAACAAAATCTTCAGCAATAAAATTTCAACAAAATAATACAACAAAAAGCATGCGTCAGTCCCAAACTCAAACGTCACTGAAATAAAAATCATCATCATCATCATCATATCGTGCTGGCAGCGCGGATATCCCTGACCCTCTCTCGCCACTCCTCCCTATCGTTCATCGCCCTAGGTAGGTCTTCAGGACAACAACCTGTATCCTCACATAGCTGCTGAATGTACGTTCGTGCTGGTCGTCCTGCTTTTGCGCGGCCGTGTGTGGGGATCCATAAGAGTACATCTTTTATGAGTTCATCTCTGCTTCTCCAGCAATGTCCTGCATGTCTGGTTCGCCTAACTTGAATAGATTTCGTGATAGGGGGCAGGTGGCCGTACAGTTGGTGTCTTGTGGGGTGTTGCTGCCAGGACTTGTTGAGGATTGCACGCAGCATTCTTGTGTAATTGCCATCTAGTTTCTTCTCCAGCCGTTTTGTTAGCGTCCATGTAGTGCATCCATATAGCAGTATCGATGTGACCGCTGCCTGGAAGAAACTGCGTTTCATTTTATCGGTTAGGTCTGATTTCCATATAGTCGATAGCCTATTGATAGCTGTCCATGCTTTCGTTAACCTCGTTTCGATGTCCTTTTCGGTTGATTCGACGCTGCTTCCTAGGTACGTGAATTTGTCTACTAGTTTAAGAGGGGTTCCTTCTAGAGTGGAGATGTCCCCCGTTTGGTTATAGCACATATATTCCGTTTTGTGTGCATTAACATGGAGGCCTATGCTTGCTGCTGCTCGTTCCAGGCTATGCAGAAGTGTTTCGGCTTGGTCAGGTGTATTTGCCAGTATCGCTATGTCATCGGCGTAGTCGGCGTCGGTAATTGTTGTTGCGGGATATCTTCTGCTTCTTTTCTTCGTCAGTTCGAAGCCATTCTCTTTGATTTTGTCAATCGATGTTCTAAGTACGTAGTCTAGACAAATGATAAAGAGATACGGAGCCAGCGTGTCCCCTTGTAGTACTCCTGCTACAATGTCGAAGTATTCTGTGTCTCCATCTGGTGATCGTACTTTTACTTTAGTGTTTCTATAGAGAATCGTTATTGCCGCTACGGTTTCTTTAGGTATGCCGTACGCTAGTAGGATTTGTTCCATCTTTCCTCTGTGAATGGAGTCGAAAGCCTTGGTAAAGTCGACAAATAAAAATAAAGTGTTCGTATTGTCCATCGTTTTTTGTTTTTTTTTCAGTTTTTTTCTTTTTCCGACCACATTTTCTGGTTCCTTTTTCTCTTTTATTTTTTCATTTTTTCAACAGTCACTCGTTCGGCATGTTTTTTTTTTCAGTCTTTGATTTGTTCTCTTATTTATTTATTTATTTATTTTTTAATCTCAGGTCAATTGCTCATTTTGTATTTTGCCTTTTTTTGCCTTCCTTCTACGTCCGTACTCATTACTTTTAACCTTATATATCCTTCTCTCGAAATCTCTGTCATTAATTAATGTACACATTTTAACCTTCCACAACCAAGCATAGCTCGTAATCAAACCAAGATACATCTTTTCCCGATTTTTTTCCAACTTTTGACCACCGTCAAACGGTCTATCTTACATCTTTTCAACAGCTTACGAGTACCCTTCTTTTTTATCTTCTTTCTTTCTTTCTTTCTTTCTCCCTTAAAATACCGGGTGTTCTTTTCTAAACCACCCAAACCTTTATCAGCTCACTCAATAAAAATTCTCCCTCGACACAAAATCGAGTCCGCGAATTTTCCAAACATCCAATGAGACCACCAAAATCCTGCGCATATCTTAAATAACTAATCTCCAAACCCATGTTTTTCCGAACATCTTCCTCAACAAAACCTCACAGTCCCACTCCAGGGGGGAACTCACAAAATAACCGTTTGCCCTGTCTGACACAATAAACATCCGTCTCTTCGTTGATCTGCCTCTCCGGCGAGATATGAGACAATTTTCCAGTCGATACGGACAACGAAACGTCCGAAATATTCTAAACGTGACTCCGACTCTTTCGGATTCGACTACTTAAACAAAAACCTGGCCCGATTTCTTCAGCGCCCAAAACATCGATTCTCCAACATCGAAACCTGTCCCAAAGGTCCTAACTACAGATATGTGAAATTCTTCCGGCAATCCCATCGATGAGCGAAATCTCCAAGGTCTCGAATCAAAATTCTAATCTCCGAATATTATTAGCCCGGACCACCAACAAGTTACAAGTTTTCATTCATAAAAACGTTATTTACGACAAACTTCACCTACAATGACCCCGTCTATCGTAAAATCCATTCATAAAAATACGTTATTACTATAAAATTTCTTTACAAAATATTGTTTACTATTGCTGTCAATCATGAGCGCGACACAATCCTCTGTCCCCACAGCGACCACCTTTCTTTCTTCTCTGTCACTGCGAGCTTATTTCTCTGTTACTCTTTCTTTCTCTCCACCCACCACGGTACAAAGTCACATACAGTAGTAATCATAATTTTCTATGCTACCAACGATTTTTCTTCTTTTTTTTTTAAATTTTAGAATTATTTCCAAATCTATCCTCCACAACCATTCAAACTCTATTCGTAAATTAAACTATTACTGACGTAAATGAGCAAATACCTTCTTATTCTTTTTCTTTTCTTCATGCCTTTTTTTTTTCTTGGAGTTGAGTTGAGTTACTTTTTTTTCTTTTCTTTTCACGCCTTCCTTTTTTTCTTTTGGGGTTGCGCTGTTCTTCTTTTTTCGGTGCTGGACATTTTCCTTTTTCTTTCTGGGGGGCGCCGAATTTGTTCTTCGTGTTTTTGGTCTCTTTTCCTTGTTTCTTATTTTCTGGGGCCTTGTGTTTTCTCTCTCTCTCCCTCGATCGCCTGAACAAGCCGCTCCGAAATAGATTCCTCCTTGTTCTTAGCCGCTTCTCTGATCGTCTTCGTGGAACCATGGTAACCCAATCGAAAACCATATCATGAACGATATGCCCAAGTTCTGGCACCAAATATGTCTATGTTGCGTAGCCATATACACGAATATGGCCATGTGCAAAATAGACATGTAATGTTCATAACGATAGAATATATAAAGAACAGGAATCTCAAAAACACGTAACTACTTCTTGTTCAGGTACGAAACCTTTTTATTAACTTTGAGTTAAAGGTTTCGACGTAAGGAGGAGAGACACAATCTTCTATGCTGTCTTATTCATTTGGCCCCCAACTCGAGCGACCCCCATCGGGCGCACGTTCGCCTCGCGCCTGCGAGCTCCAAAATCGATCCTTCTCGTTTGGCATCCAAAACCTGACTCTTATTTTCTTCAAATTCTCACACAAACTTCCGCGTACTTCCGGTGCGTGACGTCACCCGCACCTTGTCACCCAGTATCGTCTCGGACTGTTATGACATCTGAGTGACACCTCCATCCGCTCGCATGCACCCGCGTTAACACCTGCTTCAATCTTACTCCCAACCAACCCATGTGCTGAGCCGAAAGTTTCTCAGCCTAACTAAACTCAAAGGCATGAACCGAAATCCCTCGGCTATTTCATAACAACACCAGGTTAAAGGTACCAGATACCAAGATAAAGGTATCGGATACCAGGTTAAAGATACCAGGTAAAAAATACCGGATACCAGGTTAAAAACACCGGATCCAAAGTAAAAGGTACCGGATACCAGGTTAACGATACCAAATATCAGGTGAAATGTATTCAACTGTGTGCAAAGGAATGAGTAATGTTGAATCGAAATATTTGTGGTAAATACCGGATACCAGGTTAAAAACACCGGATCCAAAGTAAAAGGTACCGGATACCAGGTTAACGATACCAAATATCAGGTGAAATGTATTCAACTGTGTGCAAAGGAATGAGTAATGTTGAATCGAAATATTTGTGGTAAATAGCAGTGTTTTAAACTCTCTGTGTGCCTAAATTTAATTATTAGCATAACATAGCAATACTTGGAACCATTTGACCATTAGAATAGTGTTCAATAAAATAATTATTGTTAAATAGCAATACTTGTAACCACTTCACTGTGTACAAACAAATGATTAATATTGAATAGAATTATCTGTGTTGGATAGCAATAATTGAAACCATTTAACTGCTGTTTAGAAACAATAGCAATACTAATGTGCAGACAAACTCATTTGAAAATGAAATTATCCACATACTATTCACTTCCAAACAAATGACTGATCTTAAATTATCAAATTAAATACTTGAAACCATTCAACAGTGAGCAAAAAATGTTATCAACAAAATGTGTTTAAAAATCATATATCTTTAATATATATGTATAAAAAGGATTTGACATTAAATAACCAACAAGGATTAATATATCATAGATGTCAACCCAACCACATATCATTCCGTGAACACGCAGTATCATAGTTATGCTTTAATATTTAAAAAAAAATGCAAACTTAAAACTTTTACCTTCTTTTGAAATTTGAAGAAATCCGTTCCCTTTACGTTTTTATGATGGACAACCTAAAGCCTAAGTGATTTATCAACTTTGCAACAGTTTGCCATCGTAATAACTTACGAAGCAATGCTGTAGATAAATAAAAATTGGAAAGCTTAGTGACAGGGAAAATATTTAAGCAAGTCACTACTTTCCAAGGACCAATATTAGCATTAGTATATCCTAGATATACTAACACTAAACAAAACTGAAAGAAAAACCTAAATAAGCTTAATAACATTTACAATAACACTTACAATTCTATATGCACAATATGCATGCAGAGAGCATTAGAAAGAAAGGATTCACAAATGAGTCCAATGGTAGAATTAAACAGATATTGTTCCATGAACAAGCAGTATGTGTAACCGGGTCCAAATAGAAAAAAGGCTTACTTGACAAGTGTGGGTAATATAACCATGTGGTTTTACCGTTTTTTGGCAGATTTAAGAGGTTGATAATGGGTTTCTGAACTGTCGTGTAACACCCAACTAAATGTAAATTATTCAAGGAAGATAATTATTCATTGTTTCCCTGCGTAAAGAAGACTTGTTTTCATACTTTTTAGAAATCACCCATAAATGATAATGTTTGTTATTTCATTGTAGACGCAACAGTTTTCTTTTCATTAAACAGTTTTTGCCCAATAGCTTTTTGTTTTATTATTATCTTTTTTTGTTTGGTTTTGTTTGGTTTAGTTTGGTTTTATGGCATATCAACTATTGAAGGCCAAATCCATTTTTATACATATACATAAGCAGTTATATTTCCAACAATTCAGCAATTTAGTTTAGCATAAGTACGTAGTTTAAGTGTCAAAACAGTCCTATTTCAAGCAATTCAGTTTAGCATAAGAACAAAGTTAAGTTCTGTTTGACCCTATCAAGTGCTACCACTCCAGGCCACAGTGGACCTGGGAGCGATGGCAATTTAGGGATACTCCTCATTCCCCAAAGCTCCAACATTACTGGAGCATCACCATCAGATTTTTTAGTGTCGTATTCAGGACACTAGTTAGGCGGGGGGAAGTCCTACTCCTCTTCAGAGAAGCTGTCGGTGTATTCTACAGCTTCAGCTGTTTTCTAAAAATTAAAATCAATACAAAAAAATATTTGATTTTTAATCACTCGTCCTCTGATAATGGAACTCCTCCTCCTCCTCCTCCTCCTCCTCCTCCTCCCCGTATCCCCCTCCTACTACACACACATACACATTATTAAAAGTAAGAAAGAATAAAATCACCCAGCTCACAACTTTTAAGGATCACAATTTCTTGACCATTGGTAAGAGTAGGAGGTCATCATGTAGGTGTTGGATCACTTACAAAATGATCTAGGCAATCATCGTGTAAATATTGGATTACCTACACTTACCTGGGAATCAAGATAAGGTGAAACTTGTAAGTTTTTTGAGTTCTTATGGACGCTAACTAAACGGCTGGAGAAGAAACTAGACGGAAATTACACAAGAATGTTGAGAGCAGTATTGAACAAGTCCTGGCGACAACACCCCACGAGACACCAACTATACGGACACTTGCCCCCCATCACGAAAACTATACAAGTTAGATGAACCAGACACGCGGGACACTGCTGGAGAAGCAAGGACGAGCTCATAAGTGATGTACTCCTATGGACCCCCACATATGGCCGTGCAAAAGCAGGACGACCAGCTCGAACTTACATACAGCAACTATGTGAGGACACAGGATGTAATCCTGAAGACCTGCCGGAGACGATGAATGATAGGGAGAAGTGGCGAGAGAGGGTCAAGGATATCCGTGCTGGCGGCACGACATGATGATGATGATGATTATAATAATTCTACGATATCTTAGCATTAACCACTATTTTATTCGGTATACATGACACAACCATTTTAGTTTGTGAACTTACATTATAGTTTTAAGTTTTTTTTAAACCAACTATAATCGTATTTTACCGGACATTGGCATAATGGTTTGAGTGTTCACCCGGGAGCCCGGGGTTCAGTCCCAGGTTGAGTCATACCAAAAATTCAAAAATGGTACCTGATGCTACTTTGCTTAACACTCAGCATTATAAGGTAAGGATCAAGGGTAAAGTGAAGCAATCCAGGGAAAAGAGTAGCGCCCTCCTCTACACCTTGGTGTAGCACGTGGTGCATTCAATAGGTTTCCAGACTTCTTTTGTACGGGCATTTAAAATTGTCGTAGATTCTTGAAAATTCAGTGTGTTATTGCTCTACATCTTATGAGATGACAGACCAATTTTTATTATTTCAAGTTCAAATGAACAGCTACAGCAGCAATTGGAATACACCCTACTAAAGCCTGATTGTCACAGCTGGGGAATTTCAAAAATGCAATCTGGACTTTAGAAGAACGATATGCAATAAAATTCTGTTTTAAACTTGGAAAAAATGCCATGCGATGAAAGCTGGATCTACTGCTATGACCCAGAGACCAAGAGACAGAGTTCCCAATGGAAGCATGTTGGCTCTCCCAAGAAAGGCAGACAAAGCAAATCCACCCACAAACATTTGATGATCCCAATTTTTGACAGCACTGACATGATCTACATGCACTGGGTTCCCACTGGACAGACAGTCAACAAGGAATACTATGTTGAGGTTTTAAGGGAGTTCAGGAAGAGATTCCGTCGGAAGAGGCCAGCACTCTTCAAATCGGGTCAGTGGCATTTCCACCAGGACAATGCACTAGTCCACAACTCCATCCTTGTCACAGACTATTTGAGCCAGATGGGCATCAAGACAGTTCCTCACTGTCCCTATAGTCCAGACCTTGCTCCCTGTGAGGCTGTCCTTATGAGACAATTGAGGATATGAAAGAGGCTGTGACGAAGGTCATTGACACGCTCACACAAAAGGACTTCCATGGGGCCTTCCAGAAGTTGTTGGAACGGTACAACAAGTATATTGCAGCCGGAGGAGATTACTTCGAAGGGGACTAGAGTTTCATGTGTGTACTATCAATAAAAGTGCCCATACGAAAAAAGTCTGGAAACCTATTTAATGATCCTCGTAGCTATCGAAAGGGAAGCCTTCTGGTCACACTCGACTACGGTCGCCAACTTAACTTTTTACTATAGTCGCATTCATTCTAAAGTTATATATATATATTGTATGAATCTGTGGCGTCGGGATTTTTTGCATCAACTCCTATGATTTGACAGATTCTAACAATCCGTCAAATCATCGAAGGGGTTCGTGCAAAAAATCTCGAGGCAACACTATTGTTTGTAGATTTCTCCAAAGCATTTGATTCATACATAGAGAGAAGATAAAGCAAATACTTCTGGCTAATGATCTTCCCAAAGAAATTGATACTGCCATTATAAGCTCTATAGTAACACGAAAGTCAAGGTTCGCTCATCGGATGGAGACACAGACTTCTTCGACATTGTTGCTGGAGTTCTAGGAGGAGATACATTTGCACCATATTTGTTTATAATCTATCTTGACTATGTACTTTGAACGTCGATGGATCAAATAAAAGAAAATGGCTTTACACTAAAAAAAAAAGGCCGGAAGCAGAAGATATCCTGTAGAAATTACAACGGACGCAGACTATAGAGATGATCTAACGCTTCTTGCAAATGCATCTACCTAAGCCGAATCCCTGCTGGATAGCATAGTGCAGGCAGCAGGAGGTATTGGCCTCCACGTGATAGCAGACGAAGCGGAGTACATGTGTTTTAATCAAGAAGGAGTTAATTCCACTCTAAGAGGCAGTTCTCTGAAATTCGTAGACAAGTTTACGTACATCGACAGCATCGTCTCATCAACTGAAAGGGATGTCAGTATGCGCCTAGCGAAGACATGGACTGCTAGAGATCATATGCAAGTCTGATCTATCCGATTAGATAAAACAGGATTTCTTCCTAGCAGCTGTTGTGTCCATACTACAGTACGGATGCACCATATGGACGCTGACGAAAGGTATAGAGAAAAAGCTAGACGGGCATTGCACAAGATGGCTACAAACTATATTGGGCAAATCCTGACAACAACAGCTGTACTGCCACTTACCTCCCATCTCTAAAACCATCCAAATAAGACGAACCAGACATATGGGACACTGTTGAAGAAGCAAGGACAAACTCAAAAGTGACGTGCTCCTTGAAACCTTTCACACGGATATGCCAACTAACGAAAACTTACCTACAACAGTTATGTGCGGACCCGGGATATGTAGTCTGTAAGACATGCCAGGAGCGATGGATGATAGGGATGGATTAAGAGAAAAATTCATAGAAATCCACGCCAGCAGCACGACTTGATAATATATATATATATATATATATATATATATATATATAAGTAATAATGTAAAGTTGGTGACCGTAGTTGAAGGCGACTCGAAGGTTCCCTTTTCAATAGCTACTACACCGAGGGGTAGGAGAGGGCGCTACTCCTTTTCCTGGATTGCTCCACTTTACTCTTAAGCCATAACTTATAATGTTGAGTGGTAAGCAAGGAGGGATCAAGTAGCATTTTTTGAGTCTTTGGTATGACTCGACCTGGGATTGAACCCTGGTCTCCTGGGAACACACACGCTCTCTCCCCCCCCTCTCTCTCTCTACATATATATATATATTTATGGACGTATGAATGTGTATGTTTATCTTACTAGAGATGAAATTTTAGATATTTAACAAATTATTTCTTTTAAGATATTTGTCTTTCTTTCTTTCTTTCTTTCTTTCTCTCTTATACTGAGTTTTCGTGTCGAAATTTCAGTTTTTGTATATTAAATATTCGAAGTCGTAACCGTAAACTTTAAAAGCCGACACGTAAAATTAGAGAAGTTTACTTTTCAAATGTTTTGCAGAAAATTAAGAAAAAAATTATATATACATATATATATACAATAAATTAAATAGGTTTTAGCTTGAAAACTGGTGTACGAGATGTTTTTAATAGTTTAAAAATTTCGATGTTTGCTACAACTGGAATATGCAACGATCTAAATTTTAAAACTCAAATGCAATAAAACGCGATATATAAAAGTACAAAAATATTCAAAATATTTCTATACACTGGAGAGAAAACATTTCAGTTATTAAAAGCAAAAGCTTTTTTGGTTTTGGAAAAAAGATTTTGAGAAAACCAAAAGAAATAAAGTAACAGCTTGAATATATCCTTGAAAATGACCAATGAGAGTGGAAAGTACTTGGGAGTAAATTTCATTATATATATATATATATATATGTGTGTGTGTGTGTGTGTGTGTGTGGACTCCAGTCACGCTATTATGTTTGCTTTTGGACTAATACTATAGGGAACAAAGGTATGAACCCCTTGTTCAACCAGTTAAGGGTTAAATAGTACTACTACTGTCTTTCCGGAAGGATGGATTTGGCATAATATAACTCACGAAAGTTGACAAGTCATTAGATAAGGTAATCAAACCAAATCAATATTGAATCAAATAGGAGAACTTTTGTCAGCCGACAAGAGAAAAAGTCAGTAAAAAATTGTTAGAAAGAACTTTGCTCAAGCCTTTTCACGTAACAGGCTTAGAAGAAAGATTCTTTACCTAAGTATACTATATTTTTACAACTTATGTAATGATTATTCCGGCGTGAAACCTTGAGTTGAGAAAGATAAGTTTACGGAAGAATCTTCTGTTTTATCATGCGAGGCATGATATATATCAAAATGTTTACTATTTCCCACAAATAATCCGAAAAAAGAACGACGATAAAATTAACTGGGAAGATTTGACAGGCCACTGCTTTCTTTCAACAATATGAAACACTATATATATATATATATATATATATATTATAACAGTGTTGGTTGTCATTAAATCACGTTGTGGGTTTGTGTCGAACCGAGTGCAATATTATATGGAGAGTGCTCAATACCTAGGATAGAGCCATCATATAATAATAAATAAATAAATATTAGATTTATATATTTAATTCCATGGAATTTAGACTGCGACCCCTGGGTTTCATGGAGTTTTTTTACAAAACAACAATCATCTGGCAGTTAACAAAATGGAATCGAAAATCGAAAAAATACAGTAAAAAACCATTGGGATTTTGCAGGTATCTTTACGTGTGATTGTGAGTGTGTGCGGGTGTTTGCGTGTGTTTGTGTGGGTTATAGTTGCTTATTATTGTGTGTATGTGTGGGGGCATATAGTGTATGTGTATGTGAAGGTACAAACGCAGCGCGTTATTTTTACCGGATATAAAGTCGTCGGTGTATCTTATTTTTGCTACATTGTTTTATTTCTGTCGGTGGAGGTGACTATAACAAAGCATTATCATTGCATGTCGAGGGAAATTAATAACTATAACCCACACAAACACACGCACGCACACACACACACACACACACACACACACAACGACTGCTTCTCTGCAGAGGGGTAAGAACCCCTCCCCAACGAATGTCCTGTGGCCTAGTTGGCTGGGGTTGTAGAATACATCGACTGTATTTCTGCAGAGGGGTAAGACCCCTCCTCAACGAGTGTCTAGGATATGATAGTGAACAATCTGATGGTGATGTTCCAGTAATGTTGGATCTTTGGGGAATGCAGAGTACCCCTTAATTGCCATCGCTCCCAAGTTCACTGTGGCCGGCAGTGGTAGTACCTGAAAAATAGAACTATACCGTGGACTTAAGCTAAACTGAATTGTTTGAAATAGGCCTATTTTGATATTTAAACTGTGTACTTATGTTAAACTGAAATGATTGAAATAAAACTGTTTATATTTTTAAGATGCATTGTATTAGTAAGGCGTTTATTCTTAGGGTAACAGCAACAAAGAAATGAATTAATATTTCGTTTAATTCTAACAATTTATTAATTAACACGTGAAACACTTAATAACAATATACAGTCCTCCCAGTGTATAAAGTTGAGTTTAAGAGACTTACCGGCGCGCTGAAGAAGATATCTGGTATCTTAGGGTTGTTTTTCTGAGAGCTTTTAACCTCCCCGCCTCAAGGAACGTTTGACTGGATTTTGGATTTTGCGCCAAGACTTCTGGGCTCATCACGTGATTAGGATATCTAATCACAGAAGGCCTCTCCCTCACTCACTCCACACATAGGAATTACCATTTTACGAATCCCAAAAAATGAATTTGGCATTAAATAACCTATAATGGTTGATATCCCATAAAATCAATCCAAACCAATACAGTAATACTAGAGCTTTGGGGAATCCGGAGCACCCCTTCATTGCCATCGCTTCTCGGTCCACTCTGGCCAGAGTTGTAGCACTTGAAAGGGTCTATGCGTCAAATAGAAGTAAACCCTGTACTTATGTTAAATATTTTTTTTGAAATCGAAGTTTTTACATTTAATTGTGAGTAAACAAAAAATTGTATTTAAACAAATGACTTACTGGGTATTAACAAAATACTGTGTACTTATGTTAAACTGAATTATTTGAAATTAGGTGAAACCATTTAACTGTGTCCAAAAAATGAGTTCAGGCTCATTTAAAAATGTGTTTAGAAATCATATATCTAATAAATATGTATGGAAGAGATTTGGCATTATATAACCTTCAATGGTTGATATGCCATAAAACCAAATCAAACCAAACCAATCTATTTCCACTGAAAGAATGAAAAGAATTTTTTCATTTTTCATTTCATTTTTCTCTGGAAAATGAATTTTCAGATGAAACAACATCGCATAATTACATCGCCCTGGAGATGGATCAGAATAACCGATACTATAAACATTAAATAACCTACAATGGTTGATATGCGATAAAACCAAACCCAACCAAACCAAAAAAAAAAAAGGGTTAGAGAGAACGTAGGAGTAATGGCAATGAAGGAGTCATGGCACATTTTCCAAACCGCCCTACCATCAGATGCAGTTTAGTGTCATACTGAAGATACCACCTTTTGGTGGGTGCGGGGGAGTCTTACCTCATAGGGTACTGGCAGTGTAATCTAAGCCCTGCTGACAGATCGAAATGTTTTTTGGGTGGTTTAATGAGTTGTTCAGTTCTTTGGCTTACTTGACATAATATCCATCTATCTCCATGGGTTTCTTGTATTAATGAAATGCGAGATAGATTTTTATCAATCCTCTCCAGTATAGCGAATTTAGCGCATCTGTTATATATATATATATATATATATATATATATATATATAATCACACCGTTTTTAAAGGTAAGTAGATTATTATATTCAACAACCCATGCGTAAAGGAACACGTCTTCGATAAAAATATTGCTATGTCCGGCGGCAACATATACTTCTTCTTCTTCTTCTTCTTCTTCTTCTTCTTCTTCTTCTTCTTATTATTATTATTATTATTATTATTATTATTATTATTATTATTATTACCCTTTAAAGTTTTTCGCATAAGCATTAGCTCTTGGTTTTTCACTGGAGTTTGAGTGATAGCAAGTCTCCTCGAGTCTCCAGGACTCTTCTCAGTATTCTGGCCTTTCTCAATCATTCTGTCGTTTGGATGGTCTCCATTCGTCCGCCAACTTCCAAGTCATCCAGGCCCTTTAATAATCCTTTAGTTACTGTGCCAAAAGCACCAATCACAATTGGTGTAATCGTCACCTTCATGTTCCTTAGTTTTTCAATTCTTTAGCAAAGTCGAGGTACTTATCCTTCTTTTCACATTCTTTCAGTTTTATTCTGTGGTCAGCCGGGACAGCAAAGTCGACAATTATTATTATTATTATTATTATTATTATTATTATACTCTTTTGAGAATTTTTCACACCAGCGTTAGCTGATGGTTTCTCACTAGAGACTGTGTGACAGCAAGTCCCCTCAAGTCTCTAGGACTCTCCTTAGTATTCTGGCCGATCTTTATAATGCTGTAGTTTGGATGGTCTCCATTCGTCGTCTTATTTCCAAGTTCTTCCGTCTATTTATCAATCCTCTGGTGACTGTACCAAGAGCACCACTTATAACTGGTATCACCGTCACTTTCATGTTCCATAGTTTTTTTCAATTTTCAAGCAAGTTCTTGTCTCTCTTATTGCTTTATTTCAATTTTACTCTGTGATCTCCCGGATCGGACTCCTCATGAGTTTTTTCACACCAGTGTTAGGTAATAGTCTTTCACTGGAGTATGAGTGATAACAAGTCTCCTCAGGTCTCCATGACTCTTCTGAATATTCTAGTCGATCTCAACGATGCTGTTGTCTAGATTATCACTATTCATCATCCGGTTCCTAACTCTTCCAGCCTTCATTCCGGGCCCACCGATTACAATTGAAGTCACCTTCACCCTCATATTTCACAGCTTTATAAGTTCCCTTACTAGGTTTATATCATTTCACTCCTTGTAAGTTCTTCACACCAGCGTCACCCGGTTGTCTTTCAGTGGAGTCTGCGTGACAGCAAGTTTCCTGAAGTCTCCAGGACTCTTTTCAGTATTCTAGCCGATCTTAACCATGCTGTAGTCAGGATATTTTCCATCTTTCTTCCGATTTCCAATTCCGTCAGACTCTATTCAAAGCTTTTTGGAGCTGTTCCAAGTGCACCAATCACAACTGGTATCACCGTCACCTTCATGTTCAACATCTTTTTTAGTTCTCTTGCAAGATTCAAGTATTTGTCAATCTTTTTGCTTTCTTCTATTTTCTCTTTGTGGTCCGCTAGAACGACAAAATTCATGAGTTGGTAAGATTTCTTTTTTTTTTTTGTTAATTAACACAAGATGTGGTCGTCTGGCCAGGATAAGGTGATCTGTTTGTATCTTAAAATCCATAAGAATTTTATCCGTCTCATTTTCTAGAACGGGTTATTGTTTGAGCATATACTATTTGTTCGTATGGTCAAATTATAATCTCTTGCATAATTCCCAATGAGTTACCTTCCCCATCAAGTTGTCTTCCATATAACCTATACTTGCAATTCTGTTGCGTGTTATAAGGTTTTCGTTGATAACACTCCGTTTCTTATCATGCATTAGGATATCCTAAAGAGAGTAACTGAACATAGAATATTCGGTAGGAAACAGAATAAATAAATTAATATAAGACATTTAATTATACACAATACGAGTTGGAACCGAGTTCTTACTCTTGGCTGTACAAGAGTCACATGCGTTCAAGGAGCAAACAGAATAGTCCATAGGGCAAAAAGGTGGTAACCACTTACTCTTCTTATGTCTGGATTATAAAGAAGGGAGACTCCACGTGTTCGCCGGAACCACCACGTCTGGTCAAGTCTTGTTAGTGAAAATGGCAGATTTCCCAGTTCACCTTGTCACTTGACCAAAAGGACTCGATACGTGGGAGAGTTCCGCAAACACTGTGACGAGGGAGATCACTCCATTTAGTCTCCCAAAATTATTATAGTCTAATTTTCAGTTTTATTTTCGGTTTCTTACAAACCTTCACCAAGTTTTTAACTAAGGCCTAGGGTGTAAGAAAGTGGTGATTACATGTATTCTATGTATTTCTGTTTTTTTGTCTGCCATTTTTGGGTGATTTTTAAAAATATTTTGGGGCCGCTCTTGATAAGTGGAGCCCATCTTGGGATGGTCTCCACTTGTTCTCTTTTATTAAGTCTTCCAGTCCCTTTAATAATCCTTTGGGAATTGTTCCAAGTGTACCAATTACTATTGGTATCACCGTCGCTTGCATGTTCCATAGTTTTTTTAGATATCTCCAGCAAGGTCGAGTTACTCATCTTTCTTTTCGGGTTCTTTTAATTTTACTCTGTGGTCTGGCGAGACGGTCAAGTCCACTATTCGGCAGGTTCTCTTTGTTTTGTTGATTATCACTCGGTCTGGTCGTTTGGCCGAGATTAGCTGATCCGTTTGTATCTCAAAATCCTAGAGAACACTGTGCGTCTTATTCTCCTGGACAGATTCCATGTTGTGTATATACCACTTGTTTGTACGGTCAAATCTAAACTTCTTGCATAATTCCCAGTGGATTACCTTCCCCACCCAATCGTGTCTAGGCGTATACTCTTTTTGTACTAATTTGCTGCATTTGCTTATTTGATTGATCGTTTCGTCTCTATCACCACGTAACCTACATTTGCTATTTTGTTGCGTCTTCTTCTTCTTCTTCTTCTTCTTCTTCTTATTATTATTATTATTATTATTATTATTATTATTGTTGTTGTTGTTGTTGTTGTTGTTGTAGTTGTTGTTATTATTGCTTTTGTATTTTGTTATTGCTTTTATTTCCTTCACCGGGAACTTGCTCGTAAATTTGACCAGATTGTGTTAAGATGTCGAAACGAAAGATGTGCCCTCCATTGCGCACAATTTTGACTAGAACACAATCTCGAGGCTTGGGTTACTCGACACGCATCATCTTACATAAGCCGGAGACCCTTTTTTTCCTGAACAAGAAGAAATGGAATTAGTTTAAAGAAACAAAATAGGTGTATGTGGAGGAAAGGAAGAGGCGGTTCGGAGAAGAACATTTCCTGTCTGGGGGGGGGTCTATGGAAGGGGAAGGGGAAGGGGAAATGAGATGCATAAAAAAAGTGTAAAATGACATCTATTGCATTCTGTCTCTGTCTGTACGTTTTCCTTTTTCTACTGTTCTCTTAAAGATACGGTAAATTAATCTTGAGGCGTTTTATTATCTCCGTTAATGTTTTAGAAGCGTAAGAGAGAAAGTGGGTCATGCGAGCAGCAGATTCCGTCAAAATCACTCAAGTATGGTATATGTGCGTGTGTGCGCGTGCGTGTGTGTTTGTGTGTGAGTGCGAGAGAGAGAGAGAGAGAGAGAGAGAGAGAGAGGACCGGGGATGGGGAAGAACAGTTGTTTGAGATAGATTGATTGATAGGATGAGAAAAAGATAGAAAAACAATGTGAGAGAAAAATAGAAACAGAGTATGCGTGGAAGAAAGTGATCGAAGTAAGAGATAAAGAAGAAAACTATTGTAATAGATAGATTGATAGATAGATAGATAGATAGATAGATAATGAAGAGACTGGGATAGATAGATAGATAGATAGATAGATAGATAGATAATGAAGAGACTGGGATAGATAGATAGATAGATAGATAGATAATGAAGAGACTGGGATAGATAGATAATGAAGAGACAGAGATAGATAGATAATGAAGAGACAGAGATAGATAGATAGATAGATAGATAGATTGAGATAGCTTGATAGACAGAAAGGAGAAAAGCAACATTCAAAGAGATAGTTAAATAGAGAGATGAATAGAAACCAGAGAAACATTGTACGATATATATATATATATATATATATATATATATATATATATATATATATATATATATATATATATATATATATAGATAGATAGATAGATAGATAGATTCATTCAATTTTTAAAAATTCTTTTTTATTTTCCGCTGAATTCTTTCTTTTCCTCTTTTTTTTTCTTTCTCCTCAAAATTATCCTTTTCTTCTCTCCATCATTTTTTTTGGCTTGAGCTCTTTCTTACTTTCGTTCTTCTCTAAACATAATGTTCCTTTTTTTCTCTTAATGATTTCTTTTTCTCTCCTCTGAATTTTTTTTTCGTTCTCTGCAGATTTCTTTCTTTCTTTCTTTCTTTCTTTCTTTCTTTTGTTTATCTCTTTCTAAATATCTTTCTTTGCCTTCCCCAACTTTTCCATCTACCATTTTGTATAAGTTATGTTTCTCTTTATCTATTTTCGATCCTCTTCAATGTATGTTGCTATTCTTTTCTACACAAATTCTCCACAACATTTTCCGTTTTCTCCATTTCATATGAAGACGTCTATTTAAAAACAAATTTAATACCATTATTCTCTCACCAAATATCGGATCAATGAAACATTTATCTCGGCTTTTCGCATTAAATGACAAAAAGCAAACGGCATCTCATTCAGTTTGAACTCTTTTCACGAGCCCAGTAAAAATGGCAGTTATCTTGCTCTTGACAGCAACATGGGATGCTTTTGTCTCAACAGTTTTACTAAGTTTAGCTTCTTTTATGGTTGGTGAGGTAATTTAATGACGAAGTCAGTCTTTTTTGCAAGCAATTATATGGTTTAAAGTAACTATTCCTATTAAATAATAATCATGTGTAAACAATTATAGCTTCTAGTAACCATTCTTAATAGTAATAACTACAGTTGTATGGTTCCAAGTATCCTTAACATATACAAATAATTTGCATATTATTATATAGCTTTAAGCATTTAAAGCAATTATATACTTTCAAATAAAAATAAAAGTATAAAAATAAAAGAAAAATAAATAAAATTGTGCAATAAGTTTAAATTTGGCCATACGGAAAATGGTATATGCGCAACCCATAATCTGTCCTGAAGAACGAGACGCACAAACTCCTCTGGGATTTTGAGATACAGGGATCCCCTAATCTCGGCCAAACGACAAGACCTAGAAATAATCAACAGCAAAAAGAAGAAAAAAAAAAAAAGAAAACTTGCTGAATTGTGGATTTTGCTGTCCTGGTAGACCACAGAATAAAATTGAAATAAAACGAAAAGCGATATAAATACCTCGACCTTGCCAGAGAATTGAAAAAACTTGAACATGCTGGTGACTGTTATTCCAATTGTAATTGGAGCTCTTTGTACAGTTACCAAAGGATTGATAAAGGGACTGGAGGACTTGGAATTAAGAGGACTACAGCATTATTAAGATCTTCCAGAGTTCTGAGGAGAGTCCTGGAGACTTACAGGGATTTAACCTCCAGTGAGAAACCCTCAGCTAACGCTGGTGTGGAAAACTCGAAAAGGTGTAAATAATAATAATAATGATATACCTGGCAATCACAGCCTATATGAAATACAAAACAAGGCACTATGCGGAACTCCTCATCTCCTTAGGAGGAGAACAATCAATGGGACTAAAAATATCACCTAAAAGAGGCAGTAAAAAATACAAATCATAGAATAGGTTCCCTTAACGTTATGGAAATAACAATAAAGATGAAGAAAATAGTCCGAAAACCCTTAATGATAAAAAAACATAGAATACATATAATCACTATTTTCTTGGGAAAAGATCCGGTGAAGGATTATGAGACACCGAAAATAAAACTGAAAATTAATATAATAATAATAATAATAATAATTTCAAAAAAGAGAACTTGCCGAATTGTGGACTTTGCCTGTCCCGACTGACCATAGAGTAGAATGGAAAGAAAATGAATAGAAGAACAAATACCTTGACCGTGTAATGGAATTGAAAAAATTATAGAACGTGAAAGTGACGTTTATACCAATTATAATTGGTTTTCTTGGTACGATCCCCGAAGGATTATTAAAAGGACAGGAGGACTCGGAAATAAGAGGACGAGTAGAATTTGTACAAGAGATTAAAATTTGACCATACGAACAAATGGTTCATGTACACACCAGAATCCGTCCTTGAGAATGAGACGCATAAAATTAAATAATTATAATGATAATAATAATAATAGTTATAATAAAAACTCTCAAATGAGGAAAATAATAATTTGAACATATAATCAAATGGTATAGGTCCAAATCAGAATCAGTTCGAGAGAATGAGACGTACACAATTCTCTGGGATTTTGAGAATCAAACAGATCACCTTATCTCGGCTAGAAGACCGGACCTAGAAATAGTTAACAAAAAAAGAAAAAAAAAAAAGAAGTAAAAGAGAACCTGGCGAATAATGGACTTTGTCGTACCACAGAGTGAAAATCAAGCAACAAAAAGAGAAAGAAGCGCTTTCATTTTGCCAGAGAACTAAATAAAGCTTTGGAACATGATGTTAAAAGTGATACCAATTGTAATCAGTGCACACGGAACAATCCCCAAAGGATTGGTAAAAGGGCTGAAAGAGTTGGAAATCGGAGGACAAGCCGAGACCATCCAAACTACCGCATTGTAAAGATGGGCTAGAATAATGAGAAGAGTTCTGAAAATCTGAAGATCTGAAGAAACTTGCTGTCACTCAGACTCCTGAGAAAGTCCATTATCTAATGCTGGTGTGAAAAACTCGCTCGGAGCAATAATAATAATAATAATAATAATAATAAACGGATCACCCAACACCGTCTAGAAGACCAGATTTAATATTAATGCTATCTGGTGAATTTTGCCATTCCAGCGGACCACAAAGTGAAAATAAAAGAAAGCTCAAAGAAAACCAAATACTTGGACCTTGCTAGAGAACTAAAAAAAGGGATGGAACATGAAAATTATAATAATACAAATTGTAGTTGGTGCGCGAAGAACAGTACCCCCCACCAAAAAAGGTGGGAAAAAAGACAGAAGGAATTGGAAATAAGACTAAGAATCAAGACAATCCAGACCACTGCATAGTTAAGATCGGCTAGAATACTGAGAAGAGTTCTGGAGTCTAGCTGCCACTCAGACTCCAGTGAAAGACCGCCAATTAAAACTGGAAGGAAAAACTCGGAAGGAGCAAAATAATAATAATAATTTTTTAGAAGCAACTGTAGCTTCAAGTAACTATTATTGACACAAATAATTTGCACAGTTATATAGTATCAACTATTCTTAACTAATACTAATTAAACTGGTCTATTTGACGTCAGGCTAGTCGGCTGGGTCTGTAGAATAAACCTTCTGCGTCTCTGCAGAGGGGTAAGACCCCCTAACGAGTGTCCTTGATATGACACTAAACAATCTGATGGCGAGGCTCTTGCAGTGTTGGAGCTTTGGGGAATGCGGAGTACCCCTTTACTGCCATTACTCCCGGGTTCATTTTGGTCCGAAACGGTAGATAGGGTCCTATCTGGTAGGGTCTTATCTATGAGTCGAATAGAACTGTTTGACATTTAAACTGAGTGCAAACAAATAACTTATGTTAAATTGAATTGTTTGAAATAAAATTGTTTGATTTTTTTAACTGTGTGTAAACAAATGACTGATGTTTAATTCAATTGTTACTTGTTTGGGTTTTATGGCATAGCAACCTTTGTAGGTTATTTAATGCCAAATCCATTTTTATACCAATAATCAATTCTATTTCAAACAATTCAGTTTAGCATACAAAAACAGTTTTATTTCAAACAATTCAGTTTAGCATAAGTACGCAGTTTAAATGTAAGTACACAGTTTAATTGTCAAAAACATTTCTACTTCAAGCTATTCCGATGAGCAAAACAGTTCTAATTTAAACAATTCGGTTTAGTATAAGTTTAGTTGGTTAGGTTTTATGACATATCAACCTTTGTAGGTTATTTAATGCCAAATCCATTTTTATACAAATAATCAGTTCTATTTCAAAAAATTCATTTTATCATGAGTACAGTTTAAGTGTCAAAAACATTTCTATTTCAAGTTATTTAATTTAGTCAAACAGTTCTAATTCAACCAATTCAGTTTACTATGTATGTATGTATTTTAGTATGTATTTTGTTTACACAGTTAAATGTCAAAATAGTTCTATATTAAACAACTCAGCTTACCGTAAGTACAGTTTCAATGTCAAAAACAGTTCCATTTCAAACAATTCAGTTTACCATGGGTACACAGTTTAATTGTCAAAACATTTCTATTTCAAGCTATTCAGTATAGTCAAACATTTCTAATTCAAACAATTCAGTTTAGCATAAGTACGCAGTTTAGTTCTATTTAACCCATAGATAGGGCCCTATCAGGTGCTACTACTCTGGGCCGGAGTGGACCTGAGAGTGATGGCAGCGAAGGGGTGCTCTGTATTCCCGAAAGCTCCAGCATTACTGGAACCTCACCATCAGATTGTTTAGTGTCATATTCAGGGCACTCGTAGGAGGGTTCTTACTCCTCTGCAGAGGTGCAGTCGGTGTATTCCACAGCCCAAGCCGACTAAGCAAGAATTGTTAGTGATACATAGCAATACTTGAACCATTTAACTTTGTTAACTTATGCTAAATTGACTAGTTTGAAATAGAACGATTTGATCATTTAACTGTGTTTATCTCCAAAATGAGTTTACAAATCATATATCTAATATGTATGTAAAAACAGGATTTGGCATTAAATAACCCACAAGGGTTGATATGCCATAAAACCAAACCAAACTTAACTAATCTATTTGACATATAATCTTGAACAGATCTATTTTACTTATAGACCCAAACAGATAGGTTGACTCCTGTTCAGGTTGGATCTAGGAATCAAACTTACTTGAGTAACAATGGTCTGTGAAGTAGCTTTTATTATAGCCCTTATTTTAGATATTCAAAGTTCGGCATTAATATAGCACTCGGTATGGATCATACTCACACACTACTAATGGGTTTTACCCACTTACATCACGATAGTAGGACATGACACAAAGTAAGTTTAATGTGGGGATCTTCCCAGGAAGTGACCTTTCCGGATAGGCAGTGGCAAATTTGTTGATTCCTGTCAGCAGAGGGATCTTCAGTATCTGATAGATAGAACTGACCTTATTCTTTTTGGACGTGGAGGCAGGTCCTACTTGTCAAGACGGGAATTTCAAGACCAAACCCTTGTATAATCCATAGGGATATACTGTTCTCATTGCTGCTGCTCATGTCTTAGGATGTCTTGTATCAGTTAATTAACCGAAATTTCTTAAAGTTTTTGGACTACAACTAAAGGCCCTTGAAGAAAGGCTAGTGATCGAAACGTTGTGAATATGAAAACCTAAGATGATCACAGTAATCTAAGGTGTAAAATAATATCAACTAGTCATTTTACTTTTATAAGTCTTCTTATCTTGTATTCATCAGCATTGTTTTGTTAACAACGAATGAAGGTTATTAAAGAATTAGTCCTTAGATAAATTATATTGTGAGTAAAAAGGCGCTCGTAATGTAATGGTTATTATCATAGGAGGTGGATACGGTGACCCGAGTTCAAATCTTGAACTAGGCTATTTGCACTAATACCCTTGAGAAATGTATGCATCTAACTATTCTTCCTTTAGTAGGGTAGACTAAACTGTTTAACCTTGATATAGCAATCGGTCTACGAGAAACCCACCAGTTAAACCCCACTTAAAAAATGACTTTGTGTCACATCCAGATTGCACAGAAAGGTTGGTAAAATAATGTTTCCACGGAAGGGTTGATAAAATATTGTTAGTATAAATACAATAAATACAAAACATATCTGAAGTTTTTTTTGTAATACGCTACAATATATATATATATATATATATATATATATATATATATGTATGTATGTATGTATTAAGTCCAGTTAAACCGGAGTCGGGAATAATTCCGTCACGGCAATAAAATTATTCATCAATGAACCATTAAATCTTCCTGGTAAAGAGCTCAGTGTAACTGACATCACAGAGCAATAATTCCTTTAAGAAAAACAAAAACCGGTCACATTAGGATCATAAATTTATTTCCATCCTGTTATGGGTATTGATATGAATCAATAACCCCAAAATTAATTTTAGTGTTATTGATTTATATCAATACCCATAACAGGATGGAAACAAATTTATAATCCTAATGAGACCGGTTTTTGTTTTTCTTAAAGGTATATATATATATATATATATATATATATATATATATATATTTGCATGTGTGTGTGTGTGTGTGTGTGTGTGTGCACGCGCTTGTATTTGATTAAATAATAAAGACACATTCTGTTTATTTAATTTTCTTAAGATCCTTTCAAGTTTCCTGACCAGTGTCTTGGTTTTAGGTTGGAATTGGTAAATGAATTTACCAAAATTGTCCCAAGCTCTTTCGGACCTTTCATAGGCTATCATCAGGGGTTGTTTGTATGTGTCAGTATTTAGGGTATTCATTTTTTCTTTATTGCAGTTAATTTGTCTTTTTACAACACTATACTGATACTTTTGGGTGTCTGTATCGTCGTGAGCTGCAGGATCATTTATTTTAAAATATGTATAGTTTGGCTGTAGTCTAAGCATATCTAAGCATATCTGATTAAATAATAAAGGTACATTTTGTCAATATAATTTCATTAAGATCCTTTCAGGTTTCCTGACAATTTTGGTAAATTTATCTACTAATTCCAACCTAAAACCAAGACACTTGTTAGGAAACTTGAAAGGTTCTGAATAAATTATAATGACAAAATGTGTCTTCATTATTTGATCAAACATGTTTAAATGAAAAACTGCTTCCCAACCACACACACACACACACACACACACGCACGCACACACACACACATATATATATATTTACCCAACCTCTTCATCACGGGCAATGTGCTGTACAAGGTCAATTTATAAGCGAAGTATAGTGCGTTTAAATTCAAAGTTTTCATTCTCGTTGATTGGTTGCCAAACGAAGTCTAAAGAGCCCAGTCAGTTCTATTATAGCTGAGAGGAGAAAAGATGGATTCATGCGTTTTCCATGCGTTCAGGATTTAAACTCGCGTTGCCGTGCCGATTTCCTGGGTCGAGAACCATAACGCCAACCGCCTCCCTTGCGTGTTTTTAAATGATTCATTATTTTTCTGAGGTGATGATAGGGCGTAACATTTGAGTGCATGTGTTCATGTCTTATACAGTTAATATAATAGAGACTCCCAGTCTCGGAAATTTCGATAGAAATGACGATGCTTCGTAAATAAATATTATCTAGCCGCTGGTCGAACGACTTCCATCTTGATTCACTTATCCGTTGTTTACGCGGGAAAACGTTCTGTTACGTGATAGGCAAAGCCATCGATTCCAGTCGTTTTTGTTCATTTGAATGCCGGGTAAATATTTCTTCCGTAGCTGCCGCAATATATCTTGACTGATCTTCTGTCTAAATCACTTAGGCCATTTCATTTCTGTCAAGCCAATTTCTCTTTCAAGTCATTTACACCGATATGTCAGCCTTATTGTAATTATCACAATTACCGTTTTGACTGCTGATAATAATTCCAATATAGCTTAGTTACAATGAATAATACAGGGAGACCCAGAGGCGTAGTGACTAACTTGCCGGGCTGTGCCATCGTAGTAGACGAGTTCAAACTTTAGTCGCCATCGTAGTAGACGAGATCAAACTTTAGTCGATACTTTCGGAATAATATTCTTGAGAAAGGTATGACCCTTCCGCCAGTTATGGGTTAAATAGTGCCACTACGGTTCTTCCATAAAGGTTGAGATGCTATTAAATAAAGAAACTTTACAAGGAATTATCGACAGCATACCAGTTCGAACAATATGGCTATGATGATAAAAATAGGTATTTACCCAACCCCTTCACCTCGGACAGGATTCTATGCAAGGTCAATTTTTTAGCAGAGTTCAGCTGGTTTGAATTCAGTCTTCCTTCTGCTAGATTGCTGTACTTACAAAAGCTGCAGAGTAGCCTGGGTTCTTTAGACTGGATTCTTTTAGACTGGTTCCAATAAATGAATGCATAGGACTTACACTCCTATAATTTAAATAGGGCGGTATGCCACTTGTTCCCACAACAAAGATGGCGGACGCTGGTAAATATTCAATCTCGGGAAACCATTGGACAGGAGAACCACGTGATCAGTGTTTAAAACTACGTCCTCATCTGAATTTCGTCCCGCATTTTTTGGAGCCGATTCCAAGACACGTATTTTCTATAAATACTTCGTCTTCAAACACTCTTCCTCTTTTTCCCAAATTCTATTGCAGCACTAACACACTCTCTCCAGTGTGACTCTCTTATTCACCAACGGACGTTAAAAGCCACAAAATGGATAAACCACGCAAACCTTCTTTTCCTCAATATTCCTTGTCTGTGAGATTTTTTCCAGCCTCGAAAACTGCAATTGTTTCGAACCACAGAAAGAAACGAACATTCAGAAATACACAGTCAACACGAATAGGACACTTTTATTATTTAACCCTTTATGTAGTTTTAGTTGTGTTAGTCACACACACACACACACACACACACACACACACACACACACACACACAGGACTATTTTACGAACAATATAGAATCATAGTAATATTTTAAATGTATCATTGCATGTTTTGTTGTGAATATAAATTTGTTTTGTTTGTCGCCTTGTTTTGAATGTTCCTTTTGTCCGCGGCGTTTCATATCTTTACTCATTTACTTCATTTACTACATTTGCCTCCATGTGCCTATTTTACCTTTTTCCATTTGCCTTTTCCCAAACATAACATACCACTAAACTAGACATATACTAAACCACAACATTAAATTTTGCGGAACTAAACACATCTACCAAATAACATGTCCCCCTACAAATGGATTCATACTTTTTCCAAGACTGTTAAAGCGAAATGAAACACAAACAGGATAGAAATCGTATTTCAACTCAGGTCACCGATTCTAATTTCTAAAACGATAAACGTCACACCAAAGTTGCCTTCCTAATATGTTTTATTGTTTCAAGTATTCCTATCTAATACTAATAATTGGCGTAAAGTTTTATAGTTTTATGTATTCCTATCTAATACAAATACAAACAGATATATTTGACTCACACATCGAAGGTTAAGGTGTAATTTACTCAGCTTTTTTACTTAGATGAAGCACAAAGCCCAACGAATGTGGCACACAGTAAGACTCGAACTCACTTGTATAGTTTTGTTATTTTAGCTTGCTGACTATTATACCACCGAGGCGCCCATTATGTTAAAAACATTTGGTACTTCATATAACACACACACACACACACACACATGCACGCATACTGAGTGGTATATTAGTCACCATTTGCTAAGCTCTTTTCAGCTGCATGGTGTTGGTTTGAACTGCAGAAACTAAAAGGTTAGAAGTAATGAGTGCCAAGTAAGAATTGACGTCGGCATAGTGGTAACAATATTTTCTATTTAATTTATACATAATCTTGGAATCATTTTTTCCAGTAAACTATTTCTTAAACTAGATTACTTGCAATTTTTACCAACTAATTTTATAGATAGAAATTTAATGAGTAATAAATAGCATTAATATACGTCGAGTTATCTCCCTTGTAAAATCAAATTGAAAAATGATATGCTTGATAAAGGGGGTCAGAAGACAATCATTTGGTATGCGCAAAAATTCCCAACGATCTTTAAAAAAAATAAACAAATGAATGCACTGTTTAATTCTTTTTCGATGGAAACTTTCCCAAACATCTGATATAAGACCAAACTTATAAAAGGCATGAAACCGATTTTTCCAGCATTCTGCCCGAAGCACTTGACAAAAATATCTCCCGACTGCTAAATAATAGTTTTTCCCACACATCTGATATAAGGCAATATAAGGTAATACTTATGGATGTTTGAACCAGAATGAGCACGCTAGTAAATACTATGAAAAAAAATCCACTTCCTATAAGTATTTTATCCCGGAAGGCCTGTGGCACACATTATTAACCTTGACTTGGTAAGATTCTTCTGCAAAATTTGGCTTTCGAACTTATGTACAACTGTTAAGATGTTTTGGTTGTAAGACAATGTATTATGAAGAATATCAGAATCAAAACCAGTGATCTTAGAAAAATCAGATTTAAGAACCCTCATTTTCTAAGATCACTGGTTTTGATTCCGATATTCTCACCACCGGGTACAGTTTTATATCATTCTCTAGGCATGAGTTCAGTCGGTATGTATGTATTTACGACTACTTTGCCCGAGCAGAATGTGACACAAGGTCAATTTTTTTAGTGGAGTTCGACAGAGTTTTCCTCCTATAAGACTGGTTGTCATGTCAAGGTTAAAGAGCCCACTCTGCCCATACCGGGAGAGAGAATAGTTGGGTTCATGCCATTCCTAGGGGTATTAGCGCTATGTGAAATGTAAATAGCCACTACCAGTTTGGCGTAAACATATATACCGATTGAGGCGTTCGTGGTGTAATAATCAAAGGAAATGGATATGGTGATCTGTGTTCAAATCCTGGTAGAGGCTAAGTGCTAAGAAAAGTTGTTTTCTTCGACGAAAAGAAATTCAATTTAGACGGTCCAGATGGCTTTCAGAAGTACTGGCACGTAAAAAAATTTCCAGAAGAGAATTACTCAACAAGGCATTGTGGAGGAGGATCTCTGATGATCTAGAGGGGGTGCTTCTTGTCTTCAGGAAAACTTAAACTTCAATTTGTCAGTGGTAGACAAAAAGTAGCAGATTTTGTGAAGATGTTGAATGATTTATCTCTAGCACAAGAAGGGTGTCGTCTATGTGGAGAAGAATGGATTTTTCAGCACGATGCTGCTGCTATCTACAATGCATCAATAACAAAGAAGTACTTGATTGAATAAAAAGACCTCAGTCCTATAGAAAATTTGTGGGGAATGATTGTTGCAAAAGTTTATGAAGAAGGTCGACAGTACTCAGCAATTTCTGAACTCAAAAGCACAATCTTAGCCGGATGGGAAAAACACCTTCGGTTCAACTTCAGAAACTAGTTGATTGTATGTCAAACCGAATTTTTTAGGTTATCAATGTTAACAGCGGATCTACAAAATATTCAATAAGAAATTTGCCTTTATATTCTATAGTTCTGCTCATTGATCTTATATTTATGTCAAAACAAAATTTAAAATTAAGCATAAATAATAATATTCATGTAAAAGATTAATTGAAATTTCTTCATATTTTGATTTTAAGTTTCTTTATGCCTTATCTTTTATATATCTGATTTTCATAATTAAAAAATTGTAAACAATATCTTTTTCTTCATTTTTGTCCATATATATATATATATATATATAAACACGGGCACCCACGCACACGGACACATTTCATACATGCTCACACACATATATATTCATACATATGTATATATATATATATATAAACATGCACGCACAAACATACATATATATATATATATTTATGTATGAATATATAGATACACAAAAGTATACGTACATATAAACACACATATATACGCACACACACCCTCTCTCTCTCCCTCTCTCTCTCTCACACACACACACACACATATATATATATATACACAAGTGTAGAATGAAAGGTTCACAGGCAGAAAAGTTAATATGATGACTTAACATTTACTATTGATGATTTTTTGACCTATGAGGTCCAAGCACTACAACATCAATGTAAGAAGTGTGTTGATCGCAAGGAATACTATGTTGAAAAATAAACCTAATTTGGTCATATTCGATAGGAGTATCTTGTTCAGTCTATGAACTTTTCAGCCGACTCTCTCTCTTTCTCTTTCTCTCTCTCTCTCTCTCTCTCTCTCTCTCACACACACACACACACACATATATATATATACATATAAAAGCGATCCATTGCTGAGAATGTCTGTCAGATTGCGTAACAAATACAAGAAACTTTTGGACAGTGATGTATTAAACATCGTTGGAGTTTTTTTTTTTTACTAAAATGTTATTGCGGACAGAAATATCAAAGGTGAACTGTTTCTACAGTAACTTGTTTTGAAGTAATTGTTAATATTCATTTATTTATGTTTCATTATATATATATATATATATATATATATATATATATATATATATATATATATATATATATATATTATTTAATTAAAAAAAAAAAAAACTACTGATTTAGTAGGTTGTCTTATCAATATATCAAAACTATAATCTTGTAACACTATATTGACAAGTGAACGACTATATGGAAATCGAATCTCTTTGATAAAACAAAACGGGAAATCTTCCAACCTGTAGCCGTGTCAGTACAACAGTATGGTTGCACCATTCGGATTTTAACAAGATGCTAAGAGAAAAAGCTAGATGGGAATTTCGTAAGGATGCTGCATGCTGTTTTGACCAATTCTTGGAAACAGCATATGTACGGCCACTTACCCCTATCTTACAAATTATCCAACTAAGAGGAAAAACATGATGTCCACAGCTGAACAAGTAAGTACGAACCCATAAGCTGCATTCTCTTATGGACTCCAATACATGGACACACCAACAAAAGCTGACCATTCATCAGTCCTGTGCAGATAATAGATGACGTCAAGAAGATTTGCCAACTGCAATCGTCTATAGGGACGGGGGACAGGTGAGAGCCAAGGGAATCCATGCTACCGACATGCATTGATCATGATGATAATAACACATTCAACAGTTTATTGCTTTGGTGATGTTTTGTTAGTTTCTTGTTTATTTCTAAAAAAAATTATTTCTTAGTAAGCGGGCTATTGGCCAAATGAGTTGAGTGTTCGCCAGAGGTCCGAGAGACTGAGTTTCTGTCCCAGGTCGAGTCATTCCAAAGACTCAAAAATGGTACTTGATGCCACCTTGCTTAACACTCAACATTATAAGGTAAGGATCAAGGGTAAAGCGGAGTAATCCAGGGAATGGAGTAGCTCCCTCCCTTACACTACGGTGTATAAGCTATTGAAAAAGGAGCCTTCGGGTCACCCTCGACTAAGGTCGCCAACTTTTATTTTTTAGTGGAGTTGGGTGGAAGAGTACCTTTTAATGTAAAATCACACTCTTCTTATCTTTCATATCATTTGTAGAAAATAAAGACTTCTTTCTTTCTTTCTTTCTTTCTTTCTTACATAATATCTTGATTTGATCGTAATCAACCTCAAATAATCTACAGGTTCAATTCACACTGGGTCCCATATATTTTTAACCTCGGGACACAGTTATGTTAAACTTAGTAAATAAAAACCTTTTGGTTCAATTCTCACGGGGTGAGCATATTTCTATCCTTGTGGCACAACTAAGTAAAGTTTAATGAATAAGTACCTTTGAGTCAAATTCTCACTGGGTGCTCCATATTTTTGCCTTGTGTCACAACTAAATAAAGTAAACTAAATTAGTAAAAATGAGTCCAGTTCTCACAAGGAGCCTCATTTTTTTTTTTTTACCTTGTATCACAACTAAGCGAAGTAGGTACTATATGTGGATCATTTGATGGCCCCATTTCCCCCATCAATTTTGCTGTGTTGTTTAACTGAACTGAGACCCCCGAGTTATGTCAATGATCTGTGGAGTGATATACAAACCCCACAATAATATTATCTCTTGACAATGCACCATTCTACCGTTAACCATTTTTCTTTTTCTAAAGATCTTCACTTATCGGCCATTTTGAATCTTCTGCAACTGTGTCCAATTAAGCAATAATTCTTAGCTTCATGGTCGTGGCCAGTCGATCCACGAAAAAGTTCGATAATCATTCTGGGCACTACCCAGAACGCTACTTAGACATTAGAACCGTATTCCAGCAGATACAGCCATCTGTTTCTAAGAACTTGTTATCAATTTTTTCCTTCTCCTCACCACTCGTGATACGAATTCTTGAAATTTTAAATCTCTTTAATATTTTCATTATCATCTGTTAAATTGGTTTTCACGGGATCCAAACCGAGATTAACATTTAAAAAATTTTTTTTCTTGTTTTCATTTAAAATTTTTTTAAAGGCGTGTATGTGTTTGTGTGAGGTGAGGTTAATAGTAAAGGAATTGATTTCTGTGGGAAAAAAGTGGCTGGGCTCTATTAAAATATGTTTGAAGATAAGTAGTTGATATTCAGTATAATTTCTTAAATTACTAAACAGCTCGTTAACCTACTGACTTTGCATTGGAGGTGCTCAGGGTGTAATGGTTATTGTGACAGGAAACGAGTTCAAATCCTAGATGAGAGAGTTTGTGTTTCCCTTAGTGCTTATACACTTTGGAATGGCTTGAATCCATCTCCCTTCCACAGCTATGTGTAAATAGTAGGGTAGACTGGATTCGTTAACTTTGGTACGGCAACCGGTCTTGGAGAAGGAAAACTCTTAATTTAAACCAGCTGTGTTCCCCTTAAAAATTAACCTCGTGTCACATCCTGCCCGTGATGAAGGGTTTAAGTAAATACAAATTGGGTTCTTTTGCTTTGGTGCGGCAAAAAGCCTATGAGAAGGAAAACTCTGAATTCAAACCAGCAGTGCTCTGTTTAGAAATTAACCTTCTTGGAGGGGTTGGGTAAATACGGACTTAGTTTCCATTTTAAAATCAGTCTATGATGATATTGATCTTTTCTATTTTAAAAGGAATGAAAAATTTCCATTAACACTTCAAATTTATCTTTCTTCGGGTTATTCAAAGTTATCATTAATTTGCCAACTGGAGTGGAAATTACTTCATTCTCTAAGCTTGGATATTTTAAGTGGATTGTTCTTATAAAAATCTTGCTAAGATGTGGTGTTTTGCTGGGGTACAATTACACCCACACACAAATAAACTAATATATATATATATATATATATATATATATATACAATTGGGTGATTAGTTACGATTCTTGTCAAACTGGAGAAAAGATATTGACATACAGGACCGAGTAAAAATGTGCTCAACATCAAAAGATAAAGATACTTTTAGAAAACTGCATATTTTAAAAATCTAAACCAATTGTGTTGTGATTAAAAGTAAAAATAGCGGTATTTTCTTAGATGTTTTATTACTATTGCATTCTTTGTATTTTGTCCCAATTTCAGGGAAGACATTTTATTCTTTAACACATCACTCAATAAGTTCCAGGCCTGACATATAGCTGGCGCCACTAATAAAAAATCCATATGATATTCCTCAAATACTAACTTTCAAATGGCATGTGTCAAAATTTGAGCCCAATTATTATTAGTTTACAAATTGGTCAAATGAGTAGAGTGTTTGCCAAATGTCCGGGAGCCCGGGGTTCAATCCCTGGTCGAGTCATACCAAAGACTTAAAAATAGTATTTGATGCCGCCTTGCTTAACACTCAGCATTATAAGGTAAAGATCAAGAGTAAAGTGGAGAAATCCAAAGAATGGAGTAGCGCCCTCACCTACACTTCGGTGTAGTAGATATTGAAAAGGAAGACTTCGGGTCACCCTCAACTAAGGTCGCTTACTTTTTTTTACTTATTGTCGCAAATTTTCAAAACAATGGAAAAATGTGAATTTCGTGTGTTGATAAAGCATTGCTTTTTGATAGGAAAAATACTGTCTCAAGCAAAGCAATAGCTTGATACGTATTATTCGGACTCTGGTCCTTCAGAAACAACAGTTAAGAAAACGTATGCTGACTTTAAACGAGGTCGTACAGAAACAAATGATTCAGAACCTAATGGTCATCCAAATTCGACAGTTGTCCCAGACCCCCCCCCCAAAAAAAAAACTCCACAAACTCGTTTTGGTCGATCGTAAATTGAAGTTTCGTGAGATAGCAGAGGTGGTGAAGATATCAGAAGGCAGTGAATTCACAATTTTACATGAATATTTGTTAATGAAATAGCTGTGTTCAAAGTGGGTGGGTCGTTTGCTCACAGTCGATCAAAAACAACCACGCGTCGACTATTCAGAGCGTTGTTTGCAACTGTTTCATTGCAACAAAAAGGAGTTTTGCATCAATGTGTGACTATGGATGAAACATGGATCGACCACTTCACTCCGGAGTCAAATTGACTGTCAGTTGAGTGGACAGCAGCAGGTGAAAGCCGCCTAAAGCGACCAAAGACGCAAACATCAGCAGGCAAGGTTTTGGCCTGGTATTTTGTGATGCACAAGGTATTTTGTTCATCGATTACTTTGAGAAAGGAAGAACCATTAATAGCAAATATCATATAGCATTATTGGTATGTTTAAAGGAAGAAATCGCAAAAAAATGGCCACAAATGAAGAAAAAGGTGCTCTTTCACGAAGACAAACCCTGTCACAAGTCGATCGTATCGATGACAAAACTACATGAATTACACTTCGAATTGCTTCTGCCTCCACTCTATTCTCCAGATCTGGCCCCCAATGACAACCAGCTGTTTACAGACCTCAAAAGAAGGCTCCAAGGAAAGAGTTTTGACTCCAATGAAGAAGTGATATCGGAAACGGGGGCGTATTTTGAGGCCAAAGACAAATCGTTCAACAAAAAAGTCATCGAATTGTTAAAGAAGCGTTGGAATCAGTGTATCACCCTAGAAGGAGACTATGTTGATTAATAAAGTCGAATTTTGCCTGAAAGTTGTTTTATTAGTTTTATTTGTTAGGCCCGGGACTTATTGAGTGATGTGATTCATCTGCAGGTTAGGGGGAAAATATTGCGTCTTTCAAAATTTTACCCAGTCTCTCTACGAATAAGGCCAGTCGAATTCTAACGTACAAGACTTTGACATTATAGTAAGCAAGTTAGAACTTCAGCTGCATTATGGGTTAAATAGTACCACTACTATTCTTCTACAAGGATGGCTTTGGCATTAAATAACCCACAAAGGTTGATATGCCTACAACATTCTTATTTTTTATTGACACAAAGGGCGACATCTTTTGTTATTTGCTGAAAAAGTCTTAAATTTTCTTTCTGATCCATTCTTTTGTTTTGCTACGAACAAATAAGGGTCGATTTATTTACAAAAAGACCCAAATAAAAACTAATACAATAAATCTCTCAGTATTAAGAAAAATTAGGAATAGGAAAGTAGCAGGGCTTGATGAAATACTACCAGAAGTATGGAAGACAAGGGGATTCGACAACATACTGCTCTGACACTGTAATGCGTATATAACCAGAACACATTAGACAAATGGACAAAGGGATGCATCCACCCTTTCCCTAAGAAGGGTGATCTTGGAATACCCAAGAACTGCCGAAGTATAACCCTTACATCCATAGCGGCCAAGATCTACGATTTTCTAATACGCAACCACATAGAACCAAAAATTGAGAAAATAGTTTGGAAGAACAAAAATAGCTTTCGGAGAAATCGATCCACGACAGCACAAATTTTGACTATCCGTCGAATTCTGAAAGGTGTACGTGCAAAAAAACCTTGAGGAAACAATATTATTCGTCGACTTCTCCAAGGCATTTGACTCCATATACAGAGGGAAGATGGAGCAAATACTTCTCGCCTACGGCCTCCCTAAAGAAACTGTCGCAGTCATAATGATGCTATATAAAAACACGAAAGTAAAAGTCTGCTGACCGGATGGAGAAGCAGACTACTTCGACATTGTAGCAAGTGTGCTACAAAGAGACACATTAGCCCCATACCTGTTTATCATCTGCCTAGACTACGTGCTTAGAACGTCTATAGGTTTAATGAAAGTAAACGATTTCAAGCTGGCAAAGGAAAGAGACAGAAGATACCCCGCACAAACTATTACGGACGCGGACTACGCCGATGACATGGCGCTTCTAGCAAATACACCTACCCAAGCCGAAACCCTGCTATCTGGAATGAGTAGCAGGTGGCATAGGCCTCCATGTCAACACAGACAAAACAGAATACATGTTCTTTAATCAAAGAGGCGACATCTCCACACTAAAGGGTGGTCCTTTGAAACTAGTGGACAAGTTCACCTACCTCGGAAGCGGTGTCTCATTAACCGAGAATGACATCAAAACTCGACTAGCAAAAGCATGGACAGCTATCGGTCATATGGAAGTCAGGCCTGATCGATAAAATAAAACGCAGTTTTTTCCAAGCAGCAGTCGTGTCGATACTGCTATATGGATACACCACATGGACGCTACCTAGACGTATGGAGAAAAAGCTTGATGGCAATTACTAAGAATGCTGTGAGCTGTATTGGACAAGTCCTGGAGGCAACTCCCCACAAAACAGCTGCTGGGCGGCCACCTTTCACCCATTACGAAAAATACAGAAAAGTTATAAATGGAATATACAGTGAGCATTTCATATAGCGCAAATACTCCTAGGAAAGGTATACTCTCCTCCCAGTTACAGGTTAATAGTAGGGCAGGCTGTGTTCTTTAACTTTGATATGGCAACCACTCCAGGAGAAGAAAAACTTTGAATTCAACCTTTTAATCTCCGCTTAAAAATTGACCTCGTGCTCGTTCGGATGGTTGGTTTGTTTGGGTTTTATGGCATCTCAGCCTTTGTTGGTTATTTAATGCCAAATCCATTTTTATACAAATAATCAGTTCTACTTCAAACAATTCAGCTTAGCATGAGTACACAGTTTAATTGTCAAAAACATTTCTATTTCAAGCTATTCAATTTAGTCAAAGAGTTCTAATTCAACCAATTCAGTTTAGTATAAGTATAGATTTTGTTTACACATGGTTAAATATCAAAACAGTTCTATATTGAATAAATCAGTTGAGTGTAAGTACAGTTTCAATGTCAAAAACAGTTAGTCGAACCAGACATGCAGAACACTGTTGGAGAAGTAAGGACGAACTAATAAGCGATATATTCCTGTGGACCCCTTCACATCAACGAGTAAAGGTAGGACAATCAGTTAGAACTTATATATAACAGCTCTGTCCCGAAAAAGGATGTAGCCAGGAAGACCTCCCGGGAGCGATGGACGAAAGAAACGGGTGGTGAGACAGTGTCAGGGAGATCCGTGCTAGCAGCGTGACATGATGATGATGATAATTTGTCTAATTCTCCTTCAAAGTGTTACATATCCATTTTTTGAAGATTAAAAGCAGAAATGGAAGTGAATAAAAAACCTAACATTTCAATCAAGAGTGGAAAAGGATCTTTTTTTTAAAAACTGAAAACTTAAAAAAAGCTTCAACCGCAAATTGTCAAGATGGCGGTCAAGAAGCTTTATATCCCAAAGCGAAATCTCTAATAGAGATCTGCTTATCAGTGTTTATTTAAAATCACCATTTTCCTCAAAACTGCCTTGCCCAGTCGGCTGGGGCTGTAGAATACGCCGACTGCTTCTCTGCAGAGGGGTACCCCCCCCAACGAGTGTCCTGGATGTGTCACTAAACAATCAAATGGTGAGGTTTCAGCAGTGCTGGAGCTTTGGGGAATGCGGAGTACCCCTTCATTGCCATCGCTCCCAGGTCCACTCTGGCCCGGAGTGGTAGCATCTGATAAGGGTCCTATCTATGGGTTAAATAGAACTGACAGCATACTTATGCTAAACTGAATTGAATAAACTGAATAGCTTGAAATAGAAACGTTTTTAACAATTAAACCGTACTTACACTTAAACTGCGTGCTTATGCTTAGCTGAATTATTTCAAATAGAACTGTTTTTCGATACTAAAACTGTATTTACACTTAACTGAATTATTACATATAACTGCTTAAATAGTTTGAAATAGAAATGTTTTTGACAATTAAACTGTGTACTTATGCTAAACTGAACTGTTTTCAATAGAACAGATTATTTATATAAAAATGGATTTGGCGTTAAATAACCTACAAAGGTTGATATGCCATAAAACCAAACAAACCAAACCAATCAAAACTGCCCTCATAATGCTTCCACAACCCTTCACGCAGCGAGAACAGACACAAATGCTATTCTGTGACTGAAATATGAACTATTACATATAATCACTTGTCTTTGGTTGGGACAAAACATTAACTGCAATAACAGCAAGAAAACTGATGCACAATTTATGGTAGCTGGTGTCGAAAAAATATTTACTGGGTATTTCAAAGAATTTCATTTCATTTGAGATACTCGAGTACGAAATTATATCAATTTTGATATTCTTTTGGAATCTAATTGATTACAAAAGAATATCAAATTTTCTGACCCCCGGCTGAATAATTGGAAGAAACAGACACGAATGCTAGTATAAATGTTTTATCGATTTCGGGATACGAAATTCGAGCTGTTATCTGAGTTTGAACTCTGATCTCTGATACCAAAGAAAAGTATGTAACCGTCTATAAAATGAGCATTTAAAATTCAGGCTTTAGTCAAAGCTTGAACACTGATGTCTAGTATCAAAGAAATATATGATTATATAATTGCATAGGAAACAAGCATTTGAAATTCTAGCTTTTATCTGAGCTTGAACACTGATCGCTGATATAAAAAAAAAAAGTATGAAACCGTCTATAAAATGAGCGTTTGAAATTTTAGCTTTTATCTGAGTTTGAACTCTGATCTCTGATACCAAAGAAAAGTATGTAACTGTCTATAAAATGTGCATTTGAAATTCTTGCTTTTATCTGAGCTTGAACACTGATGATCTTTGATACCGAAGAAAAATTTGCAACATTTAAAAAGCAGTTTTCTGTCTAAGTTTGACCACTGATCTCTGGTACTGACTGGCAACACCTAATTATTTCAGGGAGACAGATCATTTTTTAAAATGAAATTTGCGAAACTTAACTTTTTATGGCACGAGTTTAAAATCGAGAGAAGTAGATTCTGATAGATTGTGTTACACCAATTCACCGAGTCTAGAAGGCCAATCTGCGTTAAAAATATCAGCTTTTTAAATTCTACATTTTATCTAAGCTTGAACACTGATCTCTGATTTAAATGGAAAACCCAGTTTATGGAAACATGAACAACACAGTAAAAAAATATAATGATCTATATTTTTTAGTGTTAAAGAAATGTGTGCAATACGTGCCAAGTGTGTTGAAATGGTGGAATGATCATATGGAATGAAATGTACGTTTTATGACTCAAGGCTTCTCAAACTTTAATTTACATTCATCTTCATTTAAATTCACTGAATATAACCTCCATTTTTTCTTAGTCTTACTGGATGTTGCGATGAGAGGTGTCGATTTTTTAAATGTATTTTTAGTTTTAATTTTTATAATTAAAAATAATTAAAATTAGAATTTTTACAAAATACAGAAAAGTTATAAATGGAATATACAGTAAGCATTTCATATAGCGCAAATACTCCTAGGAAAGGTATACTCTCCTCCCAGTTACAGGTTAATAGTAGGGCAGGCTGTGTTCTTTAACTTTGATATGGCAACCACTCCAGGAGAAGAAAAACTTTGAATTCAACCTTTTTAAACTTCGCTTAAAAATTGACCTTGTGCTCGTTTGGATGGTTGGTTTTGTATGGGTTTTATGGTATCTCAACCTTTGTTGGTTATTTAATGCCAAATCCATTTTTATACAAATAATCAGTTCCAATTCAAACAATTCAGTTTAGCATGAGTACACAGTTTAATTGTCAAAAACATTTCTATTTCAAGCTATTCAATTTAGTCAAACAGCTCTAATTCAAACAGTTCAATTTAGCATAAATACGCAGTTTAGTTTTGTTCTATTTAAGCCATAGATAGGGCCCAATCAGGTGCTACCATTCCGGACTAGAATGGACCTGGGAGCGATGGCAATAAAGGGGTTCTCCGCATTCCCAAAAGTTCCAGTATTACAGGAACTTCGCCATTAGAGTGTTTAGTGTCATATCCAGGACACTCGTTGAGGTGGAGGTCGTATACCTCTGCAGAGGTGCAGTCGGTGTATTCAACAAGCTCCAGCCGACTGGGCAAGTGCTCGTTCGGAGGGGTTAAGTTCATATCAATGGAATACTAAATCCTATAATAATATCCTCACTAACAAATACCTGGTGATACTGAAACTGACTTCACAAGTGAAGACCCGTATATCTTCGACCAGATCAGGATGTTTCGTTAATAATTATTTAATTCTAATTTCATTCTTTACAATCACTTAGTATAGATCAGAATTAAAATTTCAAGTATTGTATTTTAATTTTATATTCTCATTATTTTCTTTCTTTTATAAATCTACATTTTTTATTCTTCGATTAAAAAAACCTTTTTTCCAAAAGACATCTCATATAACAAGAGATATATTAAGAATTCTGTATTTTTATAAGATAATTCGTTTAAAATATAATTATTTTCAAATGTTTTCTTTTATGAAAATAAAATTATCTGTGTCCTTAACAATTAAAAGATCCGGATGTTTTTGGTGAGAGCCAAATAATTCGTTCATTCAAAAGACCTGTATGTTTTGAACGAGTCGTGTACGAACAATACATTACTAGAGGCCATCACACCTAATCAGACATTCTGCTTAATATACGATATCCAGCATCTCGTCTATTTGATCAAGCAATTTCTGTTCTGTAATAAAGGTATTTATTAATGTCAGTAAATTCACCTAGCTATAGACTCTTATGCTTTTATCCAGCCTGTCAAAATTTCACTCCCAGAGGTCTATATGAATCACTTTGTGGTTGAACCGAGAACCATTTAGTCTCGTTTGAAATAATTTGTGATCTTTTTATCAAAAGACTTGGTGACCCTATCGGTGGGACCTAAAATATGTTTACTGCACTACCAGAAAAGAGATAAGACCACACCCTCATAAAAAAAAGGTATCGAGTTGTGGAGCACTAAGAAGTTTGAAGTCACCCCTTCGTTGCCATTATATCTAGGTCCACTCTGACATAGATTGGTGGTATCTGTTAGCGTCCTATCTACGGAGAAAACGGACCTATTTGAAAAGAATTAGTACTAAAAAGGAATACTTAAAACCATAGTACTATACAAGTTATTTGCATTAAGAGTTTGTCATTGGAAGCTTTAATTGTTTACAAAGGATTACTATGTATCCGTTTTTGCATTTTCTGAGTATGTGATTAAGTGGCATCATGGCAATTATGAATGGTAAGGGTGATAGAGCGTCTCCTTGGAAAATACCTCTCTGGATCTTTGCTTCAGCTAAGCTTCTTCCTCCTGCTATCAATTTCACACTCCAGATTTTCATGGTTTTGTCGATAAAGTTTATGACTTCATGTGATATTTTGAACATTTTGGGACTGTTTATTATCCAGCTTTGCGGAACCATATTATATGCCTTTTTGTAGTCAATCCAGGCCATAGCTAGATTTTTCCGTCTGGTTTTGCTCTCATTTTGAATGTTTTGATGTATGTAAAGTAATTCTGCTGTGCCTCTAGATCCTTTGCAGCATCCTTTCTGTTCATCAGGGAACAAACCGTGGCTTGTTAGCGCGTAGTAAATTTCTTCCCTTATTTGTGCTGTTAATATTTTCCACATCATTGGTAGGCAAGTTCTCTCATAAAGTTTCCTTTTATTATTTACTCCTTTAGAGTTTTTCACATCAGTGTTAGCTGATAGTTTTTCACTGGAGTTTGAGTGACAGCAATCTATCCAAATGACAAATATTATATATATATATATATATATATATATATATATATATATATGTCTGTGGATGACAATATATACCTGGTGCCTTCAATAAGTTTCCATATTTTTTTGTACAGGCATTTAGAATTGTCGTAGACTCTTGAAAATTCAGTATGTCATTGCTATACATCTTATAAGATGATTGACTATGATTTCAGGTCCAAATGAACAGTTACAGCAGCAATTGGAATACACCCTACTAAAGCCTGATTATCACAGCTGGTGAATTTCAAAAATGCAATCCGGACGTGAGGACACTTTAGGAGAACGATATGCTATAAAATTCTGTAGTAAACTTGGAAAAATGCCACAGAAACGTATGGAATGCTTCATATTGCTTTTCGAACATCTTGCATGAATCGAGCATCAGTTTTTGAGGGGCATAAGAGATTCAAGGAAGGCAGGGAGTCTGTGAGGGATGATGAGAGGTGTGGGAGGAGTAAGGAAGTCAATACATCAGAGTTGATTGGCCAAACGGTTAGGGTTAGGGTTACTATGTTGAGGTTTTAAGGGAGTTCAGGAAGAGATTCCATCGGAAGAAGCCAGCACTCTTCAAATCGGGTTAGTGGCATTTCCACCAGGACAATGCACCAGTCCATAACTCTATCCTTGTCACAGACTATTTGAGCAAGATGGGCATCAAGACAGTTCCTCACCGTCCCTATAGTCCAGACCTTGCTCCCTGTGACTTTTTCTTATTCCCTAAGCTCAGAGGCTGTTGTTATGAGACAATTGAAGAGATGAAAGAGGCTGTGACGAAGGTCATTGACACGCTAACACAAGAGGACTTCCATGGGGCCTTCCAGAAGTTTTTGGAACGGTACAGCAAGTGCATTGCAGCCGGAGGAGATTACTTCGAAGGGCACTAGAGTTTCATGTGTGTACTGTCAATAAAAGTGCCCACACGAAAAAAATCTGGAAACTTATTTAATGATCCTCGTATATATATATATATATATTGTCATCCACAGACAGACTGTTTCGTTGAATCACAACTCTTCAGTGTGGCTAGACACGTAGCACGCTTGAAGCTGAGATCGAAACCCGCCCAACTTTACGTTAGACTTAGTATCAGACCGCTCGATATATATATTACAGATATGTAGTAAGATTTTTACATACAGATTTTTGATGCTGTTGAAGTTGGTCATAAATAATGTCAAACAATATTGGTGATACAATTAATTGTGGATAGCTTCTATTCACACAACCTTTTCGCCTCGAGCAGAATGTGACACAAGGTCAATTTTTAAGTGGAGTTCAGCTGGTTTGAATTAAGATTTTTCCTCCTTCATATTAGTTGCCTAATCAAGGCTAAAGAACCTAGTCTACCCTACTATTTAACCCAAACTGGGAGAGAAGGGAAAGATTCATATCTTTTCTGAGTGTGTTAGTGCAAAGTGAATTGCAAACAGTCTCGTCCAGGATTTGAACTCGGGTCGCGATTTCATATCTTTACGATGCTAAGTACTCCTCTTATGCATCGATAATTGCGTCTTCCCTGCAGTTTTCAAGTTTATGCTAAAGCTAGAAACGCATATGGATTTTTAACGAGAAAATTTGGCGCAACACAATCTCATTACCCTCTCTTCATTATCCTTAGTTTGACCATTAATCAATATCATCATTTACAAAGCGTTGATTAGTCTGACACAAGGAAAAAACAGGATTCGCTTTACAGCTTAGCTTAGTTTGGCTCAAGGCTATGCAAATGAGGCATTCACTAAGAAATTGTTAGGCCAGGCTTAGTGATATTGACTTTATCATTTTCTGATAATCAGACTTTCAATTTTCGTTTACTAAACTCAGTTTGGCGTAAAACCAGAATTATAAGGAGCCTGATGAGAACCAGATTCACTAATAATGACAGTTAGCTTGAAAACCATTACACCTCATTGAGGTAAAAAAAAAAAAAAAAAAGACCAAGCGTAGATTGGATTTAGTATACGGCTGCAGGTATGGGGCATCCTGTGAGGCTCGATCTCACCACCTAGTTGTTCACTATTATACCACGCAGAGCGTCTCAGTTGAGTCTTTGCAATGTGGCGGTAAGCCAACACCAATCTTTCTTCTTCTTCTTCTTCTTCTTCTTCTTCTTCTTCTTCTTCTTCTTCTTCTTCATTTCTCCCTCTTCTCTCAACTTTTTTCTTTCATTTTCTCTTCTTTCTTTCTCATCTCCTTTTTCTTTCTCTTTTTTCTATTTCTTTTTCTTTTTACTTTCTTTCTGTTTTTATTTTCTTTCTTTTTTCACACGCTTTTTTTCTTCTACTTCATCTGACTCACTTTCTATATTCTTTTTTCTTCTTTAACCTTTTTTCTCTCTCCTTCTCGGTCTTTTCATCCCTTTTCTCTACCTTTTCACGCATCTCTCTTTCCTTTTTCTTCTCTTTGTTTTTTCTCTCTCTTTCTCTCTCTTAATCTTTCTTTTCCCTCTCTTCCTCTTTCTTTGCACTCTTTTTCTCTTTCCCTTTCTTCTTTTTCTCTTTCTTCTTCGACTATCTTTTCAGTTTCTCTTTATTTCTTTGCTTTCTTTTTTCAGTGTCTTCTATTACTCTTTTTTCTCTTTTTTGTCTCTCTTTCTTTCTCTTTTTTTTCATTCTATTTTCTTTTCTACTCTTTTCTATCTTTTAATCATAATTTTTCTTTCCACTCTTCTCCTTTTCTTTTTTTTCCTTCTAAAAAAATAAAAGAAGCGAAAAATATTTTTTCAATATTACGTCCTTTCCCTAGAGGGACAGTCTCTATCACCGAAATATTGAAAAGTAACCATATTAGAAATTTTTTCCCCAGGTGGTTTTCAATTCTCCAAAATGACAGCGTCTCCTTTCTCTTTAATTTTCTGCTTCCTGATTTTCTTAGACTTGCAACCGGCACCAATCTTTGCTGTACATTCCAACAAACTATCATTGGGACGCTTCATTTGCCGCCATTGCTCTGTGTGGTGAGACAGTTTGTCGTCTGCAAAGACTAGCTCTGTTAAGCAGATATCTTTTCGCGGGAAATCCGATGACTTCATTCACAGAATGGTTGTAGCATACAGCTCAGCGCAGATGTCTGTGCTGAAAGTAGCTATTTATATTATTTTATTTTTTAAAACAGGGCTATAAGTAAGAGACACTCAGTGAGAACCGAACTTACTTGCTATAGTCTGATAGCTTAAGTTGTTAACTATTGCTTAACGTTGGGTATCACAGCCATCCAGTTTATTTTTCAGTTCTTCTTCTTCTTCTTCTTCTTCTTCTTCTTCTTCTTCTTCTTCTTCTTCTTTAATTTTCTCGTTCTTCTTTTTACAATTTATCTTTCATCTCTTCTTTTTCTCATTTTCTCATTCTTTTACTCACTTCCTTTTCTTCTCTCTTCTATTCATTTCCCTCGCTTTCTATTTTTCATTTACTTTTTTCTTTCTTCTTTCTATCTTTCTGTTTATTTTCATTCTTTTTCTCTTTTCTTTTACTTCTTTTTCATTATTCTTTAACTTCTTTTTCCTTCTTTTCATTCCCTTTCTCTTTCCATTAATTAATTTCCTTTTTTTTTCTTTAACCACATTTTCTCTCTTTCATTCTGTGGAATATCTGGCACTGTAACCAACCCTAGACCTGTGAACTAAGCAAAGCTTTGTAAATAACAAGCAACCAAGGTTCCTAGCTGACCATTTTGCGAGTTTGGTTCTCTCTGGGTGCTCATACATTTGACCTTGTACTAAAAATTAGCTTGGCTTACTAAATAACTGCTATAAACAACCTTAGGTCGGTGGCATACGAAATTATAGCTTTTATCTGAGCTTGAACACTGATGTCTGACACCAAAGAAAAGTATGTAACCGCCTATAAAATGAGCGTTTGAAATTCTAGCTTTTAACAGACTCCCATAGATTTATCCTTCAGTCGTAAATTGGACTGGAAATTGATTTATTCTTTGACTATTTTAAGAGTATTTTTAGTGAATTGTTTTAATAAAAATCTTCCCATGATTTGCAGTTTTTGGTTCAAATCGGTGGTGCCCGTGGTGTAATGGATGTAGTCGTAGGTAATGGATACAGTGAACCGATTTCAAATCTTGGACGATGCTGCTTGCTTTTCACATAGTGCTCTTACCCTTGGGAAAGGTATGAATGCATCTCTTCTACCCCACCCCACCTATGAGCAAATAGTAGGGCAGACTAGGCTCTTTAAAATTGGTACCGGTCAAGTAGAAAAACTCTGCACTCAAGTCTGTTAACGTCTGCTTAAAATTGACCTTGTGTCACATCGTGCAGATGGGTTTGGTAAATACATACATAGTAGTAATTTACAAATATTTTTGCTTAGATGTAGCACAAGGCTGTATCAATCGTTTTTAGAATATTTTATTAATTTTAATATGCATACGCTTTTAAAAGCAATGTTATATATATATATATATATATATATATATATATATATGAAACAAAATGATAAGACAAATAGGAATATTTATTTTCTCTGGTTTATTTTCTGACTGTTGTCAACTATTTTCGACCTTAGCTCATCGCCGAGAGAAAAGTTTTTGTCAAGAAATAATTTTTTTAGAAAGTTCTTAAAATCGTTTTTAAAAGAGTTAAAATGTTATAAGAAAAGCGACGAATACATACATACATACATACAATTAAAGTCAATAAACTCACCAAAAAACAAAAAACCTAAAAAAAAAAATGAAACACATCTATGCATACACGCATACATACATAGCACATCCCTCAATTAGTCCCGGGCCTGACATATAGATGGCGCCACTTATAAAAATCTATATAATTTTTATAAAGTACTCACCTGCAAATGGCACGTGTCAAAATTTGAGCCCAATCGGAATATTAGTTTACATATTACAGTTCCTTTAGCCTAATAAGTAGAGTGTTCACCAATGGCTCGGGAGACCGGGGTTCAGTCCCAGGTCGAGTCATATGAATGACTTAGAAATGGTGCTTGATACCGCCTTGCTTAATACTCAGCATTATAAAGTAAGGATCAAGTGTAAAGTGGAGCAATCCTGGTGAAGAAGTAGAGCTCTCCTCTACACCTCGGCTTAGTAGCTATTGAAATGGGAGCCTTTGGGTCGCCCTCAATTACGGTCACCAACTTTACTATTATAAATTTTCAAAACAAAGGAAAAATCTGAATTTTGTGAGTTAATAAAGCATTGTTTTTTGATGGGAAAATACTTTCAAGCAAATCAACGGCTAGATAAGTGTTATTCGGACACTGCTGCGTTGGAAACAACGGTTAAAAGGTGGTATGCTGATTTTAAACGTGGTCATACAGACACAAATGATGCTGAACACTCAGGTCACTAAAATTCGGCAGTTGTCCCGGAAAACACCAGAAAACTCCACAAACTCGTTTTAACCGATCCGATCCGATCCGATCATAAATTAAAGTTTCGCGAGATAGCAGAGGAGTTTACGATTCAGAACGTTATTTGTAACTGTTTCAACGCAAAAAAGGAGTTTGTGTAAATATGTGACGATAGATGAAATATGGATCGACCACTCCACTCTGGAGTCAAATCAGCTGTCAATTGAGTGGACAGCAGTAGGTGAAAGCCGCCTAAAGCGACCAAAGACGCAAACATCAGCAGGCAAGGTTTTGGCCTGGTATTTTGTGATGCATAAGGTATTTTGTTCATCGATTACTTCGAGAAAGGAAGAACTACCCATAGCGAATATTATATAGCATTATTGGTGTGTTTGAGGGAAGAAATCGACAAAAAGACGGTCACAAATGAAGAAGAAAAAGTGCTCTTTCACCAAGACAATGCACTGTGTCACAAGTCGATCGTAACGATGCAAAACTACATGAATTACACTTCGAATTGCTTCTGCACTCACCTTTTTGTCCAGATCTGGCCTCCAGCGACTACTGGCTGTTTGCAAACTTCAAAAGAATGCTCCAAAGAAAGAGATTTGGCTCCTATGAAGGAGTGATACAGGAAACCGAGGCGTTTTTTGAGGGCAAAGACAAATCGTTCAACAAAAAAGCCATCGAATTGTTAGAGAAGCGTTGGAATTAGTGTATCTCTCTAGAAGGAGACTATGTTGATATATATATATATATATATATATATATATATATATATATATATTATCACTCACAGCCTATACGATCTTCAATTAAAAGCATACTAGGTCATCCATTTCGTGAAACTTAGAGTTGTAAATGATTTTATTTTATAAATATCTTAAAATTACACACACACACGCGTGCATGCACGGACGCGCGCGCACACACACACACACACACACACACACACACATACATATATATATATATATATATATATATATATGTGTATAGACTATTCAGTAAATAAGATAAAATATGCCTAAGGAGTTGGCAAGAGAAAGCACCATTCACAGTTACACCTTTTTTAGGGAAATCAATAATGATGGATCTTCTGTGAACTAAAAGACTGTCAGCATGTCTTTCTTTACTGACCGCTGAGTCCAGAACTTTTTCTTTACCGGAGAGTCACCGTGTTTCCACTCCATGGACTATCTTTTCAACTCCGGGTCGCAGTTACAAACCCACGTTTAGCCCATTTGTAAAGATTTATTCGTAAAAGAAGCTTCTCCGTACATACCGTACATTATTCTTTATATTTGAGTGGTTTTCCCTTCTCAGCAGCCAAAAATTTTATGATAGATCTGGAGCACTCTGTTTCATTTCTACCATTTTGAATATCCTCGAAAGAAAGTATTTTTACGAGACTAAAAAAATTTACTATAAAATAATTCCATGGAAAAAAACTAAAATATTTTATTTAAAAAATTTTTCGTTATTTAATTGAATGACCGTCGTGTATATATATATATATATATACAAATAAAAATGTAAATGTTTGTTACTAACCGATAATCTCCAGTTTTATACCACTAATTGGTTTGAAATTTTCAGAGAGTATTTTATTCGAATTCAGGAGTGTTTTTATATACTTATTATCCAAAAATATTACAATGATTAAAAAAATATTTTTAATAAGTCGTTTTTCTCCGAGAAAAGCCGAACGTGAATAATGATGGAAAATATTACTTCCGTTTTCCAAGAATTTGTAGGGAACGAATAAATGAATAAAAAAATTTAAAATTTAAAATTAAAAACAATAAAAAAGAATAAAAAGAAAACTATTAAATTTGCAGAAAACTCCAAGAGGTCTCTAATGGAAAAGGGGATGACGCATGCGTAAAAGAAAAAAGGCTTTCCTTTTGACAAAGGGACAAAGTATTCTTTCTCTTTCAGGCAGTGTCCGTCGAACCAACAACACCATTTTACTGTCTGGTGTTTTGGGCACCACGCATACGTTTTTGGACGTAGCGTCGGTTAGTCCCTTCACCCAGTAGCAGTCCTCTCTCTATCGGTCAGTATTATGCTGAAATATACAAGACCCACGAATGAACTATAAACTAACTCTTACCGGACTTTGACAAAACTTCCAAAAGAAAACTAACCCTTATGGAAGCCCGAAATACCTAATGCGAACACATACATACATGAAACGAATTAACGTATTTTTGACACCTTAACTGGGGGATTCAACCATTTCAATGTATTCAGGAAAAACTCCCTCATTCATGGAATGGTTGTTAAACCCAGTAAATAAAGGAAAGTATAAAAGAAACGTCTTCGTCTCTTATCTGTTGCTGTCTTTAATTTTGTATATTTCTTTTGGGACTTTCTTTGGGCAAGGCATTGCGCCGGCCAGTCAACGTGGGGTAAAATAATATAACCAAAATATGGAGTCAGATATCTAACAGCAACACAGCCTTGCCCCTAACCCTTGATTCCTCAGCCACTCAAACCCCACAAATTTTACACGTGATTTTTTTCTGCTTTATTGGTTGACTTAAACAGAGACACTAAACTTTAAACCATATTTCGTTGGTTCAGTAGTTAGTAATTTTTTTTATTCTAACGAATTGTTTACAAAATATTTTCTTATATTTTTTCAACATTAACGAAAGACATCCATTAAAAAGTTTTCTTTCTTGAACCATATTTCGTTGGTTCAGTTGTAACGAATTGTTTACTAAATATTTCATTTTCTTTTTTCAAATGACATTTTTTTCTCTTAAACTTCAACGAAAGACATTTCTTAATAAGTTTTCTTTCGTTTATTATTATCGATAAGACACTAAACTTTAAACCATATTTCGTCAGTTTAGTAGTAACGAATTGTTTACTAAATATTTTATTTTATTTTTCTTTTTTTGTTTAACTTCAACGAAAGACATTCCTTAAAAAGTTTTTTTTTCGTTAATAAACTTTAAGCCATATTTCGTTGGTTCAGTAGTAAGTAAATTTCTTTTTATTCTAAAAACTTATTCTTAAATTTTTTTCTTCACTATTGATATCCCATTTATTTTGTTGTTTAATAAATATTTTATGTTGAGCCAATTATCATGTTGCGAAATATTAACCAGCCCAAGCTTTGTAATAGCACACGTCTTTCAGTAAAAAAAATTAATGACCAATATCATAGAAGCAAAAATTTTGACTGGGCCTTTCAAAGATGAAGATATCCTCATATCGCGAATTCCTATGATTCCAACAGATATATCATTTCAACTTAAGAGATTGCAATTCCCAATTCGATTGGCATTTGCAATCACGATCAACAAAGCACAGGGACAATCTTTAGAATTGTGTCGCTTATATTTACACACTGATTGCTTCAGACATGGGCAATTATATGTTGCCTGTTCCAGAGTCAGCAATCCAGACAATCTCTTTATCTACACGGAAACTGGAACTACCAAGAATATTGTGTCTCCACGAGCCCAGTCGGCCGGGGCTGTAAAATACTCCGATTGCATTTCTGCAGAAAGGTAAGAACCCTTCAACAATAGCCCTTGTTATAACACTAAACTCTATCTGATTGTGAGGCACCAGTCCTGGAGTTTCGGGGAATGTGTTGTCCTCCTTCTTTGCCTCTCTCTCTCTCTCTCTCTCTCTCTCTCTCCTCTTTCATCCCAATCGGTTGGGGCTGTAGAATACACCGATTGCAACTCTGCAGAGAGATAGTTAAGACCCTCTTCAATGAGTGTCTTCATTATGACTCTCAGTTACATCTGATGGTGAAGCCCCAGTCCAAGAGTTTCGAGGAATGTGGTGTCCCCTTTCATTGCCATGACTTTTAGGTCGACTCTGAACTGGAGTGGAAGTACCTGTTAGGGTCCCATCTATGGCCCAAATAAAATTTTATAATCATTTACTCTACTCGAAACCATTTGATTATGTGCAAACAAATGATTAATATTAAATAGAATTATTCGTTTTTGATAGCAATATTTGACAAAATTTAACTGTGTGCAAACAATAGCAATACTTGAAACCATTTAAATGTGTGCAAACTAATGAGCTCAAGCTCGTTTAAAAATGATATAACAATTCAGTAAAAATCGTATATGTATAAACAGGATTTCGCATTAAATAGCCATCAAGGGTTGATATGCCATTAAACAAAATAGCATAACCTAACTACATACCCCTACATGTATATTTTTTTCCGTTATTTTGTTGGTTCAAGGAGAAAAAATTACATATTTTAAAATGAATTGGTACTCAAAGAGATTTATTTTTTTTTTTTAATAATTTATTTTACTACATGTGTTTCAAACGTTCTTGCACTATCTTCAATTAGACTCCATGAAGATAGCGTAAGGATGTTTGAAACACATGGAGGAGTAAAATAGATAATTTAAAAAAATCTCTTTGAGGACCGAATCATTTTATCATATATATATATATATATATATATACTAAGTTTCTTAATAAATAGTTAAACTTTTAATGAAACGTTAAAAGTTGGTAGCTCCTATATACGTATATCAATAAAAACTGTTGACATTTTTAGTTAGTTAATTTTATGGTAACAATTATGTATTTTTTAAAAACTGTATATCTATTGTTTTTTAATTTTAAATATTCGGACGAGTCAATCGTTTTGTATTGTTTTGGTAACGTGAAGCACAATTCAGCGGTTCTGGATACTTTTGCCGAGGTCGTGAAGGTGATCAACCATATCATGAAATGCTGAGCTCGCCTGATACTCGGTAAATGCTACTCACCATATTTGCGTCAATGATTTGGAGCACGGCCGCTGAATCTGTAGTTTTAGTCTTACCTAATTTGCCTGATTGTCGAGTTTCTTGCAACTCAAGCAAAGTTTTGTATTAATTAAAAAGAAGTTAAAAAAAATGTAAAATTGATAAATTCAAAAAATGAAACAGTTTCTCAGGAAGCTTCTGACTGGAAGAGAAATCTGTGCATGCCTGAAAAGATGAACTTTCTGGCTTGAAAAGATAAATTTTTTCTCATTAAGCAGTAATCACTTCGACTGGAAGGACTTCTTTTTCTCGACTACTAGCAAAGTAGCACACGTGCTAGCCAAGTTCCTGACTTGGCGCCAATCCTGTCTCCCGTTTGTAATCGACTCTGCTAAAACATACCCCAATGGAGACACCAACTGGACACTTGAACATCAAACTTTTAACACCGAAAATAACTAATATATTTCAACATCTTGTCTGGAAGACGTTACTATTTATAATAGTGCAAGAAAACGTTCCACGCCACTGAATAGCCGTGAACCCCAATATAAAGTTGGAGTATAAATATGTCCTTGTCTCTTTCCTTCCGTCCTCAATTGTCTTGCAGCTTCCCACAGACGAAAGAAGACGGCAAGTTAATGGGGTTAGAAGAAGAAAAAGGAGTCAGATAGGAAATTCATAATCACCCCTCTTGAACCCAACAATTCTGGCGATATCGGGTGTGTAGGGTACACCTTCATTGCTATTACTCCTCGGTCCAATTTAACCCAGAGTCCAATTTCTGTGTCAAATAGATTTGTTGAAAAGTTATTCTAATTCAAAAGGACTCTGTGCAAAAAAAAAAAAAAAAAAAAAAAAAACTCTTAAGAAATTACAACACGATAAATGTAAATATCAACGTGCAATGAACGTGATTTCTTAACCCCTAGGCATAAAATAACCCTAGACCGGTTGACATGCTGTTAAAATCAATCAATTGATCAATCTGACGGTCTTGTTGCAGCGAAACAATTCAAAGATTCCGAGCTGTTGGTTGTTAAAAGACACTTCAACACTATTTCCGTTGCCTCAGCTCTGTGCGGATACTAGATACTGTCTTGAGGACTCACCGAGAGCGATGGTTGATTAGAAGGGATGGCGACAGAGAATCAAGGGAATCTGTACAGTTTGCTCGCCTTGACGATGTTGTTGATAAGGATGATGATGAAGTTATTGCCGCGCCACACTGTTCGAAGTTCTCTAAAGGAGCTGTATTGGGTTCTATAGTTTCTTCTCTTCTCTACTGTTCTTCACAAGAGAAGAAGCAGCTATAAAAGTTATTAAAAGTGATATTGACTTTCAATATCACTTTTAGTTTGGAATTAAGTTGTGACTGGCACAAGGATAACTAAAATAATGACATCTTTAAACCTGGACCATCACTGATGACTTTGGTTTTAAAATATTACGCAATCTGAGCGAATACCAGATGACCCTCACCCACAACTGATATGTCCTAAATTGACGTAGAAAGTTTATTGGTAGTTTTGTCAAGAGATAAGAAATTATTAAAAATGAATCAACGCCCATTTCAGAATCGAATAGTTTTTTGTTGTTGTTGTTGTTGTAAAAATAGAAAAAAAAGCCAAGACAAGCAAAGCAAAGAAAGAAAAAAAGAAAGATAGATAGAAAGAAAGAAAATGTCTAATTTGGAATAAGCATAAATCTGGCCTTTGATAAAAATTAGTTTCTCTTTTTTAAAGCTGTTATTTTACACGTACAAAGACAAATACTGTATAAAGGAATCATTGAGTTGTTATCGGTCACCAGCCGTCACTTGCATAAATAAGAGTAGTGTGTACACTTGTATGCACGTGAATGAAGAAGGTAGCCATGTTTGTCTCAACAAACAGTTATCTGCTAAGCATAGCTTAGTTGTGGCTCAAGGTCAGAAGTATGGGATGCCCAGTGAGAACCAAACTCACTTACAATGGTCTTCAAATCAAGCTGGCTAACTATTAAACCACTTGTGGTCCCTTTATTTACAAAGCTTTGCTTAGATCTGGCACAAGTCCAGTTGTATGGGGCGCCCAGTGAGAATCAAACTCTCTTACAATAGTATTCTAATCTAGACTGTTAACCATTGCATCACACGAGGATCCATTATTTACTAAGTTTAGCTTAGACGTAGTACAAAGCCAGAGATAAGGGCACCCAGTGAGAATGGAATTCACTTATAACTGCCTGATAATCTAGCTCGCTATTACATCGCGAGAGGTGCACTTATTTATTAAGCTTAGCTTAGTGGCTTAGTGTGGCGCGCCTGGTGAGAATCGAATTCACTAACAATGGTCAGCTAATCTAGCTTGCTATACATTACACCATGTAAGGTGTCCAGTGTTAGTGCAAAAGGCCAGAATTATGACCTTAAGGGCCTGGGGTTCTTAGCCAAAGAAACGTTGTTCAAAATTTATACCAAGGCTTGTCGGAATATGGTGATTAAATATAATTACATAGCTAATTGATATTTAAGTATTGGTATGTGCTTGGTGGTAGGGGAGGTATTTAATCGACTTTCTACTTACCCAGGACTAATATTAGCATTAGAAAATCTATGAACAAAAATTGAACAAAACGGCAGAAAAAAAAAATCAAATACACATAGAAATACATTTAACATATACAATATCCATGCAAGTAACATTACAAGGAAAGAATACACAAACGTTTCCCAAGGTAGAATTATACGCATATTGTTCCATGTACAAAAAGTATGTAAAAGAGGTATAAATTGGAAACTTAACGAGTTTGGATAATATATTCTTGTGCCTTTAATGTTTAAAGAACAGAGGCAAAAAGAAGTCGATTGTGGATTTCTGAGTTTGTTATGGGACGCTTCATTTTAGCACTTGGCTCCCTAACGAGTGTATTGATTCTCAAAGGGTAACAATCATTTATTGTATTCTTGCATGTGTATAATTTAGTTTGGTTTGGTCTAATGGCGCATCAACCATTCTATATAAACAGTTCTATTTCAAACAATTCAGTTTAACATAGATATACAGTTTAAAAGTAAAAAACAATTCTAATTCAAACAATTCAGTGTAGCATTAGTACAGGTTTTGTTTACACACAGTTAAATATTCAAGGAGTTCTATTTGAAACAGGTCAGTTTAGCATAAGTACATAGTTTAGTTTTATTCTACCCATAGATAGGACCCTATCAGGCGCTACCTCTCCAGGCCAGAGTGGACCTGAGAGTGATGGCAAAAAAGGGATACTCCGCATTCCTCAAATCTCTAACATTACTGAAGCCTTACCATCAGATAGTTTAGTGTCATATCCAGGACACTCATGGGGGGGTGTCTTACCCCTTTGTAGAGATGCAGTCGGTGTATTCTACAGACTCAGCTGACAGGGCTGGCCAGAAATGGAACCTCACCATCTGATGCAGTTTAGTGTCATATCTAGGACACTCGTTGGGAGAGGGGGAGGGTTACCCCTTTGTAGAGATGCAGTCGGTGTATTCTACAGACTCAGCTGATAGGGCTGGCCAGAAATGGAACCTCACCATCTGATGCAGTTTAGTGTCATATCTAGGACACTCGTTGGGAGAGGGGGAGGGTTACCCCTTTGTAGAGATGCAGTCGGTGTATTCTACAGCCCCAAGCATAAGTATGAGTAATCTTAAACATATTTTTTGTAATCAAATCCGAACTGATACTTCAGTGAAATGCAATTCTTTTCTGTATTGTTTTTTACTTTTTCCCCTCCTTCTAAATTTGTCAATTTGGGTTCGGAAAGAGTAGTCTTTTAATGAAATATTTCTAACCCTTGGAAATCTGAATAAACCATGCCCATATCCTCACACCAGTCTGAGCTCCGGGCTGAAAATCGGAAATGATCGGAAATCTGTTATTTAACTGCCAGATGGGCTGTATTTGTGCAAGGCAATGGCGATGTAGAAAGGGGAATCCTCTCCCTGGTACTTCTATATAGCGGCATATATACCGTCTCCTCGGAAACGAAGGGTTAGAAAAAGGATTTTCAAGGGTATGAATAGTTTAATCTTTTACATATTATTTTTATACTCATTCCACACTTCAATACAATTGGCATAACATTTCTCTAGTAACTTTAGCCTTTCAAAAAACAGAATAAAATGTTTTTAAAATCCTTTCTTTCTGGTAACTTTCAACAAACCTTGCATCAATGTCTCATGGAGTAATTATGTACAAAAATACACACATGTAAACATGTCCGTCTATATGAAAAGCCCTTACTGTTTCAGTCACCAGACTGTCAAGTTATGCATCGGTTCCAGTCAGATTACTAAAGTTAATCAACGATGAACCTCCTCTGCATTTAAGGGGGGGGGGAGAATTAATAACATCAGACACTGTAAGTAATCTGAGGGCTGTGAGTCGGATTGATTTATTCTAACGGCATGTCAAGCCTTCTAGAGTTATTTTATGCGCAGAGGTTAGGGAAACGCATTCCTTGAAGGTTCATATTCACATTTTTTGTTGTGGTTTCTTAAGAAAATTTTCCCACTGTTATATAATATCAGGTTTGCTTATTGAACACAAATAATTTTGCAATAACATTGGCGTTTTTATAAGGTACACATTTATATAGTTTGAAGTATTCCCATCAAATTTTAATAATTTGCAAAAGATCTTATAATTTCAAGTATTTCAAGCCATCAAATGGTTTCAATAATAATAATGATAATAATCATGATACCGGATATAAACTTAGTAAATCGCAGCAAAAGATCAATCGCATGGACGACATAAGAAATAGAAACTCTAATACTCACAGTAAGAATATACAGTCAGGACATAGAAATGGAATTTGGCATAGTGTTGTCTTTTGACCTTCGACCCGGCCAAAAATGCCATTCCAAGGTGATGCACCGGAAAGAAGTGACACATTCTAATGGCAGGTATGAGAGGAAATCGCGCGGGCGGAAATTGGCTGATGAAATGGGACGAGGTAAAAAAAATTCCCATGGTACACTCATAGACTGATGCACCAGAAGAGAGTGGCCTGTGAACTGCATGACAGTTATTTCCGCTTGATGACGATCAAACATACGATTTCAAAGATCGAGTTGGCGACTAAGTGGGCGTTGAATTATTATATAACTCAGTCAAGACAGAAGTCAAGACAGTTCCAGTTAGAGATCGGACGGAGTTATAGACGAGATGTGGTAAGGAAAGCCACATCAGGCCGAAGGGGTCATTGGGGCCCCGATTGAGTTGGGGCCCAGAGAAGTTGTTGATAAGATGCAGTAAAGAAAGCCATCAACCAGCAGAGAGCTGGGCCGCTGGGCCTCCGGTCGAGCATCTGGAGAAAGACACAACGTTGCCGGCCATAAGAGTGGAGGTCAAAATATTGAAGTTTCTGTTTGGTCTCCAGCTCTCTCTCACACGCAAACCTTGAGTAACCTTTTCGAACCCTTACAATAAAATGAGAGGTACAAATATTTTTCTAAAGAAGTCTTCGTTCGTCTGTTTAATTATTGTGTCGTTATGATGCTGTAGATGACGATATAACGATAGAAAAAATGTGCCTTGCTAGTAATGAAAAGCGGCAAACGACACCTGACGGACGGAATGGAATTGACAAATCAAGACAAGATTAGAACGCTCGGAGAAAAGGAAACGTACAAATACTTGGGTATCATGGAGGTTGACACCATCAAACAAGTGGAGATGAAAGAAAAAAAATAGAAAAAGTATCTCTGGAGAACCAGAAAGCTACTCGAGATAAAAGTATATAGTAGAAACCTTATCAAAGTAATAAATACCTGGGCTGTTACCCTCGTAAAATATTCAGGACAATTCTTGAAGTAGACCAGAGAAGAACTTAAGCAAATGGACCAAAGAACAAGAAAACTAATGACCATGCATAAGGCAATACATCCCAGAGATGACGTTGACAGACAATATGTATCAAGAAAGGAGGGAGGAAGAGGACTTACTAGCATTGAAGACAACGTTGACACATCGATACTACGACTCGGAGACTATATAGAAAAGTGCGATGGAGGACTGATAACAGCCACCAGAAACGATACTGATAACACGAAGACCAACAGAATGACAATAACTAGAAAACAAAAATGGGAAGGAGAACAACTTTATGGGCGTTTTAAATGACTAATAAATATCTCATATGACAAAACCTGGACATGACTAAAAAAAGGACACCTTAAGAGAGAAACAGAATCTCTTCTAATAGCATAACAAAACAACGCCATAAGAACCAATTATATCAAAGTGAGAATAGATGAGGTGCAACAAAATAGCAAATGTAGGTTATGTGGTGGTAGAGACGAAACCAACAATCACATAATGAGCGAATGCAGCAAATTAGCACAGAAGGAGTATAAGACAAGATACGACTGGGTGGGCAAGGTGATCTACTGGGAGATATGCAAGAAATTAAAATTTGACCAAAATAACAAATGGTATATGCACAACCCACAACCTAGAAAATGACACACATAAACTCCTATGGGTCTTTGACATTTAAACAGATCACCTAATCTCGGCCAGAAGACCAGACCTTATAATAATCAACAACAACAAAAAAAGAGAACTTGCTAAATTTTGGACTTTGCTGTCCCGGCTGACTACAGAATAAAACTGAAGGAAAGTGAAAAGAAAGATAATACCTCGACCTTGCTAGGGAACATGAAGGTGAAAATTATACCTATCGTGATAGGGGCTTTTCGTACAGTCACCAAAGGATTAATTAAGGGACTGTAAGACTTGAAAATAAGAGGACGAGTAGAGAACATCATTACTGAGAACGGCCAGTATACTGAGAAGAGTCCTGGAGAATTGAGGAGACTTACTGTCACTCAAACTCCAGTAAAAACTATCAGCTAAAACTGATGTGAAAAACTCTCAAAGAGTAAATAATAATAATAATAATAATAAAACTCCTATGGGACTTTAACATACAAACGGATCACCTAATCCCGGCCAGAAGACCAGACCTTATAATAATCAACAAAAAAAGAGAATCTGCAAAATTGTCGACTTTGCTGTCCCGGCGGACCATAGAATAAATCTGAAGGAAAGTGAAAAGAAGGATAAGTACCTCGACCTTGCAAGAGAATTGAAAAAGCTGTGGAACATGAGAGTGACGATTGTGCCAATTGTGATTGGTGCTTTTGGCACAATAAGTAAAGGATTATAAAAAGGCCTGGAGGACTTGGAAGTCAGCGGATGGGTAGAGACTATCCAAATGACAGCATTGCTAAGAACGGCGGAATCCTAAGAAGAGTCCTGGAGACTTGAGGAGACTTGCTGTCACTCAAACTCCATTGAAAAACCATCAACTAAAACTGATGTGAAAAACTCTCAAGGAGTAAATAATAATAATAATAATAATAATAATAATAAATCTTTGAAAACAATTATAACTTCAAAAAAGTATTCTTAATGCAATAATTTGCTCATGATTATGTCATTCAAGTATTGCAATCCAATACTAATATTTTTTAAACGGATCTATTTGGTCAATAGAAGAGAGCTTGACTACTACCACTCCAGGTCAAAGTGGTCCTGGGAGTAATAGCAATGAGGAGATACTTCACACTCACCAAAACTGCAGAACTGATGCCATCCGATGCAGGTTAGTGTCATGCGCAGGACACCTATTTTTGAGGGGGCCTTATCCTTCTGCAGAGGGTATAGTCAGTGTTTTCCAAGCCCCGCTAAGCCAGACTAAACAAAGCTTCATCATCATCATCATAATATCGTGCTGGCAGCACGGATATCCCTGACCCTCTCTCGCCACTCCTCCCTATCGTTCATCGCCCTAGGTAGGTCTTCAGGACAACAACCTGTATCCTCACATAGCTGCTGAATGTACGTTCGAGCTGGTCGTCCTGCTTTTGCGCGGCCATGTGTGGGGATCCATAAGAGTACATCTCTTATGAGTTCATCTCTGCTTCTCCAGCAGTGTCCTGCATGTCTGGTTCGTCTAACTTGAATAGTTTTCGTGATAGGGGGCAGGTGGCCGTACAGTTGGTGTCTTGTGGGGTGTTGGTGCCAGGACTTGTTCAGGATTGCACGCAGCATTCTTATGTAATTGCCATCTAGTTTCTTCTCCAGCCGTTTTGTTAGCGTCCATGTAGTGCATCCATATAGCAGTATCGATGTGACCGCTGCCTGGAAGAAACTGCGTTTCATTTTGTCGGTTAGGTCTGATTTCCATATAATCGATAGCCTATTGATAGCTGTCCATGCTTTCGTTAACCTCGTTGTTTTAACAAACTTCATTCTCAAATATAAGTTTCGATTGTATGTTGACAGTGATCACATAAGCGTACATTCTTTTTAATTGTAAAAAAATAACCCATTTTTTATTGGTTTGGATCGAATTAATTTGATTTCTTTGTTTAATGACATATCAACCTTTGTGGGTTATTTAATGCCAAAGCTATCTTTGTATTTTTGTTGAAGGATAGTTGTAGCGGTGCTATTTAACCAATAGTTGGGGGAATAAAGGCGCTTATACCTTTCCCAAAAGTATCAGTTCGAAAAAAAACGTCATCGTTCGACTGGAGTTCGAACTCGCTTACTGCAATGTCATAGCACGTTCACCCCCTACGGCAAGAGGTCTCCCCACCAAAACGTACATCGCTGTCGGGTTAGCAAGTTTGTCTTGCAGATAAATTTCCACTGCGAAGTGAGTTCGATCCCAACGGTGGCCTTGTGTCAAACCAAAGTTTTGATTTGGTTTGCTTTCTTTGTTTAATGACATATCAACTCTTCGTGACTTATTGCCAAAACCATTCTTGTTGGAGGACAGTAGAGATGCTACTCATAGTTGGAGTTATATGGATGTCCATGCCTTTCACAAGTGAACATAATAGCACTACTAAAGTTCGAACTCGCTTGCAGTCCAGTATATTAGCTACTACACCACGGAGACATCCGCTTTTATTTATTAAGTCAAGCATTAAAGTTATAAGAAAATAAATATTTTTGATATATATATATATATTTATAACTTGGTTTGATTTGGTTAGGTTTCTTCGTTTAATGGCATATCGACCTTAGGTAATTTGATGCTAAAGTCGCCCTTGTAAGACCGTAAAGTTGGCGACCTTGGTCGAGGGTGACTCGAAGGCTCCATTTTCAATAACTACAACACTGAAGTGTAGGGGTGGGCGCTTCTCTATTCCCTGGACTACTCCATTTTACCCTTGATCCTTATCTTATACTGCTGAGTGTTAAGCAAGGCGGCATCAGGTACCATTTTTCGTGTCTTTGGTATGACTCCACCTGAGATTGAACCCCGCTCTTCCGGACCATTGGCGAACACTCTACTCATTAGACCAAAGACAGTAGTGGTACTATTTAACCCTTAGCTGGGTTGGGAGGGGAAAGAGAGTTCATACTTTTCTCAGTGGAATGGAATTCGAACTCGTTCAATACAACCTCATTGTCCACCATGTTAGTCACCGTGCCACTTTTGATATCCTAAGGAAGGTTTAAAATTCAAAGTAAATGTAAAAAACAAATCGCGAACGCACGCACACACACAAATACACACGCATATATATATATATATGTTTGTGTGTGTGTTTGTGTGTAGATTTTTGAGTATGCACTTGGTTTGATCCAATGTTTGATGCAGAAGGTATGTAGTTGAATGATGCTCCATGTTCGGGCAGACGAGCTAAGGTTGATATCGATCAAATAAACATATTTGTTGAGTATAATCAACGTGATACAACGCTGGAGATGAACCATATATCCAAAATAAAATATCGCCCATAAATAAATATCAATTAATTTTTTTAAATAAAAAATTAATTTTTTTTTAATTCAAAGATACCAAAACGTTGTTATTTCCATTATACATAGATAACAGAATTCTATTATTATTTCCATGCAATCTAAATGAGTATTATTTATGATTATTTATAACGAATCATTGGAACTATATGTACAAGAAAAAATATGTTTCAAAATATGCTTACGATAAAGAATTTTTTATAGTGTGCTTTTTTTGGACTACTACATATTCATATTCTTGGTTATCATATTTACCAACCCCTCCGCTCGGGCAGGATAAGACACAAGGTCAATTTTTAAGCGGAGTTTAGCAGGTTTTGAATTCAGAATATTCCTTCTCCTAGACTGGTTGCTTCACCAAGGCTGAAGAACCCAATCTGTCCTACTATTTACCCATAGCTGGAGGGAGAATAATTGGATTCATACCTTTCCCAAGGGTACTAGTGCCATGTGAAAAGCAATCAATCTCGTCCAGGATTTGAACTCGTGTCGTCGCATCCATTTCCTACGACGATAACCATTACACCACAGGCACCCCCCTTACACCATGGGCACCTTCATATTTTTGGTTATAGAGTTTCAATCCTGTAGAGTTTGATGATAAATAATACCTAATAGTATATATAAGAGGTGTACTTATTTTTGGACAGCTAGATAATACCAAATAATATCCGTTCTGATTGTGTTGTATTCCACAGGAAATAATAAAACCTGCATTTTTGGTTTAGAAACCAAAGATCCCAGGTTTTAAAAGAAAATTAAGTTTTAACAGGTTTTTCGGGGAGGAGGGATATTTTTTCTTTCAGTATCGCGTTCAGTTCTTCTGGAAATTGTCCTCATTTGATGTCAAGTTGGTTATTTATAATATTTTTCGGTAGGTTCATCAAAGATTTTAGGAGAGCTCTCTAGCAGATTCTTGAAAATTTCTTTCCACTTTTGAAGTTTTTCTTTGTGGCTGCTTTTTGTCTTGCTCTAAAGATGCTTTTCCTTGTGATAATTTTATTTACTATCAGACTAATCGTGATTATCTATTAAATTTCTAAATTTCTAATTTTATTGATTTCACCTTAAATGTATTCTAATTGTTCTTTTTGGCATGTGTCAGTTCACTCTGATCTTTCTGAAATTTCTGCACGTTGATTTTTATTTTGTAAGGATGATTTTTTTCATGTTATCTCATTTTCCCTAACTGCTTTGATTCCTATGGAACTTTATATTTGACTCTTGGTTCGGTTGGAATGCACTCGGCTGCTGCTTCAATATGGGCAGGACAAAGTTTTTATACTCGTCATTTTGAGTATATCTTTCAGATGTCTCTTGAAGAGAATCAGACTTATTTCTTACAGTTACTGTAAATTGGTTTCTTATGTCACTATAGGCAAAAGAGAACCAGTCATATCGTAAAGTTTTACTCGTTTGTTTTTTATTTCTTCGTGGACTCATGTGAATCTTTACAGAGACCGATCGAAAGATACACCTTAAAAAGAGGAATATGCCTCACAGTTCAAAGGATTCTTTATCCACGTCTTGTTTATAAATTTATAATCTAGCTATATTTTATAGTTATTTGGGTAGGTGTAAGTCTATAGTTTTTCCTCTCTTTTTGGAATTTAGTGTTTAAACTTGCAAGCCTGTTTTCGAGCAAAAAAATCGCAAGATATTCCCTATTTCTATTTGGAGAGTAGTGTAAGCAGAATATATTTATCCCATATTTACTTGTTCGGGCATTTATATCTCCACGGATGGAGAAGCTGGCCCGCCCGTGGACTCGTCCGAATTACTTCACATCCACCATGTTACATCCCATGGTTTCTATTGCTATTCCCTTGTGCCACTCGTATAATACTCGTTCTGAGATTGTTATTCAGTGACAAGCTGGAGCAGGATATCAGAGTAATTATAGAGGCAACATGCTTGAAAATTAAGAGATTTGAACCTTCGATGGAGAACGGAAGACCATGTCTTTCAATTTAGTTCCTATAGCACGGTATGACCTAATGTCTTCAACATGTCAATTAGAAGCTCGGTTATCTTTCTCGGATTTTGAAAGTGTGACCGTCAATGACCTGTACTCGGTGACTCAGTCCATTGCATGAGATTTATTTATGCGTAAATATTTTTGTTTTTCATAAGTTACTGGAAATATGGCAGAGACAGTGAAACAAAAAGAATTAATTTGTTGCTTGATAAAGTCAAATTACGAAAATTTGCTTTTCAGTTTCCCTTAATAAACGGTGGAATCTTTTTACGTTACTCAATACATCAGCATTTTCTTTTGTACGTTTTCTGAATTTTTTATAAACATTTGTGTGTGCGTGTTAGTGTGTGTGTGTGTGTGTGTGTCCGCGCGTGTATGTACGTGTATGTATTTATCCAACCGATCCACGTCGAGAATGATGCCACTAAAGGTCAGTTTTTAATTATTTTCAACCGGAGTACAGCTGGTTTGAATTCAGAGTTTTCTTCTCCTAAATTGGTTGACTTAAAAAGCTAAAGAGCCTAATCTGTCATACAAATTACCTATAGCTGGAGGAAGAAGAGATGGAATAACGCCTTTCACAAATGTATAAACAAGAAGAGAAATGCAAACAGCTCCATCCAGAATTTAAACTCGTATCACCGGTTCCATTCCCTATAACACTAACCATTACATCACAAACGCCCCCATCTTTCTCTCTCTCTCAGTATATATATATATATATATATATATATATATATATATATATATATATCTTTCTCTCTCTCTCTCTCTCTCTCTCTGCATAGGCGTATGAATAAGTGAGTAAAATAAATACTTTTTGTTCTAACATGATGTAAATTAACATTGCCGTATTAAAAAGATAACCCATAGCCCTTTTTTTCTCAATGTCAATGAAGTAACTAACGTAGTTAAGTTAATAACTAACATAACCAAATTATCCACACATTAAAGTGACAAACATAAACAACTGCTTTTCAACGCTGGATTTGTCGTGTCATATAACGAGCGAATTGCGACAATAAATAAATAAATAGATGGATAAAATAGAATTAAAACGGAAGAACGAATAAATCAAAATGATTAATATTGATAGCCAACAGCAGTAGCGGTGGGCCTTTTTAGAGCGTATGGACAGATTAGCGATAATCTTCTGAAATATGCTGCCTTCACATGCTTTAGGAATTGTTTCAACAGCCGATTATCATCTTTACCGGATTTACATTTTACTAATTATTTCGTAGAGAAAGAGTATTTTTGATTAGAAATTTTGTAGGCAAATTGAACCGATTAAAAAAACCTGTCTACATTTCTTAAGCACAAGATGGTATGTTAGTTATTATTTACGGCATGTCAAACCTTGTTGGGTTACATTATGCCAAAGTTTAACAGTTATGGCTTCCAACTATACAGGGCGTTTCAGAATTTTTGATATCATTCCGCAATTTTGATCAATTTTGTCAATTCTGACTATAGAATATGCCGAGTGTACTTAAGCAGAGGGGTAGAATCCTACTCCTGTGAGTGTCCTGATAACACACAAGATAATCAGATAGTGAGGCTCTAGTTCTCGAGCTTTGGGAAATATGGAGTACTCTTTCATCGCCATTATTCCCAGATCCATTCTGACGTGTATTGGTAGTATCTGTTAGGGTCTCATCTATGGGTTAAATAGGACTATTTAATCATTTTACTATACTTGAAACTATCTTAACCGTGTGCCAATAAATGATCACTATTAAATAGAATTATTACATTTCGATAACAATACTTGAATTCATTAAACTGTCAAAACAAATGAGCACTGCCTCGTTTAAAAATGTGTTGTGGTCTTGAAGGGCTAGAAATGAATAACACAAAGAGATATAAGGTTTTCAGCAGTATATATTTACGGAAATACAGACAGTAACGGTTACTGGTAACTGACTAGACTCGCTTGACACGTTTATCGAGTCAGTCACTATTTATAGTGTCGGGGAGTGATGCGATGGGGTATATCACCATAACAAAATATTATCTACAAACTATTCGCTTACAAATCACACATAGATAATCTATATATACATACATGTATATATATATATATATATATATATATATATATTGCATTTGGCATCAAATAACTCACTAGAGATGTTATGTCGTAAAACACAACTAAACCAAATCAAACCAAATCAATTCTCGTTCAATTAATCTCAGATTTTAACAGCAACCTTAGAAACATCTTAAATTTCTACGTTTAATTTTTTGTTTTGTTTTTTTTTTTATGTATAGAAATACTATTCTGTGGAAAAGTCGTTTAGTGTGTTAGAGTATGCAGTCAAACAAGACTGTGCAGCGTGCATTTGTGAGAGAATTCGCTAAAAATACACCAGCTGCAATGCAGATTTAGACATAGCACAATAAGTTCGAAGACGAAGGCTGTCTGAATTGGACAAAAGTATCAAGACAGCCACCAAGTATCGGCAGAGATAGTCGAGCTAGAAGACATTTATGCTAAGACCCAGGAAATCGACATACTTTTGAATTTCTCATTCAAATTTTGATGAAAAACATCTAATTTAACTCAAGATTAAAGGCTGTTTAGTTTTATTTGCTTAGATTATGTAGTTACTTAGATATTTACATCTTGAATCAATTGAAACTTTCTGTATATGGTACAAAATGTATCTTAACAATGATTTTAAACAGAGGAACACTTCATTATTCCAGACAGATTTATTTGAACCATGGATATAATCTTAACAGGTACTACTATTCTAGGTCAGAGTGGAACTAGGAGTACTAGCTATGAGGGAGAGACTCCACGCTTCCCAGAGCTCTAGAAATTTTATTTAGAAGAAAATTAGCTTTTAAAAATATTTTTGTTGGAAATGTACTTATCCAAGGAGGATACTATATGTATATTAAGTGAGACGAAAGGGGGATACTATGTATATATTAAGTGGGACGAATAACAAGACATACGGTACATTGTTGAAAAAGCAAGGACGAACTCATTAGTGATGTTCTCCGGTGGAAACCTACACATGGACGTGCCAGCATTGGTCGACCAGCAAGAACACACAACAGCTCTGCGCAGACACAAGATGCAGTTTAGAGAACCTGTCGGGAGCGATGATAGAGACGAATAGAGAGAGAGAGAGAGAGAGAGAGAGAGAGAGAGAGAGTCATGAAAATCCGTGCGAGCAGTGCAACTTGATGATGATAAATGTTCGGTTTGGTTTGGTTTCTTTATTTAATGGCATATTAACCTTTGTGAGTAATTCAATGCCAAATGAACCGTAGTGGTGCTATTTAACCCATAGCTGGAAGGGGGGGATATGAGAGCTCATGCCTTACCAAATGTATTCGTCCGAAAGAGAGCGTAATTGCGCAATTGGAGTTCGCAGCCCAGAACGTTGGCCTCTTTACCTTGGGGACTCCCCTTTTTTATCGATATGTACACACACACACACACACACACATATATATATATATATGTATATATATATATTACATGTGTGTACATTATATACCTATAATTTGGTTTATTAAATGGCATATCAACCTATTGCGGATTATTTAACGCCAAAATTTGTAGACCCCCGTTTATAATTAAAACTATATTTTCAAAGTCAGTTGCAATCATCTTTTCAATTGAACTTTTTAATTTGTATAATAATAATAATAATAATAATAATAGTGATCAGAACGCTTTGAGAAAAAGAAAATTTCAAGGACTAAGGAATATTGGAAGCGGACATCATCAAACAAGCGGAGATGAAAAAAAAATAACAAAAGCGAATCTCAGACGAACGAGATAGCTTCTCGAAACCAAGCTGTACAGGTGAAATCTCATCAAAGGGGCAAACACCTGGGCGGTTACCCTCGAAAGTTATTCGGGACCATTCTTTAAATGGACAAAGGAAGAACTCAGAAAAATGGACCAGAGGACAAGAAAACTGATGACGATCCACAAGGCCGAGAGATGACACAGACAGACTATATATGTCAAGAAAAGAAAGAGGAAGAGAACCATCAACACCAACGTGAGTGCATCAATAGGGAGACTCGAAGTCTGCGTTAGAAATAAATAAAGACTTATTACAGCGACCAGTAGCAGCACTGACAACATGAGGACAAACAGAACAACTACAAAAACTAGGAAACAGAAATCGGAGAAAAAACTATGTGGATATTTCATGAGACAAATTAAGGAAATCTCACACGAGAAGACCAGCGTATGGCTACGAAAAGGAAACCTTAAGAAAGTAATTGATTTTCTTCTAATTAGAGTACAAAACAAGGCCACCAGGATCTTTTATATAAAAGCCAAAATTTACAATGCGCATCAAAATAGCAAGTGTAGTAGTAGAGATGAAACGCTTAATCACATAATAAGCAAAAGTAGTCAACAAACGGAAAATGAATATAAGACTAGACATAGCTGGTTAGGGAAGGTGATCCAATGGGAATTATGTAAGAAATTGAAATCTGACCACACAACCAAATGGTATATACCCAAATCAGAGTCCATCCTAGAGAATGAGACGTATAAAATTGTTAAGGATTTGAGATACAAACGGATCACCTGAACCCGACCAGACGACCAGACATAGTGATCATGAACCAAAAAAAGAAAAAAGAAAAGACAACAAAGATAAAAAAGAGAACTTGCTTTCTAGTAGATTTTGCAGTTCCAGCCGACCATTGAGGAGAGTCCAGGAAACTTGAGGAGACTTGCTCTTCCTGAGACTCAAATGAAAGATCACCAGCAAACGCTGATGCGAAAAGCTCGCAATTATAACAATGATAATAATTATAATTATAATTTATTTGCACTTTGTTATGATAGCATATATTTCTGTCTAATACAAATAATTTACACTGAGTCATGTCGTTTCAAGTATTCACATCTAATACTAATAATTTTCAAACAGATCTATTCAACTCATAAATCGGATCCTAACATGTACTACCACTCCGGATTACAGTAGACCTGGGAGTAATGACAATGAAGTTTACTCTGCACTCTTTTCTTTTCCAGAACGTGAGCCTCACCATCGGATGCAGTTTAGTGTCAAGCCCAAGAACACCCTACTTTTTGTTTGGTGGATCTTATTCCTCCACGGGGGACGTAGTTGGTGTATTCTAAACCACGCTGACAGAGAAGCAAAATGCTGAGGTTTCCGTAAGTATAAAATATTTTTAAATTAACATACTCTGAAATTGAAAAATGGAAAATAAATTTAAATAAAGATCTTGTCAATTTTTTCTTTTAATTTGATTGATTATACTTTAGAATTTACGTGGATAAATCAATAAAAAAGTGCAAGAACGTTGGGAAAATCCCCCCCCCCCAAAAAAAAACAATAATTTTTTCCTATACTTCCCTAGGCAAGTACGTATGAAACGAAAACTATTAAAGGCAATATTTTCCTTTTTTTCTATTTTTCCTTTTAACCCTCTTCAAATCATTAACAAATAATTTTATCTTCAATAAAACATCTTTATGTGTCACCTTTAGCATATGAGCAATAAATTCATTGACCACTTGCATCCTGACATTTTTGGGAGGTTATCTTCTCTTCTGATTGTAATGCACGCATGCTCAAATACTACACAGTTATTTGTATAGAGAGTAGAATTGAAACAATCCCAATATTCTGGTTAGGGTCAGATTTCGACTTCGCACCGATGTTTTTAGGAGCGGCATGAATCCACACTTCCCTGCATAATGTCTTATTTCCCGCCGTCCTTTCAAAGATATCTTGCCGTGGTGGTTGACACAGACGTCTGTGTGCATCTCTGGGTCTTAAGTTCAGAAGAATATACGTATGCGCATGTTATGGCAAAAAAGATTACCCTCTCCACGTTTTCAACCTCGAACTCTGCCCGTTTGCAGGCAGAAGATAAAAAGAGTATTAGACTATCTTTCTCTATCTCTGTTACGATTCAACAAAGATGCTCTGTATTCAACCAAGCTGTAATAAACGCTGTAGTAGCAATTGTACATAATGTTATTACAAGAATTCTATTAATAGTTCTAGTTGTAGCATCATACGCTCCTGATCCCTAGTAATAGTAGTAGTGTTAGTGAGAAGCGATAGTTGTGTTTTGTAGGAAACAAATCCCTAACAAAAAAAACACTGTTTGGCTTTCGTTTGACGGCCAA
>OY757931.1:54834571-55079571 GCA_963585895.1 Sepioteuthis lessoniana | reverse complement strand
TCACCTTATAAAACTTTTTCCTGGTGTGGTTGAGTTTTGTGCATTCTATCAAAATGTGCTAGATTGAGTATTGGTTTCCACATGGACATTTTGTGGGAGGTTCTTCTTTAATTATTGGGAATGGGACTTTTTTATACAGCTACTATTAAAATAATATAAGTAAGTTGGCGACCGTAGTCGAGGGCGATCCGAAGGCTCCCTTTTCAATAGCTACTACACCCAGGTGTAGGGGAGGGCGCTACTCCTTCCTCCGAGATGCTCCACTTTACCCTTGATACGTACCATATAATGCTGAATGTTAAGCAAAGAGATATCAAGTACCATTTTTTAAGTCTTTGGTATGACGCAACTGGTCTCCCGGGCCATTGACGAACACTCTACCCACTAGTCCAATATTTTTTTTACCAAAAATAGATAGTATCTTCCGAAAAACACAATATTTCTTTCAATGTTATAGACGCATGTCCTCAGATCTTATCCTCGCGATGAATTTTGGTTTAGAAAACAAAGGTTGCACAGTGGTAGGTAAAGTGAGTTTGAAGTGTGTTGCGGCGAACTATAACTGTAACTTGAAGTGCTCAAGTGAGTGCACAGTTCATGTGACTTTAAAACATTATTTCAACGAAAAGCAATATCATTTACCGAGAATACTGTAAGATGCCAAAAGAGTAGTTCTCTGTAGGAGAGATCAATATTTTTTTTAGTATAGAATCATGAAGTTGTCTGCAAGATTGCAAAAGATAAAGAAACAAAAATTAAATACGAAATGTAATCACAAAGTATCGAGACTGAATCTTTTTTTTCATTTTGAAAATTTAAAATTTGAAACTTAAACGCAAACGTGTGCACTGACGAGAAACTTATATAATAATGTGATGAGGTCTGGATGTCTAAACTGCAATCTTTATTTCGTCTAGACGTGTCAATGACAATTCTTGATACGGTTGATCAGCGATTTTTGGCGAAAGACAACATTATACAACAGGAGCACGCCCATAATCCTCGAACCTGGATCATAGCGACATTTTTTTTTGTTTTTGTTTTTAAAACTGAAAATTGATCCGGAGATCAAACATTATACAGAAAAAATTTCAGTAGATCAAATATTATACTGTGAATTTTTTTTTGTAGTTGAAACATTATACTGTGAAAATTTCAGTAGAATAAACATTATATGGTGAAAATTTTTGTAGATCAAAAATCATACTGTGAAAATTTTACTAGATCAAACATTATACAGCAAAAATTTTTGTAGATCAAATATTATACAGTAAAAATTTCTGTATTCTAAATATTATACCGTGAAAACTTTCGTAGATCAAACATTATACTGAGAAAATTTCAGAAGAGACATTATACTGTAAAAACTTCAGATCAAGATTTAGCTAATAACGACGTCAGACGACAGACTTACTGAAGAAAACTCATGTATATACTTACACATATAAGTATATAACACGCACAAACCGCACGCACGCACGCATTCAGACCTATATATTAAAACGCTAATGTCGAAGTGAACAGATGTCCTTTTCGTCGCTTCTCGAAAATGGTACATTTAAAGTAAATAAGAGAAGTAGTGATTTTTATTTATTTACTTTTCAATTTATATATCTATTCTTTGTATCATATACTTTATTCAAGAGGAATTAGATATAAGCTATATATATATATATATATATATATATATATATATATATTACGTACTAATATTTTATTACTATTTAATCATTCAATATATATAGCTGATACATAAATTCCTCTAGGTTAGAAACAAATGTAACTTACAAACCGGTAATATTTCCCAGTATAACCCTCGCAATTGAAAATGAACAATATCATATTTAACCTAATTATAAATTCGGTACAATTGACTGCGCTTTACTTATTTGTTAAGTTATTTATCTATTTATTTATACATCTATGAAGAAAATAAAACAAGAAAAAATCCAAGTGTGACAAATTATTTTATTCATCTATTTGTTTTATTTTATTTTTGTAACAGACTAACAATAATTGTATCAAATTAATTTTATAATTTTTTTTACTACCGTATACAAATATATTTTAACTGTATTTTACGTTTTGTTATTTAGTTTTTTTACTATAATCCAAGTATATTTTCTTTTATATGTCATTGACTTTTTAAAAATTAGGTTTCTTGAATTATAAGTAGGCGTCTGGAATTCTAACGATCATATTTTTTTTCGCATTAACATATCAATAGTATTAGTTGTGGTGGTAGAATAGTTGAACAGTCAAAAAAGCATTGTTTAACTTATAATAATAATAATAATAATAATATTAATAAAGTCATAAACTTTATCGAGAAAACCATGAAAATCTAGAGTGGAATTGACAGTAGGAGGGAAAAGCTTAGCTGAAGCAAAGATCCAAAGAGGTATATTCCAGAGAGATGCACTATCACCATTACTATTCATAACTGTGATGATGCCTCTAAACCACATACTCAGAAAATGCACAGTCAGATACAAACTTAGTAAATCGCTGGAAAAGATCAATCACCTAATGTACATAGATGACATTAAACTGTTTGCGAAAAATGAACAAGAATTGGAAACTCTAATACACGCTGTGAGAATATACAGTCAGGACACAGGGATGGAATTTGGCATAGAAAAATGCGCCATGTTAATAATGAAAATCGGCAAATGACACCTGACGGACGGAATGAAATTACGAAACCAAGATAAAATTAGAACGCACGGAGAAAAGGAAAACCTACAAATACTTGGAGATATTGGAAGCTGACACCATCAAACAAGTGGAGATGAAAGAAAAAATTAAGAAAAAGTATCTCTGGAGAACCAGAAAGCTACTCGAGATAAAACTATATAACAGAAACCTTATCAAAGTAATAAATACCTGGGCTGTTCACCTCGTAAAACATTCAGGACAATTCTTGAAGTAGACTAACAAAGAACTTAAGCAAATGGACCAGAGAACAAGAAAACTAATAACCATGCATAAGGCATTACACCCCAGAGATGACATTGGCAGACTATATGTGTCAAGAAAAGAAGGAGGAAGAGGACTTACCAGCAATGAAGACAGTGCTGACGCATCAATATAACGACTTGAAAACTATGTAAAAAAGAGCGGAGGAAGACGGATCACAGCCACCAGAAACAATACTGATAATATGAGGTCCAACAGGACGGAAATAACCAGAAAACAAAAATGGGAAGAAAAACAACTCTACAGACGTTTTAAGCGACTAATAAGCAACATCTCACACGAGAGGCTAAGAAAATGAAACCTTCAGAGAGAAAATGAATCTCTTCTAAACGCAGCGTACAATAACGCCATAAGAATCAATCATATCAAAGTAAGAATGGATTTGACTCAACAAAACAAAAACGTGGTAATTAGCCCAGAAAGAGTATAAGACTAGACACGACTGGGTAGGCAAGGGGATCCACTTGGAATTGTGCAAGAAATTGAAATTTGACCATACGAACAAATCGTATATGCACAACCCAGAATCCGTCCTGAAGGATGAGACACACAAACTCCTATGGGATTTTGACATTCAAACAGATCACCTAATCTCGGCCAGACGACCTGACCTTATAATAATCAACGACAACAACAAAAAAAGAGAACTTGCAAAATTGTGGACTTTACTGTCCCAGCTGACCATCGAGTAAAACTGAAAGAAAATGAAAAGAAGAACAAATACCTTGACCTTTTAAGGGAATTGAAAAAAACTATAGAACATGAAAGTGACGTTTATACCTATTGTAATTGGTGCTATTGGTACAGTCATCGAAGGATTATTAAAGGGACTGGAAGACTTGGAAATAAAAGGACGAGTGGAGACTATCCAAACTACTACGTTATTGAGATCGGCCGGAATACTGAGAAGAGTCCTGGGGACTTGAGGAGACTTGAGGAGACTTGCTGTCACTTAAACTTCCGAGAAAGACCATTAGTTAACGCTGACGTGAAAAACTCTCAAGGAGTAAATGATAATTAATGGACTTCGATTCGTCTACTTCCACTTCAAATAATAGACTTCGATCCATTTACCTCGAAGGCCAGCGTTCAGTAAAATATATGTGTATGTATATGTAAACGAGACATCTCATCAAATCCGGGAAGTGTATGTCGGTAGCTGGCTACTTTCAGTGTAAGGGAGTAAACCCCGACAGAAAATCAGGCGTGGAGCCCCGCAGGCGGTTGGCTGGCGTATTCATCTTCCGGCAGCTCCTGCATTCCCTCTGGTCTCCAGCTGTCTTGACCTTGTCTTGCCGCTGGATCAGGGCTGCCGGGACAAGAGAGTGGGGCTGACTCCGCGCAAACCTACTTAACTTTAAACAAAATCAAGTGCAACTCATCAATCAACCTTTACCCCATCCTATTATCTCAAGTCCTGTGACGACGGGCGAGCGACAGGTGTCAGTACACTGAAAGTCGTAGCCGCAGACTTGCACACTTGCGACTCAAGCTATATGGTCGCTCTTTACTGCGTGAAGCCGAAGCCGAAGCCGTTCGGCAGCCGTCTGAGTGTCTGAGCCGCCCTCTCTAGGACATCACTGCTCACTCACGCAGCATGGGAAACGGGCTAGAAAAGGTGCCCCAAATATTGCCTACTCTACGTCACTTTGGCCGGCTTACTACAGTCGGTGGGGCCTCTCTCAATGCATTCGAAACAAGAAAGCGAAAAAAAAACCTCTCCGCGTGGAACGTCCGCACGTAAATTGACCGGGACGACACAGAAAGACCTCATAGACATACTGTTCTTATCGCTTCTGAACTTGCCTGGTTTAAAATCGACAGTGAGACTAGGTTGGCAGGCAAAGGAGAGCTGACTGAGAAGAGTTTAGGCTATTCTTTTTTCTGGAGCAGATATGCACTCGATGATAAACGCGAAGCCGGGGTGAGCTATGCCATCAAGACTTCACTCATAGGCAGGTTAGCCCCCCCCCCGAAAAGGGATTAATGACCACCTCATGCCTATGAGACTTCCACTTCATCACGGGAAAAAGTTCGCTACCATCATCAGCGCCTATGCACCCACTATCACCAATACGGATGGGTAAAAGACAAGTTCTATGAAGACTTTGAATATGTTATTTTCGCTGTTCTCGCTCCTCATTCTTAGTGACTTTAATGCAAGAGTTGGACAAGACAACACCTCCTGGGAAGGAGTAATAGGTAAATATGGCACTGAAAAATGCAACAGCAACGGCCTACTTCTTCTTCAGACCTGCGCCAAGCATAATCTTTTAATAACCCATACCGTATTCCGCCTCCCTACTCGCGACAAGACATCCTGGATGCACCCCTGCTTTAAGCACTGGCATCTGATCAACTATGTCATTGCGAGACGGAGACATAGGCGGGATGAAGCTAAAAGACGTTCCAACCAAGCCTTAAGGCCTTAGATGAGCGACTTGATACCATCCTTTTGAACAAGCAAGATGTGGAAGCAGCGTGGTCACCGTATATAGTAGAGCTATAGAGTGTTTAGAACTATCTACCAGAAGACACAGAGACTAGTTTGATGAGAACCATGCTGAGATCTTGGACCTCATAGGGAAAAGGCGCGCAGGCCACTTGGCGTACCTCCACGATCCTCAGTGTACTACCAAGAAAGACGCTCTAAGGAGCACCTATTGCTCAATCCGTGCGAAATGCAAGATTCCTGGCTAAGCGCTAGAGATGATGACATTCAAGGTTACGCAGATAAAAATGACATGAAAAACATCTTCAGCAGTCTAAAGATGGTCTACTGTCCCAACAGTACCGCTTCTGAGTGCAGAGGGAACCAAGCTCATATCAGAAAACAAGATCCTGGAGAGGCGGGCTGAGCATTTCGATGGTGTACTAAACAGGCCATCTATCAACGACAAGGCCATTGAACAACTGCCACAAGTCCCAGTGAACGAATCACTCGATGTCACTCCAACCCTGAGAGGGTTTCAGGGAGCTATCCATCGACTATCCAGCGGCAAAGCACCCGGATCTGACTTAATTCCTGCGGAAATCTACACTGAGGCTGGGTCAACGCTGATGGGTAAACTTCTGACCCTCATTCAGCTGATATGGGTGAAAGAACAATAACCACAAGACTTCAAAGACGCCTCCATCATCCATCTTTACAAACGGAAAGGGAACCGACAGGCATGCGATAATCACCGTGGAATCTCCTTACTATCAATTTCGTGCATGATCCTAGACAGAGTCCTTCTGAATCGCCTCAACAACTATCTTGAACATGGACTCTTACAGGAAAATCCATGCAGCTTCTGTAATGAACTTGGGACTGTGGACGTGGTGTTTGCTGTAAGACAGCGGCAAAAGAAGTTTCAGGAACAGAACACATCTCTACTCGACTTATGTTGATCTGACAAAGGCATCTGACACGGTCAGCAGAGACGGCCTTTCGAGAATCGTGGCAAAATACGGTTTCCCCGAAAAATTCATCACTATCGTTAGACAATTTCATGATGGCATGTATGCAGGAGAGAAAGACAACGGAGAAAGCTCCGTAGCCTTTCCCGTCACAAATGGGGTTAAGCAGAGATGTGTCCTGGCCCCCACTCTTTTCAGCATCATATTTTCTACGATGCTGTTTGATGCATTTAGTGGCTCGGATATTGGAATCGCTTTTCGATACCGCACTGACAGCTCTGTCTTCAACCTCTGAAAGCTTCAAGCTAAGATCAAGGTGAAGACTGAAATCGTCAACGAGTTTCTGTTCGCCGACGACTGTCCTCAGAACGCTACTACCAAAGCCCACATGTAAAACAGTTGACAAGTTCTCAGTGGCCTGTGACAACTTTGGCCTAACCATCAGTACAAAACAGAAGTGATGCACCAGCCAGCGCCTGGAAAACCATACGTCGAGTCCAACATCACCATCAAGGGACAAAGACAAAAGGAGGTAGAAAAGTTCACTCATAGCACCCTCTCTAAGTCTATCGTCATGGATGACGAAGTGAACCCCAGACTCGCAAAAACGAGTGCAACCTTTAGCCGTCTCAACAGGAACGTGTGGAATCGGAAAGGCATTTCGGAAGCAACCAAAATCAAGGTAAACCGAGTAGTCGTTCTTACCCCCCTCCTTTGTGGCTGTGAAACGTAGTCTACTCATCAACGGCATATAAAAAAACTAAACCATTTTCACACGACCTGTCTGAAGAAGATTTTCAGCATCACATGGCAAAAACACATCCCCAACACCGAAGTTTTAACTCGGGCTTCTCCTCCCAACATATACATCATCTTGATACAATCACAGCTTCATTGAGCTGGCCATGTTGTCCGTATGAAATATCACCACCTCCCGAAGAAACTGCTCTACAGCGAACTGTTCCTGGGCAAGCGCTCCCATGGAGTCCAGAAAAAGTGCTTGAAAGACACACTGAAGTTCTCTATGAAACCTTTCGATATCAACCATAATAGCCTAGAATATCTGGCGCGGGACAGAGACAAATGGCTTGAAGTTGTCAAACATAGAGCGAAAGTCAGTAAAGGAAGAAGGAACGCAGCAACTGAGCTGTGCAGAAAACTTAGAAAAGGCACTGCCATATCAGCCACTGCCGCCACCAATCATTGTTCTCACTGCACAAAACTCATCTGCGAATAGATTGGCCTCATCAGCCATCTGCGTACTCACGGATCTCGTCCTCAATCATAAAGTTGATCAGACGGTCCTCATCGATTACGATGGACAAAGAAAAAGAAAAATATAGGCACACACACACACACATATATATATATATATATATATATGATGGGTGATATGGAGAATATATCACCCATCATACTTGCTCATACGATAACGATCTGGATATGTACCCGGCTACAACGTGTGATTGCAGCAGAAAATTCAACAGCTTGCGAGGATCACGAATCCACAAGGCGCGCTGGTGCGAACAACGTAATTCTCCCGCCGGAGAATATAAATCGAATGATGGGCCTATGAATCAGGTTTACCTCCACAGTATTCACGAGCCCATTGCTGACCATCAGCGTCCTGGAGACATTCCTTGCAAGACAAGAATTTAGTGGCCCAAGGGTAATCAGATAGCTACTTGGACACACTTAGACCAGGAGCTTTCTTTTTACTCACCACCCATTTTGAGGGCCCATTGATCAACAAATAACATCTTTCAGCAGATTTATATATGACGTTTGTCTCGAGTGGCAAAAGCTGCTTGGTAGCGCCAGGAGTGGCAGTATCGCCTTGAGCTACCGAAACTGTGTTATCACCCTGGTTGGCGGCTGATGAGCTTAGGGTATCATCGCACGTGATTTCACACGTTGTATGATGAAAAAAAAAAAGAAAAAAAATTTGAGGCGCTCGGGGTGTAATGGTTACCACCGTAAAAAATGAACGAGGCATCCCGAATTCAAATCCTGTCAAGGCTATTTGACATTCGACATAACGCTAATACCCACGAGAATAGTATGAATCCAAGTATTCTCCCTCCAGCTTGGGGTTAATGGTGGGGTAGACTTGCCTTTTAACTTAGGTATGACAACCGGAAAACAAATTAGAATTGACCTTGAGGAGTTGGATATATATATATATATATATAGTATCATTCAGGAATAAGCACACCCCTAAAAATGAAAAAAAAACAAAAACAAAACAAACTAATTTTTTTCAAAAAAAAGACACCAGGATTTTACTATTTCTTGTAGAAGATTATACAACCAAAGCGGATATTATTATGTGTTATTTGTTTCCAAACTTCTACAATATGGAAATTTTAAACCAAAATCAATATATAGCCATCCTCCTCCAAAAACAATACACATTTTAATGCAGTTTTATTTTTGGGCACCGGGTGAGGTTAGAGCTCATTTCTAATTACAATATTCTACGATATTTATGGCTCTTGGAAATGTGCATTTATTGCTTCAACAGAATTGCGTAGTTCAATGATTCTGGTTATAATAGTTTGTTTCACATCAGCTGTTCTTTTTCTTCTATCAGTTTATTTATCGGTCAGATAAAAAGATTAGAGTTTAACATGAAAGAACAAGCGCGATCGAAACTTTAGTAGAGAGCATAAATTCACAGTTTAGTACAGACCGAAGTTTCATAGTTAAGTATTTACTATAATTTTACTGTTTAGTATAGACCAAAGTTTCCCATTTAAGTACAGACTAAAATCTTATAGTTTAGTACTGAGGAAAGTTTTACAGTTTAGTATAGACCAAATTTTCACAGTTTAGTTCAGACCATAATTTCAACGTGGACTACATACCAAAGTTTCATTGTTTAGTTCAAATCAAACTTTCACAGTTTAGAATAGATCATAGTTTGCCAGCTAAGTATAGAAAAAATTTTTATTGTTTAATACAGAGGAAAGTTTCACAGTTTAGAATAGATCATACTTTTACACTTTAATATTAACAATATTTTCATTGTTTTGTGAAAACAATTCAATGAAAAATTAGTCATTAGTTTACACGCAGTTTAAATATCAAACAGTTCTATTTCAAGCAATTCAATTTAGCATAACTCATTTGTTTTCACACAGGTTAAATGTCAAACGGTTATATTTTACCCTTACATAGGACCTTATCCGGTGCAACCATTTTGGATACGAGTGGACCTGGACCCAATGGCAATGATGGAATACTTCGTATTCTTCATTACCGAAGTGTCGCCATCAGATTGTTTAGTGTCATATCTAGGTTACTCATTGGGGAAGGGGTCTTACCTCTCGGTAGAGATACAGTCGGTATATTCTACAGCAGTCCCAGCCGACTGGGCTTTTGGGCGTAATTCTGCGAGTGGAATTAGAAATCGCTTACTATCATGTTGCAGTTCAACATGTTAATCACGAGGCCACAGGTGTGTGCGAGTTTGTCTTTACTCGGTCAAGTAGTAAATACGGCCCAACATGTTACATTAATAGACTGATTTCTAACAGGCCGTCGTAATGTAAACAATAAATGAATAAATAAATAAAACAAAATAACTCATTCATGGCCGCATATGAAATTAACCTAAAAAGAGAACTAACTTTTAAAATTGAACAGAGAAAATAATATAATCATGTTGTTAGAATTTATCCGATGTTTTAATTCCTTTCAAAATTAAAATGCAGATTTACAACTTGTGTTTTACTAATTCGTGAATTATAAACGGCTGTGAGTTACCTTGCTTATGATTTTCAATCATTAATATGGTTTGTTTTGTTTATAGACACAAACTGGTTATTTTTTTTTTCAGAAATGTAATAATAAAAGATTGTAAACAAACAAAAAGATATTATTTTTTTGTTTTATATATTAAATCGGCCTGTTAGAAATCAGTCTGTTAATGTAACATGCGGAGCCGTATTTACTTGTTGACCGTGGTCTATATATATATTTATATAATGTGCGATGGGTAAATTGTCGTCAAAATTACGCAAAAATGAAAATAATATTGACATCTGACTTTATCAGATATATCTACCAAAATTACATTAAAATATCTTGAAATACTATAGATCAAATTTATTCAAAGAAATATCTTCAACTATGGCCACCAGACAACTTTGGAATCTCCAACAAACTTTTGCGACAGTTTAAATTGTTAAATGCTGTCGTTATCCTTGCCTTCAGTTTATCTTTGGTGTTGTACGGAGTTTTGTTGGACTTGCTCAACTGCAGCGCGGTCTTTCTTCTTGCTTTTAATGACCTGTGATAAAAAGTACTCCCCAGTTAACAGGGCTAACAGGAAAATGAAGAAAATATCAGTATATATATATATATATAGAGAGAGAGAGAGTATGTTTAAACAATTAGATATCATTTGAAATAAAATATCTAAGTAACTACTTTGTTTAGGTCAATGAAACTAAACCGATTTAATGTTGGATAAAATTAGATTCATTCATTCAAATTCGAATGAGAAATTAAAAGATATGTGGATTTTATGGATGATTTTATAAGCTTTCAATATGCGCACCATCGCTGATACAGAAGATGTCGAGTCAGTAGTACATATGTGGGCAAATATGCTGCAGCATGTCTTGTGTAACAGCGTGCAGTGCAGCAGTAATTCTCTGCTTGTATTACTCGAGGCTTATAGGAAGATGGGGGGGACATAAATCAGTCCTTTACATAGCATCAGAGGGGGGAAAAACTAGCAAGGTGTTTGGTTAGTTGAAAGGAAAAAAACCGAACACACACACACACACACACACACACACACACACACACACACACACACACACACACATATATATATATATATATATATATATATATGAAAGGACCGAAAGTACTTGGTATAAAACAAATAGCTCCTTCGGAGAAACCATCAATAAATTTCAAGATTGTAACATAAAGAAAACAACATTGGGACACTTGAAAGAAAAAAGAAAAAACTCCAAAACATGGATTCGATTTTATTTGATCAAACCTGTTTATATATATATATATATATATATATATATATATATATATGTGTGTGTGTGTGTGTGTGTGTGTGTGTGTGTGTGTGTGTGTGTGTGTGTGTGTGTGTTATTGTGTGTGTGTGTGTTTGATTAAATAATAAAGACATATTTTGTCATTATAATTTTATTAAGATCCTTTCAAGTTTCCTGATGTCTTAGTTTCAGGTTGGAATTGGTGGATGAATTAACCAGAATTGTTCTGAGTGCATTCGGACTTTTCATAGGCCATCATAAGAAGTTGTTTGCAAGTATAAAGAGTTTTTTTCAAATATTTTTGAAAGAGTTTTTTTAGTTTTTTTATAACATTACAAAATTACGTAAACGCAGAGTTGGATAAAAACTGAGATGCTGATGAATTTATAAAACAGAACGCTATCAACGGAAATAGAATATCATAAAGAAATATGGAATACTTTTTTTAAAAAAAGAAGAAAAAAAGAAAAAACTAAATGCATTTCAAAACATTGTCGCTATTTTCAAAATTAATTCTATTTTTTTTTATATGTAGAGCTTCAAGGATTTGTAGTCATATCTTATCACTTTCGTGTGCTATTATAAAGGTGTTTTCAACGAGAATTTTTCGAAATTTGGATTTGGGAATAGAATGGGTTTTAAGATGTAATGCTATGGAGCTAGAATCATTAAAGTGCATCGTAAGCCGTTTTGAAAGAATTGTAGTGGTAAGACCAACATACGTATTATTTTCTTTGGAGACAAGGTTTCCCAAGGGACATTGGAACATATATACGACGTTTATCCTATCATGAAGTTCAGAGGAGGGAGAAGAGTTATTGGAAATAATTAGGTTGGAGGTTTTAAATTTTATGTAGCAAATGTTAAGTCTTACTTTTTTGGTAGGATCGGTAGTCTTTTAGATAAGGTTTTTTAGTATATATTCATCTATCTTATAATTACTATGAAATTGGTTTTTGTAGTTAAGGTTTATTGATGGTTTAAAAAACTCTTTCAAAACCTCTTTAAAAACACTCTTTATACATGCAAGCAACCCCTAATGATGGCCTATGAAAGGTCCGAAATTGCTCAGGACAATTTTAGTAAATTCATCCACCAATTCCGACGTGAAAACAAGACACTTATCTAGAAGCATGAAAGAATCTTAATAAATTATATAGATAAAATGTGTCTTTATTATTCAATCAAACATGCTTAAATGAAAGACTGCTGCCTAACCACACACACACACACACACACACACACACACACACACACACACACACACACACACACGTATATATGTGTGTGTGTGTGTGTGTTGTGTATAAAGTGTTTAATTATATAATTTGAGATGTAAATATCTGAGAAACTACGTAACCTTGACCAATGAAACTAAGTAGGCTGTGGTTAGGTATACATCAACTCAGTAGTCCAGCTCCTTTGCTCAGCACGGAATCTTCGTCTTTGAAGAGTTAATGTTTAAATCTGCATTGCACTTAGTGCATTTTTAGAGAATTCTCTCGAAATTGGACACTGTACTGTCTTCTTTAACTGTGTTCGAACCTACTCTAACACTTCTGAACGGCATTTTTATACCTGAAAAGAAAATAGATAAAATGTATTTGTAGAAATCATTAAAAATTCCAGGTTTAATAAACTTGGAATTTTTAATGATTTCTACAGATATTGAGCAAATTAGAGATTATTTGAACGAGAATTGATCAAGTATTTAGATTTAGAAATGAAAACAATTCCCTAGAAACACCCAATATATATATATATATATATATATATATATATATATATATATATATATATATATATATATATATATATATATTATGAATTAAATAAGGACTATAAATATCCAAAGAATGATTGCCCAATGTACGGCTATTTGAATTTCATTTGACGAGCTTGAATAAGCGAAATAGATCAATTGTGGAAATGAAATGGAATACTATTTCTAAATTACTAGTTTTTTAAACACACACACACACACACACACACACACACACACACACACACACACACACACACACACATATATATATATATATATATATATATATCATCATCATCATATCGCACTGGTAGCACGGATATCCCTGACCCTCTCTCGCCACTCCTCCCTATCGTTCATCGCCTTAGGTAGGTCTTCAGGACAACATCCCGTATCTTCACATAGCTGCTGAATGTATGTTCGTGCTGGTCGTCCTGCTTTTGCACGACCATGTGTGGGGGTCCATAAGAGTACATCACTTATGAGTTCGTCCCTGCTTCTCCAGCAGTGTCCTGCATGTCTGGCTCGTCTAACTTGAATAGTTTTCGTGATAGGGGGTAGGTGGCCGTACAGCTGGTGTCTTGTGGGGTGTTGCCGCCAGGACTTGTTTAAGATTGCACGTAGCATTCTTGTGTAATTGCCGTCTAGCTTCTTCTCCAGCCGTTTTGTTAGCGTCCATGTAGTGCAGCCATATAGCAGTATCGATGTGACCGCTGCCTGGAAGAAACTGCGTTTCATTTTATCGGTTAGGTCTGATTTCCAAATAATCGATAACCTATTGATAGCTGTCCATGCTTTCGCTAACCTCGTTTCGATGTCCTTTTCGATTGATTCGACGCTGCTTCCTAGGTAAGTGAATTTGTCAACTAGTTTAAGAGGGATTCCTTCTAGAGTGGAGATGTCCCCCGTTTGGTTATAGCACATATATTCCGTTTTGTGTGCATTAACATAGAGGCCTATGTTTGCTGCTGCTCGTTCCAGACTATGCAGTAGTGTTTCGGCTTGGTCAGGTGTATTTGCCAGTATCGCTATGTCATCGGCGTAGTCGGCGTCGGTAATTGTTGTTGCGGGGTACCTTCTGCTTCTTTTCTTCGTCAGTTCGAAGCCATTCTCTTTGATTTTGTCAATCGATGTTCTAAGTACGTAGTCTAGACAAATGATAAAGAGGTACGGAGCCAGCGTGTCCCCTTGTAGTACTCCTGCTACAATGTCGAAGTATTCTGTGTCTCCATCTGGTGATCGAACTTTTACTTTAGTGTTTCTATAGAGAATCGTTATTGCCGCTACGGTTTCTTTAGGTATGCCGTACGCTAGTAGGATTTGTTCCATCTTTCCTCTGTGAATGGAATCGAAAGCCTTGGTAAAGTCAACAAAAATTAATGTCGCTTGTAGGTTTTTTGCCCGTACACCTTCAAGGATTCTACGGATGGTTAATATTTGTGAGGTCGTGGATCTATTTCTTCGGAAGCCATTTTGGTTTTTTCTAAGTATGTTGTCGATTTCGGGTTCTATGCGGTTTCGTAGTAGGGCATTGTAGATTTTGGCTGCTATGTATGTAAGTGTTATGCCTCGGTAGTTTTTGGCTAATCCGAGGTCCCCCTTTTTAGGGAAGGGGAGTATGCATCCTTTCATCCATCTATCTATCGGATTTTGATTGTATACTGCGTTGCAGTGTCGGAGCAGTATGTCGTCGAATTGTCTGGTCTTCCATACTTCCGGGGGAATTTCGTCCAGCCCTGCAGCTTTCCTATTTTTAATTTTTCTGAGAACCGAGTCGAGTTCTTCTTGTGTGAACGGTCCTAGTTTAATGTCTAATTGTTTGCTAATTATTCTGGTGATTGGTTCATGTGTTATTTTCGGTGGGTTTCCTAGTAAGTTTTCGAAGTGCTGTTTCCACAGTTTTATTCTTTCTTATTGGTTTGCTGCTTTCAGTTTTGCTTTGGCTGTGTTCTTTCTTCTACTCACTTCGTTTATTGTTTGCCAGGCTATCCTAGATTGTCTATCTTCCACCGAGTCTCTAATCTTATCTATCTGATTTTGAATGTATTCTGTCTGTTCCTTTATATATACGCCTGCTAATTGATATTGTGCCGTTTTTAGTTTTAAGGCATTTGTGTTTGTTGGGTTTTTTCGATAGTTTTTTGAGGCTGTTCGGTGAGAGAAAAACGTGCACTAGTGAAAATATATATATATATATATATATATATATATATATATATATATATATATATATATACAAAATTTGTTAAAAAATTTCTAAACCTCACCCAGAAAGAAAATCATTGCTGAACATTTTTTTCTGCTAAAACAAAACTACTTATAAAACCAGAAAAACAAAGCAAGATTTTCTACTTTTATAAAAAGTGGTAGTGAGTTGCCATAACAAAAATATTCAGCTATGACCTTTTTTTAGTGCGGCTTAGAACTTTTTGAAGACCTTTGTATATATATATATATATATATATATATACGATGGTTTCGCCCTGAAACTACACCTGGCCCCAGTGTCATAGTCTGATGAAGCCTTTATTGGTTGCATATCCGTTGTTTTTTTAGTATATATTCACACACACACACACACACATAGTGAGGGCGGGAATGTGCGAGTTACAGACAGAGATAATCAGATTGATTATTGGATATTGGTTAGATTTAATAATTTTCTTATAGTTCTATTTACATTCCAAGTCTGCTGATCCGATTTTCTATTTCTTTATTGATTCTACCCCCCCCCACTTCCCAGCCAACCTGTTAAGAATCAAATCCGTGCCATTTTTATTTTTTAAAACTTTTTTTTCAGAAACTACTTCAGTTAGAGATTTTTTTCTCAATTTTTAAATTTCCGAATTACTGATCGAAAAGATGAATTCGCCATTCAATCGATTTGCTTCCGAGTCGGTATTTTTATTGCTTCAATTGATCTGCTTATTTTGCATATCTCCTCACTTCGATCAAGCAATGCTTGATTTGGTTTAATGGCATATTAACCTTTGTGGGTTATTCAATGCAAAATCCATCGTTGTAGAACAACAGTAAGGCTACTTAATTCATAATTCGGTAGATAAGGGAATTCATGCCTTTTTCCCGGGTACGTTATAGCGCGACTGGGGTCCGAACTTATTTTTTTTTTAGTACAGTACGTTAAGTACTACGATACGGGGACTCCAACTCACAACGATCAAGTGTCTTGGACATGATACTAAACTGCATCTAATGATAAGGCTCTTGTTCTAGAGATTTGAGGAGTGTGGTATAACACATCATTGACATTACTCCCATGTCCACTCTGAACCGGATTGATAGTATTTGTTAGAGTGCCATCAATGGATCAAATTTTTAGCAATTTTTTGTATAAGAGAGGAATACTTAATATCATGTAATTGTGTGAAAAAACCCTCATAAACTATACAAAAATGTAAATACACGTGTGCGCAATTTCTTAACCGCTTGAAATAATATAACATCAGATCGGTTGAAATGCTATTAAAAACAATCAATCACTTGGAGAGGGGGTTCCTGTGGCGTAATGGCTAACGTGCCGGGTTGCGGCCCCGAAGTAAGTGAGTTCGAACTTCAGTCGACTAAAGGGACTGTAGAGGGGTAAGTCATAACCACCACGAGTATCCTGTGGCCCTGTCAGCTGGGGGCGGTAGAATATACCAACTGCCTCTCTGCAGAGTAGTCAGACATCCCTCATGAGTGTCCTGTGGCTCAGTCGGCTGCGGGGGGGGACTGTAGAATACACTGACTGCATTTCTGCAGAGGGGTAAGACATCCCCCTATGTGAATACACCGACTGTATCTCTGTAGACGGGTAAGGCATCCCCCCACCATAAGTGTCCTGTGGCCCAGTTGGCTGGAACTGTAGAATACACCGATTGCATCTGTGCAAAGAGGTAAGACATCCCTCCCAACAAGTGTCCAGGATATGACACTAAACAATCTGATGGTGAGGCTTTAGTAATGCTGGAGCTTTGGGGAATGCGAAGTACCCCTTCACTGCCATCGCTCCCAAGTCTACTTTGGCCCGGTGTGGTAGCATCTAATAGGATCCTATGTATGGGTTAAATAGAACTAAACTGTGTACTTATACTAAACTGAATTGTTTGAAATAGGACTGTTTTGACATTTAAACTGCGTACTTATGCTAAACTGAATTACTTGAAATGGACCTGTTTTTATGCTAAACTGAATTGTTTGAAATAGAACTGTTTTTGACTTTGAAACTGTACTAACGCTAAACTGAATTGTTTGAAATTGAACTGTTTGACTAAACTGAATAGCTTGAAATAGAAATGTTTTTGACAATTAAACTGTGTACTTAGGCTAAACTGAATTGTATGGAATAAAACTGTTTATTTGTATAAAAATGGATTTGTTATTAAATAACCAACAAAGGTTGATATGCCATAAAACCCAAACAAACCAAACCAAACCAAACCAATTACTTCGATCAACCGACAGTGACAAACCTTCGCTCTAGTAAAAACCAAGATTTGAACTCACTTTACTAGGTTCACATCGAATATAAGATTACGCTTGAAATTACCGTCGTTAACATGTGTACAAATCGAGGTCCTGTTTTTGACTTACAAACTGCCAGTAGCTATTGAACTGTTAGTAGCGAAGGTTTTCCTCTAGTGAAAAAAAATGGCGAACTATTTCATTGATTTTGAACGTGACTTCGTAATTACCACAGGAGACTTGAAAAGATATCAATAGTCCATAGCGGCCTTTGAACAGGTCTCTGTACTTTAAGCTGAAGGCAGGAGTCGCGTGCTATAAGTACCTCACGTTTTTATATCTCGTCAAATTAAAGGCCGAACTCTTAATATCATCCGCCGCCGAACGCCGTCCTATTAGCTCAACTAAAGCAGATTTCGAAATGCATGCTGGGAAGACGGGAAGAAAAGAAGATGAAGAGGAAGAATGATTTGATTAGAATTGATGTTAGCAAGCGGATAAGGGCGGCGTGTACTTCGGTGTTTCTTTCGACATTTTTAGTCCCTGCAAATGAGAAAAAAAGCGACTCGTTGATTTCAATCAAAATACCAGGAAGGATAGGGGGGGGGACTTGAGAAGAAAGTAAGAAAGAAGGAAAAAGTAGGAATATAATTATAATTATAGATATAATAGCCCAATTATTTCAGTTACAATTGCATTAATTTTTGACTGTTGACAATCTACTTCTTCCTGTTTTTACGCATTTCAATGGCAAAATCATTAGTTATGCATTTCCATTATATATATATATATATATATATATATATATAGAGAGAGAGAGAGAGAGAGAGAGGAGATTGATAGACACACACACATATATCTTTATCATAATGAAGTCATGCTTTTAGCACGGATTGACCATGACACTTTCTCACCGTCCGTCCTCATCGGTCAGCGCTCTAACTAGGTCCTCTAGACGACACCCAGTGTCCACACAGAACTGATGGATGTAAGTCTTTGCTTGTCGGCCAACACTGGTGTGTCCCGGCGTAGGAGTCCACAGGGAACGTCATTTATGAGTTTGTCTTTTCTTCTCTGGCAGTGCTCGGCATGTCTTATTCATCTTACTCAGATGGTTTATGAGATAGACGGCAAGTGACCATACAGTTACTGTTGTGCAGGGGAAATACCTTTATAGAAAGATAATATGCCTTTATAACATAATAACCCACGACATACAGAAAAGTTGTAAGAACCAAAAAACTACCACCAGTTCTAGAATAAGTAGTGGAATATGAAGGTAACAGCGATACCAATCGTAGTTGGAGCCCTTCTAACAGTCCGCAAGAACCTGGAAAAGAGACTGGAGATTATCGGAAGAATTGAAATCGACCAGACCAAAACAGCAATAAAACGGGCAAGAATACTAAGGAAAATCCTGGAGAACTGGGAAGACTTGCTGTCTCTCAGACTACAGTAAAAAACATCAGGTTGAGGTGGTGGGAAAGACTCACCAGGAGTAAAATAATAATAACCCCATATGTATTCTTATATTTAAACTAAAAACAAGGTCTCATTTTCACTGTTTGTTAAATCAGAAGTGTTAGTCTGTAGAGTAGAATAAAAACAATTCAAATATACCCTTCTTAGTTTTATTTCATTACTTACAGTTTTATGTACTTTCTATAAAGGGGAAAACACAATCGTCTTATCAAAAGTTTTAATGAAAATATATTATAGGAAATATATGAAAATATCAAGTCACCGAACGAGTCCTTTGATTTTGAGATGGAATGACTTTTGGAAGGCGCCACACGTTTCCCAAAAGCTTTTGGCCCCATCTGGAGCCATCTTCATGATCAAATGACGAGTATAAGGACAAGTCATATCTATATACATGAAAGGAGGAAGAACGTATAGGAGAGGAATTTACGGAAGATTATGAATGATGAGAAAAAATTTTTTTCTGAAGGTATGACAACTTGGTGGAGGAGAATCGGCTGAAAATTCTGAAATAAGACGTAGTATTCTGACACACACTAACATACACATATATGACAATTAGCCCTTACTCTCCCATGACTGCATCACACTAAGCTTTGGCATTTTAGAATGTGGCTGTTATATTCGAAGTTGATCTTGTTTAAGGAAAGTTTGTTGATCTTTATAAAGAGAGCTTAAAGAATTTAAAGTTTTTATTTGTTTTTTTTTAAATATAAAAATTTCATTAAACACTTGGATTTTAGTTAATCAAATATATACTTTGTATCAATACAATTTATGTATATTATGGGGTCAGGCTGAGGTCAGGGCAAAATGTGTTAACGTTTTTTATCTGACTCCATTCTGAAGTTATTTTATTTTACCCCACGTTGTCTTGTTGATGTAACTCCTTGAACAAGAAAGCTCGAAAAGAATTATACGAAAGAAGATAGCAACAGATAGGAGACGAAGACGTTTTTTTAAAAAATATTTTCCCTTTATTTCCTGGGTTCAACAACCATTCAATGGGTGATGGGATTTTCCCTGAATACAATTGAAATGGTTGAATCCCCCAGTCAAGGTGTTTAAAAATACGTTAATCGTTTCTTGGTATATGTGTGTCCTCATTTGGTATTTTAAAGCTTTAACAATGTGTTAGTCGCTTTTGGGAGTTTGTCCAAGTCCAGTATTTTAGTTCGTAGTTCGATGGGTCCATTTCGTAGCTTTTGTATTTTGGCATGCTGTTAACCGAGACGAGTGCTACGAGTGAAAGGTTTGCCCAACGTGGCGCCTTAGAACGGTCACGTTGGCTTCCACTAGCAGTCGGGAGATTGAGACGTTGTCAATTTGCCGGTCACTGCTGAAAAGAAAAAAATGAGCTACTTCTTTTTTTTTGGGAGGTCCCTTTTTCTTTACGCATGCGTCACCCCTTTTTCCTGTCAGAGGCCTCTGGGAGTTTCCGCATATTTTAATAATTTTCTTTTAAATTCAATTTATTTATTTATTCCCTACAATATATTTTACATTAATAAAGGTTAAATCGTTTTTGTTTTTTGATTATCAATTTGATTTTTTTAATGACATTGCCATAACTATAACTGTAAATAAAAATCTTCAATAAATTTAAAGTAAAAAAAGTAAGTAGAGCTGGCGACCGTAGTCGAGGGTGACCTGAAGGCTCCCTTTTCGATAGCTACTACACCAAGTTGGAGGGGAGGGAGCTACTCCTTTCCATGGATTGGTCCACTTTACCCTTGATACGTACCTTATAATGCTGAGTGTTAAGCAAGGCAGCATCAAATACCATTTTTTTAGTCTTTGGGATGACTCGACCTGGGATTGAACCTCGGTCTCCCGGGCCATTGGCAAATACTCTAACCATTATGCCAATGTCCAAAAGTTGTTTGTGCTGTGTTCTTAAGATTTTAATGAGGTCTAAAAAATACCAATAGTGGAACTTTAGATTTTTAGAATTTGTTGAATGTTGACTTACAGACTGCTGCTAAACAGAGTCGATGCCAATTTAGGGAAGAAAAACAAAAAAGGTTCCGGTACTTTTTCATCAGCAGTTTTTGGTGGAACACAGGTTTGTGCAAGTGTAAATCTCTATACTCATCAGACCGAGCTCAGTGCAACTTTGTTTCTTAAACTGAAAATTCATCACTGGGGTAGATTTAAAGACATGGAGAACAGACATAACTGGGCAGCTTTTCATCATATCAAGAATTTTAGAGGTGTTTCAAACAATATGCTCTGGAATACGCACATTGAATTCCTAGGAGACTATTTTGAAGAAAATTAATATTTCATTCATTGATCATCTCTGTCTTGGTAAATACAGCTTCAGTATTGGTAATTTTTGAACATAACTCTTCTATTTTATACTCTATCTTTAATCGAATATAAAGATTTGTAATTTTAAAATATAACCTTTTAAAAGTTTGTTTTAATTACAATAGAATTAATAACTAGATTTGTGACTTTGGTCTAAAATTAAAATACTGCTCAGAATTTAATTAAAGTTTTTCAATTTTTATTTAATCTATAAGATTTCTCAGCTGAAAATATATATAAAAGTAAAGTTGGCGATCATAATTGAGGGCGAATGCTTCCTTCTCAATAGCTACTACACCGAGGTGCAGGGGAGGGCGCTACTCTATTCCCTGGATTGCTTCACATTACCCTATAATGCTGAGCGTTAAGCAAGGCAACATCAAGCACCATTTTTTGAGTCTTTGGTATGACTCGACCTGATATATATATATATATATATATATATATATATATAAACGGCTCTGCTGATGATACTGATTTCCACCAGAATCCGAAAGTTGAGCTTTCCTCAAAAACATTTCGCAAACCGAAATAGTATAAAGCAAAGAAGTAATTTACATTTTAATTTATATGGAAAAAATATTTTGAGCGTTTCCAAATTCATGATCACGTTGCTTATTCACACCCAGTTTTATGATAAGTAAATCCCTTATATATATATATATATATATATATATATATATATATGTGTGTGTGTGTGTGTGTGTGTGTGTGTGTGTGTGTGTGTTATTAGAATTTAATTTTTGTAAACAGAGTTCCATATGCCGCATAGTTTGGTAATAAATAATACCTAATAATATTAATAATATTAACTTTTTTTATACAAACTGCATGAGGGATACTTATTTATTGGTTATACTGATATATAGTTGCACATTTCTATATACTCTGTCACATGATAAGTATTGTAACAAATTCATTTATGCATTGTTTTTAATTATGGTAAAGTAAGATCATATTTTTTATTCATTTTATCTCGGAAGAATAATATTCTTACGTGAGGTTTGTATATACATTACAATACATCACTTGGGACTACCCCTTTAGATAAGCACGGCCACAGTAACATTCTCTTGGGGAAATGTTATTTTGAACTATATTTGTCGAATCAATTAAAAAATACACATGGCTTCCATGTTCATTATTTACTGTGTTATTCCCTTAAGATTTCATTCTGGGAATGTTTGTTAAATCGAAAACCTGCGAAAAATCTATGGCTTGAGGGTATCGTATATCTCACAAAAAATAGGTTGATAATATATTCAATGTGTATTATATAATGAAGAGACTGACAAATAGTTTTAAAACCATCCAAGCGATACAGCAATTCATTTACCTGACACAAATTTCTTTTATCAGCAACTCTGGATTTCACGCTTTTCAGCGGATGTCAGGCAATTAAAGTGGTTGAAAGCGATCTTCTGGTTACGCTTATATATACATATATATATATATATATGTGTGTGTGTGTGTGTGTGTGTGTGTGTGTATGTGTGTGTGTGTGTGTATCTGTGTGTATAAGTACATGTTGTAGTTCATACACTCTTCTCGTTTGAAAGTACATTAGTGCAGTCACCTGACATATTAATCCGGAGACAGATAGCAAAGCAGGTACTTATTTTCATGTCTTCAGCTCATATTCTGGGCCAAACTAAGCTTAACTATATAAACAAATATAAATTTGTTGAGTGCAGATAATTGTTAGTATGGCAGTCTCGAAGACCGTGAATACTGAATAATGAAGTCGATTATCATAAGGTACCCCATGCTTGGGCTGGCTTTGCGTCAAACTAAGCTAAGTTTATATAAATTTCTTGTGTGCAAAGAAATAATTAGCACGGCAATTCCGAAAACTAGGATTACTGAGTAGTGAATTCGATACTCACTGTAAGCCGTAAGCCAAACCAGGCTACGCTTAGTAAAAAAACACTATATACACATACGAGGGTGGTTTGAAAATGTCTGCTATAGATGACTTTTTACCATTGGGATCCAAGCGCTGCAACACCGATGGAAGAAGAGTGTGGATCGCTAGGAGGACTATGTTAAAAATAAACCGAATTTGGTTACATTCCATGAAAGTATCTTGGTCAGCTATATAAACTTTTCAACCGAACCTCGTTTATATATATATATATATATATTGAGTTGATATAAATGCAACTCAATACAACTTTCAGTGATGAATGAACCCCCAATGACTTGCGTGACTACTGCTCCAGTACAACTTTTCGTCTACCTGAACTTTTTTCCCGCTTGGTTGCTACGAGCGCTTTTTCTTGAAGACCCCACAATAATAATAATAAACGAACTTGTCATGTTTGATTATAGTTGGATACTTCTTTAGGTAAACTCATTTGTGTTGTGTTCATTCAAGTTCGTTGTACGCATGTGTATAACAGTATATGTGCATCTGAATTTGGGTTGACACTTGCGCACTCTCACATAAACAGTTATGCGTGAATACGCATGCGCGAACTGGTATTTTAATGTAGGTGACTGCATGTGGCATAATTGGATACATTCCACTTTTCATGTAAAAGTAATATTCTGTAACTTAGCAACTAGAAAAAAGACGTATCTTTACGCTTTATACATTCGCCATCTTTTATCATTATCATTACTGCTAACGTTATTTTCTTTCTCTGTCCTACTCTCTTTCTTTGAAAAAAAAAAGTGATTTCTTCATCGTTTTCCTCTGTCAGCATATACGTAGACATACATATCACCCATAATTAAGTACACCCCTAACATCTTTTTTAAGTGAAAAGTGAATTTTCTTCTTATTCAAGGATACCAGGATTTTATTATTCATAGTTATTTTGTCGGTTTGGTTCCTTTGTTTGAATGGCATATAAAAACCTTCGAGGTTTATTTAATGCCAAAACCATCCTTGTAGAAGAATGATAATGGTACTAGCAAAAGTGATCCATCCTCAAAGGAGTTTTGATAAGAAGGAACATAACTAGTGATAAAATAATAACGATAGTTTGATTTCTTTGTTTTAATGGTATATCAAATTTGGGATATTCAAGGCCAAAGTTACCCTTGTAGAAGAACAGTAGTGATACTTTTAACTCATAAGTGAGGGGGATAAGAGGGTTCATGCCTTTCCCACGTGTATTAGGGAACATAACAGTGCGATAGGAGATTGAACTCGCTTACTACGATGTCGCAGTTCATCATGGTATTCACTATACTATCGGGACCTCCTCTGAGTTTTCTGGTTGGTTTTACAGTACGTCAAACCTTGTTGGTTTGTTTTATACCCAAATCAATTTAACAACTATGGTCTCTTGTCATACATGATACAAAAATGTATCTTCAATCATGGTGAACATGGAAATACTCCAAACTGAGTAGCAATATCACTGTTTTAAGAGCCAATGTATTAATAAAGTTCTCAATTATTTTCACCCTGTCTGCAGGGGTAAGACCACCACCACCACCACCACAAAAAAAAAAAAAAATTAAACATCATCTGGCAGTGATGATTGATTCATTCTAACGTCATATTAACTCGTCAAGTGTTATTCAATACCAAGTGGTTAGAAAATTGCGTTCATTGTTCATTCATATTAACATTTTTTTTATATAAGTAAGTAAAGTTGGCGACCTTAGTCGAGGGTGACCCGAAGGTTCCCTTTTCAATAGATGATACTACACTGAGGTGTAAGTGAGGGCGCCACTCCATTCCCTGGATTGATCCACTTTACCCTTGATACTTACCTTATAATGCTGAGTGAAGCAAGGCGGCATCAAATACCATAGTTTACGTCTTTGATATGACTCGACCTAGGATTGAACTCCATTCTCCCGGAGCATTGGCGAACACTCTACTCATTAGGCCAATGAGTTGTTTCTAAAAGAGTTTTCTTTTGCACACGGTCCTCTCGAATACGAAAAATTTTAAACAGTTCTATTTAACGCATGGGACCCTAACAGGTACTACCACTCCGAAATAAAGTGGACCCGGGAGTAATAGCAATGAAGAGGTACTTCACATTCCTCAGAGCACCATAGTTGGACCCCCACCATCAGATAAAGTTCAGTGTGATACTCAGGACAATCTAGTTGTGAGGCTCCTGCTCTTGAACTCTGATGAGTGTGGAGTATCTCTTCATTGCCATTACTCCCAGACCAACTCTAATCTAAAGTGCGAGTACCGATTAAGTTCCAATCTATGGACCAAATAGATCTATTTGCCAGTTATTTGTATTAGATTGGAATACTTAATATCATATAACAGGTTTGGTTTGGTTCCCCTTATACGTATATATTAAGTATATTATGATTTATAAACACATTTTCTTGGTAACGTTTTTAAACGAGCCTAAGCATATTCTTTTGCACACGATTAAATGTTTGTAAGTTTTGCTATGTAATAATAAAAATTCAATTAAACATCAGTCATTTGTTTACACACAGTTAAATGATCAAACAGTTCTATTTCTAACAATTCAATTTAGCATAAGTCATTTGTTTGCACTCAGTTTAAATGTCAAACAGTTCTATTTGATCCAAAGACAGGATCCTCTCAGAGTGGACCAAGGGGCAATGGCAATGAAGGGGCAATCCACAAAAGCTCCAGCATTACTGTAGCTTCACCATCATATTGTTTAGTGTCATATACAGGACACTCGTTGGGGTGGTCTTACCCCACTGCAGAGATGCAGTCGGTGTTTTCTACAGCCCGAGCTGACTGAGCTATTAAGGAGTTGTAATTCTATTTTGGTGACAAAGTCTAAGAGCTGTAGATTTTGGCAGTAAATAAAAGCTAATAATATCCGTCTTATCTGTATAATGTTTCACTAGAAATAAAGAAATCCTGATATGTTTAGTTTTAAAAAAAATTAGCTTTTTATTAAAAGAATTGTTAAGAGTGTAGTTATTTAAGGGCTGTCATCACACACACATACAAACACACGCAAATATATGCATATATATGCATATATATATATATATATATATATATATATATATATATATATATATATATATATATATATAGTAAAGTCGTTTTTCACCGAGATCTCCTTTTTGTGATATTGTGATGTATGAAGTTAAACTAGTAAATATCTTCCATTTTACAAATATTCACTGTCTAAATAAAAATATTTAAGAAACTTCTCAATACCTTTAGAAAACCTATATTATCATTACACACACTTATATATATATATATATATATATATATATATATATATATATATATTCTTTATCTTTTGCGTATCTGGATCTTTTTCTATCAAATCATTGCAAAGAAACTAACTTTACATTTAACACACACGCACACGCACACACACACATATATAATCATAAGGGAAAGAAGAAAAAACAATTTTACGTCAGACGCGTCCCTCTCTTGTCTCGTCGTTGCTTGTCGCCTTCAATTTTACTTGATTTAACCTTTTGTACCTTCTGAAAACTTCGTTGAATATCTCCTCGAAGTATGTAATAAAACTAGTTTTTGGCGGACTATCGATTTTCGATGACGCTGTATTATTATCATTTTTTCTCCTGGATATATTTTTACACTAGTTTTGATGGTTTTTCACAGGAGACTGAGTGATAGCTTGTCTCCTCAGGCCCCCAGGACACTTCTAATTATCCTAGCTGATTTTAACAGTACTGTGGTCTGAGTGCTTTCAATTCTTCCCATAATCTTCAGTTCATTGAGTCTATTTTTCAAGTACATGGATACTCTTCTAAGCGTCTAAGTAACCATCGGTATTATCATTTTTATTATTAAAGGGGGTTGATTTTATAAGTTTATTCAATGAATGAGAAAGTAATTGATAATATCATAACGACGATGATACTTAGGTGAGTCAAGTTTTGCAATATTTTGGTAATTTTTTTGTTTTTTGTCGCTTCTTTCATCAAAGTACATGCATTCCGTGCTTTAATCAAAGAAGTGACAAAAAGCAAATAAGTTAACAAAATATTGCTAACTTTCTGAAACTAGTAGACAAGTTCACCTACCTTGGAAGCAGTGTCTCATTAACCGAGACTGACATCAACACACAACTAGCAAAGGCATGGACAGCTATCGATAGGCTATCGGTCATATGGAAGTCAGACCTGACCGATAAAATGAAAGGCAGTTTTTTTTTTCGAGCAGAATCGTGTCGATACTGCTGTATGGATGCACAATATGGACGCTAACTAAACGTCTGAAGAAAAGGCTTGACGGCAACTGCACAAGAATGCTGCGAGCAATATTGAATAAGACCTGGAGGCAGCCCCCCACAAAGCAGCAGCTGTACGGCCACCTACCACCCATCACGAAAACTATCTAAGTTAGAAGAACTAGACATGCGGGACACTGCAGGAGAAGTTGGGACGAACTCACAAGTGACATACTCCTGTGAACCCCATCACAGTGACGAGCAAAGGCAGGATGATCATCTAGAACCTACATTCAACAGCTCTGTGCCGAAACAGGATATAGCCTTGAAGACCTACCGGAAACGATGGACGATAGAGAAGGGTGACGGGAGATGGTCAGGGAGATACAAGCTGATGGTGCGACCTGATGATGATGATGATGATTTGCTTTTTTTTTATCAAGTTACAAAAAAGCAGCCTAATATTCAAAGTAGAGACCATCGATTTACTCCGACTGAAGGCACTGTTCTGCCAGTTCTTTTTTTATCCCACGCTGATATTAGTTCTTGTCCTTTGAGGCGAAGAACTCTTTCGCAGAAGCTTCCACCTCTTCTTGGTTATTGAAGCGTGAAAAGCGCAGGGAATGAGCTAGGGATTAGAACAGGTAATAATCTGAGGGTGTAAAGTTTGGACTACGTACCGTGTGCGGCATCAGATCTATTCTCTTAAGTTCAGGGAGTTTATGCAAATATTGCAAAACTTTTGACTAATCCTCGTAATCATCGTTGTCCTGATTCATTGTTTATTTACTAGGAGGAGTTAAAAGTTTTACAATATTTTAGTAACATGCTATGTGTTGTTACATCTTAGATTATATTCCCTATCGTATATCTCCCCTTGCGGCTCTCGCGTTTTAGATTGCACTTTTTAAACTTGTCACCGGTAGATGACTTCCGGTTTAATTTCCTTATTGAAGAAAGGGACCAAGGGTTCGCCATCTTATTTCTTCCTGATAAATCCGATATTTGAGCAACGTCGGTAAGAAATATTGCCTTTCTCTTCTTGAAGCACATAAGTATTGTAATTATTTGATATTTTAAAGTATTTCTCTTCGGTGTACTTTATTTATAAGTATCCCTTTTTAGCAGATGTTAGTATTAATTTTGCTTCGGTTTGTTGCGTTAGTAAAATGGTAATTTCTGTGTATAAAGTTGAGTTTAAGGGACCTACCAGCGTGCCGAAGAAGATATCTGGTATTTTAGGGTTGTCTCTCTAAGAGCTTTTAATGTCACTGCCTTACGGAACGTTTGGTGGAATCTATCTGACTTGATTTTGGATTTTGCGCCAAGACTTTTGGGCACATCACTTGATTAGTATATCCAATCATAGAGATCTTCTCCCTCACTCACTCCATACACAGGAATTACCATTTTACTAACCCAACAGCTTTATCAACTCGACTCTCACAAGAACATAATTCCATTCTTTACTTCCGAGAGTTGCTTTTGCCTTTATCAAAGAAGTGTCAGCTATTTCTTAACTCATCAAAACGGTTCCTTAAGTTATTATTAGGGTTCTATCTCCTGCCAACGTTTCTGTACATTGTTCCACACACGTGCTTGTCAAACTTCATTACGTTATTTTTCAGTTTTATCCATTCCTAGCTGTTCTACACTAAGTAAAGCTGAGTAAATTTTAAAGCAGAGATCCCCAACCCTTGGTCCGTAAGTCACACGCTTCCCTCTAGACCCATCCGTGGGACTCAATACTCGACTTTCAAATTTTTTCTACGCTTTTCGATGCTGACTGTGAAAAAGCACCATTACAATTACAGATGAAACTCATTAATCCTCAGGGTTCAGAAGATTTGAAATTTCAATTTCTTGTTTGCCACATTCTCAATTTCTATAAGAAACGCGTGCTTCCATCTAGATGATTCTCCAATTTTATCATCCACACTCAGCAAGTTGTGAGCATATTTGGCACTGTATACCACAGTGAGCAGTTTTTATCCAAAATGAGGCATCCTAGTTGTACGGTGCGTTCGTAACTGTCAAATGATCACTTGTCTGATGTGCTTGTTCAAGCCCAACTAGTAAATACGGCTCCGCATGTTACATTAACAGGCTGATTTCTAACAGGTCGATGTAATGTAAACAACAACAAAATAATATTTTTTTGTTTGTTTACAATCTTTTATTATTACATTTCTAAAGAAAAAGAAAAAACAGTTTGTGTCTATAAACAAAACAGGCCGTATAGGTAACTGAACATTATTAAAGCAATTTAACTCACAGCCATTTATAATTCGTGGATTAGTAAAACACAAATTGTAAATATGCATTTTAATGTTGAAGAAATCAAAATAACGTCAGATAAATTCTACCAACTTGATTATATTATTTTCTCTGTTCAATTTTAAAAGTTAGTTCTCTTTTTATTAATTTCATATGCAGCCATGAATGGATTATTTTGTTTATTTACATTACAACGGTCTGTTAAAAATCAGCCTATTAATGTAACATAAGGGGCCGTATTTACTAATTGGTCATGGCTTGTTGTGTTATATACTCATTTGCCGTATCATAACGACTCAATAATAAAGATGCACACAGAAAGACGCAAGAGAAAGACACAGGAAGAAACGACGCAGGATAAAGACGCAGGAAGACTTCTTTTCAAATATTTTTACCTCTCACTTTATTGCAAGGGTTCGAAAGGGTTGTTGAAGGTTTGCATGTGAGAGGGTGCTAGAGACCGAACATAAACTTCATATTTTGACCTCACTGTTATGACCGTCACGTTGTGTCTTTCTTGTTCTCTTAGATGCTCAACCAGAGGTCTTTAGGGTCAACTGCTGGATGCTGGCTTTTTTTACTGCATCTTAGCATCTTCTCTGGACCCCAGCTCATCAGGGCTTCAAGCCCCATCGGCCTGGTGTGGCTTTCCTTACCACATCTCGTCTCTAACTCTCTGGAAGTCTGCTGGCAACTGCATCGGGGGTTTTCCGAGTGCCCCCTCGGTCGGGTGTGGCCTTCCCTACCGATCTGGTCTCTACTGTCTGGAAGTCTGCTGGCAACTGCTTTGGCACCCCAAACTCAACTGAGTTAAATAATAATTCAACGCCCACACGATCGCCTACTGGATCTTTGAAATCGGATGTTTAATCGTCATCAAGCGGAAATAACTGTCATGCAGTTCAGAGGTTACTCTTTTTCGGTGCATCACTGTTAGTGGCACAATGGGACCTTCACCTTGTCCCATATCATAAGCCTTAATCCTCCCACGCGATCTCTTTCGATTACTGGCCATTGGAATGTGTCACTTCCTTCCGGTGTATCACCTTGGAATAGTATTTTGGGGCCGGGTCGAAGGTCAAAATATTACAGTTGCGGGTGTCTCAAAATAGATGCAACCTATTAATATGATAATGATTTATTAGTGTGACAAGCGCAATGGCGGTCATTTGAAACACGTTCTGAAAAATACATCCTTTGAGCTAGAGGCATCGAATCAATAATTTTTTTAATTGTTATTATATCAACTTCAAGAACATGCAATATTTTTTTGAGTTTCTTGTCTCAATAATAACTAATTATCATATTAATGGTTGCATGTATTTTGCGATAGTTTTGTCTTCAAATAAATAGTGACGTAAAATATTTTCCTCTCTTGGTCGAGGATCTCTTGATCGAGGATTAATAGCTGTTATAGTATACTAGTTTCTTATCTGAAATTAAAAAAAAGAACACAACACTAATATTAGTAGAGTTATTAAAAGTAACATGGGTCCCATGTATGTTGAGACACCCAATATGTCGATCCCGCAAACTTTTAAAAATAAGTAAAGTGGCACAGGAAAGGCAAAGATAACAAAGGCAAGTGAGTAAGATTAAAGCCAACTTTTATTTTGGCTGTAAATACAAGAAAAGAAATTTGAGTGAAGTTTCTGTTTACATCGAAAGTCTAAATACGACTTTAAAACATTTTTTTTGAGACAGCGATCCTTGATGATGTTGAACAGGTTGTTGGCACAGCTATGTGGCCAGGTAGTATATAGACAATCGGAGTGTAAGACGTGTCATATCGCAGCTGCAAGCTAATCGACGTTCCGATAGTTGATTCGGCAGTTAACCGGTTTTTAGTCAACGTTAACTACGTGCAAATTGATGAAGTCGATTTGAGCGATGTCGTCCGATCGTGAATTTGTCCTGGAGTTTGTTGCATCTGAGTAACTGAGTGGAAAGGCTGCTAATTGGTCGTTGTCCTTCTAGTGTTGAACCGTTATGTAGTTGACTTTACCCTGAAAAGGACAAAAGTGATAAGTAAAAACTAGTGCTTTTATAAGGGCAGTAGTAGGAAGAAAATACCTGTGCCATTGTAAGGACAGTTTGTTGTCGTGGAAAAAGGAATGACACAAAATAGTATGAGTGGTGGGTTGACGCAAGAATCTGGAAGCAGGCAAGAACTACTGGAAGCGTCACACCATGATTCTCTTCGTTCGAGGCTGGGCAAACCACTGTTGTGTCTGATTTTGTTTCCTTGACTGATATTTATACAGAGACGGAGTAACCACAGCACAGAGTTTTCTTTTGCTAAATATTCGGTTTCAAAGGAAGTTGGAAACAATTCAGGTAATGACATGCTCCTTGCCCAGTTGACTGGGGCAGTAGAATACACCGACTGTATCTCTGTTGAGGGGTAAGACACCTCCCCAACGAGTGTCCTGATATGACACTACACAATCTGATATTGAGGCTTTAGTAATGTTGGAGCTTTGGGGAATGCGGGGTATCCCTTCATTGCCATCACTCCCAGGTCCACTCCAGTCCGGAGTGGTAGCACTTGATAGGGTCCTATCTATGGGTCAAATAGAACTAAACTATGTATTTATACTAAACTGAATTGTTTGAAATGGAACTGTTTTTGACTTTGAAACTGTACTTACGCTAAACTGAATTGTTTGAATATTATTGTTTTGACATTCAACTGTGTGTAAACAAAAACTATATTTATACTAAACTGAATTGTTTGAATTAGAACTGTTTGACTAAACTGAAAAGCTTGAAATAGAAATATTTTTGACAATTAAACTGTGTACTTATGCTAAACTGAATTGCTTGAAATAGAACTGTTAATTTGTATAAAAATGGATTTGGCAATAAATAACCTACAAAGGTTGATATGCCATAAAACACAAACAAACAAACAAACAAACATGTTCCTCCTATCAATCTATTTATTTAACCCTGATATTAAATCCTTTTGCGCTTACAAATAGCATCAAATGTCTCATTAATAAATTGTTACCGAATGTTACCAAATGAATTTATTTATTTATTCTGCCCTTTTAAGATCGAAGCGCAAGACCTTACTGAATTAAGCTTTGTGGCACTCAGGCTGAAAAGGTTCGGAATCTCTGTTCTAAGGTTTCTGGTCTGATTTGTAGGCATGACAAAGAAAGTGGAAATGTGCGACTATCAATTCCAAAAATTTGCTTAGTTGAGCTGAAGACCAGAAATAGGGGACATCCAGTGAGAATCGAATTCACTAACAGTGGTTAAGGACCACTAAATATGGATTCGGAATCAGCATGTTCGGTTTAGTCTCTAATATGCGCTTTTAGCCGTGTAGCGAAATCTTTTGTTGCCAGGTGTAATCTTAGTATAGTGTCATGATCATTTGGCTAGTCTCACGGAACAATGTTGATATAGTGAGTTCAATCCTCACTGGGATCCTTATAGTTGATATAGCTATTATAACTCTAGTTGATATATTATTACATTAACTGCTGTTACTAAGTGGTTCCCCATCTGAGTACTGATCAGGCTCCTTATTGCTTAACTTCAGTGATGTGGTTAGAACTAATACTTTTAGTGTAACTTTACCTTTGGGCCCGAGTGTCTTATAATTGAAAACTCCTAGGTTAGGGTCACCTTGTGTTTTTTTTGTTTTTTTGTTTTCGTTTTCGTATTTTATTAAAAAAAAAATTCAATGCGTGTTTGAGAAAGAGAAAGAAAAGGAGGCAGAGACAGTGAGAGACAGAGAGACATTGTAGAGGAGACGATTTTGTTAGATAACAGACGTGAGAGAGAAAGAGAGAGAGAGAGAGAGAGAGAGACAGACAGACAGACAGATAGAGTAGCCAAGAGCGGGAGAGATTATAATGCTGAATAATAGACAAGTGAAAGAGATAGTGAGCAAGGGAGAAATAGACAGAGACAGAGAAAGTGTGTGTGTGTGCGTAAGATAGATAGATAGATAGATAGATAGATAGATAGAGAGAGAGAGAGAGAGAGAGAGAGACGGAGAGAATCGCAAAAGAGCCGGAGAGACGATGATGCTGGATGACAGATGATAAGATATATATATATATATATATATATATATATATATATATATATATATAGAGAGAGAGAGAGAGAGAGAGAGAGAGAGTGGTCACGTAACTTTCAACGTGTTTAAGTGTTGACATAGAGAACAATTGAAGCTTACTGCAACTGCCTTCCCTACTGAGTAAACAGGGGGATTAGCATTTGTTCAAATTGTCTCTTCTTATAATCCTCCACCCCCACGACCCAACTAGTCTTGCATTTTTTTTTTCGTTTGTTGTTTTTTTTTTTTCGTTTATTGTTTGTTTTTTTTTTTCGTTTATTGTTGTTTTTTTTTTTTTCGAACACCTACGAACACTGATTTCTCCTTTCTTCTAATACTTCAGCCATCAGAGTTAAAAACTTGGCTAACACTCAAGTTTTCTGTTTTTTATTTTATTTAAATGAAACCTTTTTACTATTTCAAGACTCGTCACCTCTTCATACCTTCAGCTTTTTATCAAAATAAGTGGATTGATAAACTCTTAATTATTATTTGTACTTTCATAGTTCCCGGCAAAAAATGGTGTTATTTACGAGTCATTTAATAAGCAAGAGAAATTTTTTGACTGAGAAGAAACCTGTTATATATAATAAGGTAATTTTTTTTTTATTGAGTTGGAATCGATTGAATATATAAGTGTTATTCATTGAAGGGACATTTTGGAATGAGGAGGAACCTATTAGGTATACAAGGGTAATTCAATAAATAAGGGGTCATTTTTTGACTGAAGAGGAACCTCTTAAATATACGAGAGTCATTGAATAGATAAGTAGAATTTAATTTGCTCGAAGTGTGACCGATTACGAGGGTCATTCAATAAATAAAAGTGATTTTGGGACCGATGAGGGATCTATTAAATGTACGAAGATCCTTCAAAAAAATAAAAGGAGGTTTTTTGACTGAGAGGGAACCTATTACGTATATAAAGGTCATTCAATAAATAAATGGAGTTTTTTTTATGACTGAAGATGGATGTTTTATATACGAGAGTCATTCAATAAATATGGGAATTTCATCTGACCGAGGAGGAACCTATTATATATTTGTGGGCTATTGAATAAGTATCGGAATTTTATTTGAGAGAGAGAAGAAAGCAATTGTATATTCGAGGGTCATGCAATAAATAAGGGGAACATTTTGATTGAGGAGAAACTTATTATATAATCGAGGTCATTTAATAAATATGGGGAAAGTCTTTGTCTGTGGTCGAACCTATTACATATTCGAGGGTCATGCAATAAATAAGGGGAACATTTTGATTGAGGAGAAACTTATTATATAATCGAGGTCATTTAATAAATATGGGAAAATCTTTGTCTGTGGTCGAACCTATTACATATTCGAGGGTCATTCAATAAATAAGGGGAACATTTTGATTGAGGAGAAACTTATATAATCGAGGTCATTTAATAAATATGGGGGAAGTCTTTGTCTGTGGTCGAACCTATTACATATTCGAGGGTCATGCAATAAATAAGGGGAACATTTTGATTGAGGAGAAACTTATTATATAATCGAGGTCATTTAATAAATATGGGGAAAGTCTTTGTCTGTGGTCGAACCAATTACATATTCGAGGATCATGCAATAAATAAGGGGAACATTTTGATTGAGGAGAAACTTATTATATAATCGTGGTCATTTAATAAATATGGGGAAAGTCTTTGTCTGTGGTCGAACCTATTACATATTCGAGGATCATGCAATAAATAAGAAGTATTTTTTGAAAAACAAAAATAAATATTTTCAAAATTCTTTTTCATTAATTTTAATCGGTATTGTTTGATATTTGTCTATAGCCAAAATGATTTTTAATCTCGAAAATATTTTCTTTTAAGCAATTCAAAATGACGGCAAATCAAACAGAGTGCACCATGCTTGAATAGAGTTCTGTCATCAAACTTTTGGTAGTTGAGAAATGCAAACCAAGAGAAATTTACACCAGAATGAGTGATATGTACGAAGAAGCATATTTTATTAAAAAAAAAATTTTTGATTATGGGCTCAACATGTCTGAGTCGAAAAGATACTCCGTAGAGTGGAAATATATTGATTCTCAGGAGAAGAAAAAAGTTACGGGAACAAGGGTCAGTAAAGAAGGTCATGCTGGTAGTATTCTGGGACTTAAGAAGACCCATCACTATTGATTTTCTTGACAAAAAAAAACAAGTTTGCCTGTCAATAGTACTTCCTATTGCTACTGCCTTAGACAAAATTCAACCTAATTTATTGAATGATTACAATTCCATCGAGAATAAGCGTGTAGTAACTGTGTTATCAGCCAATCATCAATGTGATATTGCACAGTAATTCTGCCAATGAACATAATGCAGTAACAGTAGAGGCTTTTTATGCCGCTGTCCGTCGGAGAGCACCAGGAAAATGGATGAGAGTAAAGTTTAGGGGGGGAGAGGAAGGATATAAATAGAATGATAGATGAATAGGTAGATTGATTTTCATCGTATTTTTGTTTTACCATATAGGGTAAAATAGAAATAAGTAAAATAAAAGATATCTCTCTCTCTCTCTCTCTCTCTCTATATATATATATATATATATATATATATATATATATATATATATATGGTAAAATAAGAAAAAGTAAAACAAAACATCTATATACGAAAGTAAAAGGAAAATCAATCGACATATATATATATATATATATATATATATATGGTATATATATTTCCATATGTATGATACATATATTTGTATTCATATATATATAGTACATATATCTACATGCACACACGCGCGTGCGCACACACATACGCACAGACACACACACACACACACATATATATATATATATGGTACCGGCACAACCACTCCTGGTCAGTATATATATATATATATATATATATATATATATATATATATATATATGTACTGACTGTTCGGGTCCCATATATGGGTTAAATAGATGTTTGAAAATTATTCGTATTCGAGTGAATCATGCGCAAAAAATTTTTTTTTAATTTATAAACAAATATACACAAAAAATGTAATTATGAAAGCAACATGAACACAAATCTGTTTCCTAACCTCTAGACATAAAATGAACTCAAACAAGGAAAATTTTGTATTTTAAACAGTTTCAATCCTGTTTAGAGATAGACACAAACAGCTTATTTGTGCTCAAGATACGCTGCATAAACAGTGGTTCCATGATCAAACGAGGTTATTGGTTTGTTGGTGGTTGTTTGGGGTTATAGTGTATCAAACCATGTGGGTTATTTAATGCCAAATTCTGTAATATATATATATATATATATATATATATATATATATATATATATATATATATACACAATTCGCTAGCGAACAGTTTGTAACGTTATTTTTAAACGAGTTAGACCTCATTTGTTTGCACAGTTAAATGGTTTCAAGTTTTAAAATCAAACATAATGATTCGATTTAAAATTAATCATCGCAGATAAATTGTTTCAAGTATTACTATCTAACACAAATAATTCTGCTTAATATCAATCATTTGTTAGTGCACAGTTAAATGGTATCAAGTATTACTATCTAACACTAATAATAATTCTATTGATCATTAATCATTACTTTGTACACCAATTGTTTCAAGTACTGCTAGTTAGCACAAATAATTCTATCTAAAATTAAGTATTTGTTAGCACACAGTCAAATGTTTTCAAGTATTGCTATTTAAGACAATTAATTCTACTTAATATTAATTATTTGTTTGCGCACAGTTAAATGTTTTCAAGTATTCTTATTTATCATTAATAATTGAATTTGATATTAATCATTTGTTCGCACACTTATTAAATAGTTTCACATATTGCTATTTAACTTCAGTAAGTCTATTAAGGTTTTGTTCAATATTGCTCGCAGCATAGACAGCACCCCACAAAACAGCAGCTGTACTGCCGCCTACCACACATCATGAAAACCATCAAAATTAGACGAACCAGACATGCGGGACACTGCTGGAGAAGTAGGGAAGAACTCGTAAGTGATGTACTCCAGTGGACCCCTTCACATGGACAAGCAAAGGCAGGACGTCCAGCTCGAACCTTCATACAGCAGCTCTGTGCCGGAACTGGATGTAGCCCTGAGGACCTGTCAAAAGCAATGGACGATAGAGAGGTGTGGCGAGAGAGGGTCAGAAATATCTGTGCTTATAGCACGGTATGATGATGATGATGAAGTCTATTAATCAAACAGTTCTATTTCAAACAATTCAGTTTAGCCTGTCATCAAAGTTAAATAACTCCCATCTTATACAAACGATTAGCACACTGCTGTATAATTTCAAATGACTAATAATAATAATCCTTAGTACATGATTGAACAGTTCTATTTTAGTCATAGACGAGACCCTAACAGGTACGACCTCTCCGAGTGGACCTGAGAGTAATAGTAATGAAGGTGCGCTTTACATTCCAAAGACTCCAGGACTGGCGTCTCCCTATCAGTAGAACTGTTCAATCATTTACTAAGAATTATTATTATTATTAGTCATTTGTAAGTATATAGCTGGGCGCAAATTGTTTGTATAAGATAGGAATATCTGAGAGATAAAATTAAAGTTAGTAAAGTTGGCGACCATAGCCGAGGGCGACTAGAAGGCTCCCTTTTCAATAGCTACTACACCGAGGTGTAGGGGAGGGCGCTACTCCTTACCCTGGATTTATCCACTTTACCCTTGATACGTACCTTATATTGCTGTGTGTTAAGCAAGGTGGTATCAAGTACCATTCTAAAAGTTTTTGGTATGACGCGACCTGGGATAGAACCCATGTCTCCCGGACCATTAGCGAACACTCTACCCAATGAGCCGATACTGATGTTGAATAGCAATACGTGAAACTATTTAAAAAATGTGTGAACAAATGATAAATATGAAAATTCAAATATTAATGATACCATACTCAGGACACAAGATCATGGGATATATCTGATGTTTGTTTCACTTTTATAGTGATTTCCTATAGCGAAATTGTGTAAATCAAATTTAGAGGATATCAAGTAATTCAATAATAAATTATAGTTGTCTTCATCATTCGATGAACTCTTGCAGTGAAACCATTATTTTGAGTATGATACGCAGTCATTCTCTAGTCTATGTTCATTATCATCAGGCCAAGTCGACTGGGGCTGCAGAATACACCGACAGCATCTCTGCAGAGAGGTAAGACTCCCTCAACAAGTGTCTTGGATATGACACGGTTCTATCTATGGGTTAAATAGAACTGTTTGACATTTAAACTGAGTGCAAACAAATGATTCATGCTAAACTGAATTGCTCGAAATAGAACTATTTGATCATTTAACTGTGTGTAAACAAATGACTGATGTTTAATTGAATTGTTGGTGACACATAGCAATACTTGAAAACATCAAACTGTGTGCAAACAAATGATTAAGAGTAAATAGAATCATTAGTGCTTGATAGAAATAAGTGAAACCATTTTACGGTGCAAAAAAAGATTAGATCGAGTTCTTTTAAAAATGTTATCTACAACATGTTTAGAAATTATCAATATATACGTATAAAAATGATTTAATATTAGATAACCTACAAGGATTGATATGCCATAAAACCAAACCAAACCAAACCAAATAATATATATTTAATATATATATATATAAAAAGGAGTTGGCATTAAATAACCTACAAGGGTTGATATGCCATTAAACCCAACCAAACCAAATCATCCTCATCAAGGCATACAGAGAGCACAGATAACTTTGGTTCTTTCTCGCCATTCGTCTCTATCAGCCATCTCAATTTTAAATCCTCTAGACGGCATACAATCCGTGCACAGAGCTAATGAATGTAAGTTTTTGCTGGTCGGCCAACACTGATGTGTCTGAGAGTAGTTGTCCATAAGAAAATATCACTTATGAGGTCGATCTTACTTCGCCGGCAGTATAACTGCTGTATCGCTGCTATTTTGTGGGTTGCTGCTTGCAGGATATGTTCACAATAGCATACAGCATTCTTGTATAGCTCCCATCTAGTCCCTACAGAGATGGAGGAGTGGAAAAATGTTCAGGTTTAACGAGCTGCGATGACAAATTTGCACGGAAGCGTCTCAAGGCCCATCTAACCATCACTAGATTATTGAAAGAACAATAGCATTCATCAGCGAGGTCGTGAGTATCTGATTGCCTAGAAAAATGAGGAGAATCTAGAAAATGTCACCCAAACAAATGCTTGTTCTAGAGTTCAGGAAAATGTGGAGTGACCATTTATTACCGTAGTTTCCAGCACAGCCAACTAGTAAATACGGCTCCGCATGTTACATTAACAGGCTGATTTCTAACAGGCCGATGTAATATAAACAACAACAAAATAATATTTTTTGTTTGTTTACAATCTTTTATTATTACATTTCTAAAGAAAAAGAAAAAATAACCAGTTTGTTTCTATAAACAAAACAAGCCATATTGGAGATTGAAAATCTTAAAAGCAAGGTAACTCACGACCGTTTATAATTTGTATATTAGTAAAAGACAAATCGTAAGTATGCATTTTAATGTTGAAAGGAATTAAAGTAACGTCAGATAAATTCTACTAACATGATTATATTATTTTCTCTGTTCAATTTTTAAAGTTACTTCTCTTTTTAAGTTAATTTCATATACAGCTGTGAATGGGTTATTTATTTGTTTTTTTATTTACATTACAACGGCTTGTTAGAAATCAGCATATCAATTTAACATGAGGGACCGTATTTACTAGTTGGCCGTGCTTCCAGGTTAAGTCTGGCTTGAAGAGGTAGTGTGTGTTAAGGTCCTAAATATACAAGGGTTACAGTGAAACTATGAGATGCAGCATGGTAGATGTGAATCATAGGTCATGAATCCAACGTCGTGCTTCCCCTGATGCTGGGTGGAGGAGTCGCACTAGTCAACATCTAGGATCAAAGAGTTCAGTCATCATAAAGATGGCGTCTACTGATGTGAAAAAAGTACCATTGAAAGATAACCATAACTCTTAGTCTATTGAAATCAATTTTTGATCGTTAGAGAAATAATTCGCTTTCGAGTTAGCTACCCATGTCAATGATAACATACCGTAGAATTTTGTACATGTATTCACGTAGGTTTTGACTACAGATTGTGCTGTACTTTCTGTTAGCAGTTGAGCTTCCTATTTATATAGAATATTGTACGCAGGCCTGGGCACAAGAGTCGAGACATGGAAATTGAAGAGTAATATTGAGACTGGAGGGTATATAAAGAAGAGTGACAAAAATAATAAAATGAACTGAAGATTACAGTTACAGAGAGAGATTAAAGAAATTAGGATTAATGACGATAAAGAAGAATTAGAGGCGATTTAATTGAAACTTTCAATATAATTAATGGGGTTTCTAATTATGGTATACATTTTTACAACATTTCTCCTCGAACTGGGAATTTACTGTCGAGACTGATTTCAAAAACTAAGTCTACAAACTAATTGATTTTTTTTTTTTTTTTTTTGCTGATAGAGTAATATATTTTTGGAACAAATTGCCAAATCAATCTAAGACAGCACGCAGCGTAAAAAAATCTAAAATTAAATTAGATGGCTTTAGAAAATATGATTAGAAAAAGAATTTAAGAGGGCATTTTTGGGAACTATCGAATGAATAACTCAACAGAATTTGATCGGTATATAGATATTGTATTAATAATGTATATGCTCTGTGCAAAGTTGAAATGGGAAGAGGGTGAAAAGAGGCAGATGCCCAAGGAAGCGTAACAAACACATAAGTATGTTGAGTGATCAACAGAGGTTTGGAGATACCTATGGGGGCTTAAGTAGGAATCTGAATTATTTCAGACTAAAGAAAAGAGTTCGATAATATCAATGTTTACAGTCCGAAAACGAGGTGATGCTAATTCCAAATCTTGTATGGGAGATTTTGTATATTTTTGATCGTTACTTTGTAGACATACAATACACTCCTTACAGAACTGCTTTTAGGACCTGACTATTTTAGGCCAAAAGTACCTGGACTTGAACAATTTTATAAATGATCTAATTCCGGAGTGTGCCAGTGAAAGCAAACAATCAAAGATTTTCGTAAAGGAATTAAAGGTCTCGGTGATGGAGTGGAAATATCACACTCACACAATATGGTATCATTTTTATTGGAAAGTGGAAACGCTTTTAACGTAGAGTATGATTAAATTTCATCTTTTGACTAAGCTTCTAGTATAGGCACCTGTCTGCACTGCTAATGACAGTCTGGACCTGTAGTCCGCTACACTGATTTAGTGACGTCAGCAAGTTATTCTGCGAATACTGAGAAGTGTCGTGGCTGACGGTCTGATTTTGCAGGTGTTAGACTGTGGAAGGCTGCACATAATAATTTGTGGTCAGAGAATAACACTTCATGGTAATCCTCGATAAGGTGCCGAGGAAGAGTTCACGTGGTGTAATGGCTAACATGCTGGACTGCGACATCGTAGTAAGCGAGTTCAAACTCCAATGTATATTACATTCACTTTCCGACTAAAATTCTCGGGAAAGATATGAATCATCCCCACCCCAGCCATGGGTTAAATAGTACTACTGTTATTCATCTACAAGAACGGCTTTGGTATTGAATAATCCACAAAAGTTGATATGCCATTAAACAAAAAAAACCCCCAAAGAAACAAATGAAACTAAACCGATAAGTTAGCGGAAGGGAATCACTACCAAATAAGCTGTTAGCAGCTCTTTTTTTTTAATGTAGAATATCTGGTTTGATAAAACAGTTCTATTTCAAACAATTCAGTTTACCATGTCAACAAAGTTAAATAGTTCAGAGTATTACGATGTATCACAGAGGTGCCCGTGGGGTAATGGTTACCGTCCTAGGAAATGGATACGGCGACACGAGTTCAAATCCTGGACGAGACTAATTGCATTTCACATAGCACTAATACCCTTGGGAAAGGTATGAACCCAATAATTCTCCCTCCAGCTATGGGTAAATAGTAGGGCAGACTAGGTTCTTCAGCTTTGGTGAGGCAACTAGTCTAGGAGAAGGAAAACTCTGAATTCAAACCTGTTAAACTTCGCTTAAAAATTGACCTTGTGTCACATCCTGCCCGAGCGGAGGGGTTGGTAAATATGATTACGATGTATCACCAATAATTCAATTGAATATCAGTCAATTATTTACACTCAGTTAAATAATCAAACAGTTCTATTTCAAACAATTCAGTTTACCATTAATACAAAGTTTTTTGTTTACCCTCTGTGAAATGTAAAAACAGTTCTATTGCAAAAAAGTACACAGTTTAAATGTCAAACAGTTCTGTTTGACCTATAAATAGGACCCTATCAGATGCTATCATACCGAGCCAGAGTGGATCCGGGAACGATAGCAATGAAGGGGTACCCTGCATTCCCCAAAGCTCCAGCCTAATTGAAGTCTCTCCATCAGAATGCTTAGTGTCATATCTAGGACACTCGTTGGGGGAGTCTTACCTCTCAGTAGAGATGCAGTCAATGTATTCAACAAGCTGAGTGAGCCAAACAGTAGTGGTACTATTTAACCTATAGCGAGGGGGATAATTGGACCGGTCCATTGGCCGAGGAGATCGAGTCATACCAAAGGCTCAAAAAATAGTACTTGATGGTTCTTTGCTTAATACTCAGCATTATAATGTACGAATCAAAGATAAAGTGGAGCAATCTAGAGAAAGGAATATAGCCCTCCCCTACACATTGGTGTAGTAGCTATTGAAAAGGGAGCCATCGGGTCACCCTAGCCATCGGGTCGCCAACTTTACTTACTTTTACTTAGGGGGATAAGGAAGTTCAAACCTTTTTCAAGGGTGTAAGTCTAAAAGTGAACGTAGTAGTGGGACTGGAGTTTGAACTCACTTACTTCGAAGCCGCAATCCAGCACTTTAATTCTGGATCAGAATAGTTATGTTTGAAATATTATTACATATAATTAAAGAATTCATTTTTTTTTTGTTTCTGTGAATTCGAACGAAGATCTTGGAAATGGCTTCATACGCTCTGACAAAGGTAACGCACTGGTTGCATAGTTAGAGATCAATATACAGTAGAAACTGATCATGCCGAGAAATATGCTCAAACGTTTAGAGTCTTAACAATATGGGAATGATTTCAGATCCTGAATGTTGCTATTCGTCAGTAAAAGACATTCGATCATCCTCATCATCATCAGCAGCATTAAGGCGTGCCGACAGCACACATTCTCTTGAAATAGAACTGTTTATATGTATAAAAATGGATTTGGCATTCAATAACCAACAATGGTTGATATGCCATAGAACCGAACCAAACCAAACTCATCAAAACAGTTCTTTATCAAACAATACAGTTTAGTAAAGTACGAGTTTAAAGGGCAAAACAGTTCCATTTCTAACAATTCAGTTTAGCACAAGTAAACAGTTTAGTTCTATTTGATCCATTAATAGGACTTCAAGTATTCCTATCTAATACTAATAATTAGTACACAGTTATATGGTTTCAAGTATTCCTATGAAATACTATCATTTTTCACGCTTATTATGGTTTAATGTATTCCTATCAAATGCATATAATTTGCACACAGTTATACTGTATCAAGTATTCCAATATAACACGAATGATATATATTCAATTAGATCATCAACATTAAGTCATACCAACAGCACAAATTCCTTTGAATTTCTCTGACCATCAGTCCCTATCGTCAATTGCTTTGGTTAAGTACTCTAGACGACCTCCAGTGTTTACACAGGTGATGAATGTAAGTTTTTGCTGATCGGTCAGCACTGGCGTGTCATTGTTTAGGAGTCCATTCGGGAAAGTCGTTTTTGATTTTGTCCTTACTTCACCAGTAATACCCAGCATCTTTTGCTTGTCTTGGGTTATTTGTGAGATGGAAGGTAAGTGACTGTACAGTTGCTGTTTTGAAGGATGCTGCTGGCAAGATTTGTTTAAAACAGTATGCTGCATTTTTGTGTAGTTCCTTTTTCTTTAAGTGTTTCATTAAAGACCGACTGATGCAATCGTACAGTAATACTGACACGACTACAGCTTGGAAGAATTTAAGTATTTATTCCTATTTCATAATAATGATCGGTTTTGGTTCAGTTTCTTTGTTTAATGGCATATCAAACTTCGTGAGTTCTTTAATTCCAAATTCCTTCTTGTAGAAGGACAGTAGTGATACTATTTAACCCATCGCTGGTGGGAGGGGATAAGGGCGTTCATACTTTTTGCAAGGGTAATTGTGTGAATGTTAACGTAATAGAGTGACTAGGGCTCGAATTCGATTCCTACGATGTCTTAGTACGTTAACCATTTCACCACGAGGACTCTCCATAATAATTAGAATAATCGTTTATTTACACAGAGTAATATGACATCAAGTATTGCGATTTGCATAATTTTTATTATGTTATCCCAAGTATTTCTGACAAATATTAATAATTTTAACACAATTCTTTTGTTTCGAGCAATCATTCCTATGTAAAAAAATAATTTCTTTGCACACATATGGTTTGAAATATTTCGATTCAATACGAATAATTTTTGAACAGACATATCTGAAATTCAGAGATGGGACCCTGAGAGGTACTACCACTCCGGGTCAGAATGGACCTTGGATTAGAAGCAATGAAAGTATCCTGAACAACCCAAATCTTCAGAACAGAAGCCTCCCCACCGGATGTAAGTTATTGTCATATCCATTTTTTTGCGGGGAGGATGTTTACTTGTCAGCAAAGGATGCTGTCGTCATATTATAAGTTCGGTGACAGGGCGTGCAAACTCAATTTTTCTCTGCGAAAATTGTATGCATTCTATTTGAATAAATTAAGTTTACTTTTGGACTTGTTTTCTTTGTTTAATGACATATCAACCCTTATGGATTGTTTAATGCCAAAGGCCTTTTTCAAGAACTGTAGTTGTACTATTTAACCCACAGCTGGGAAAATATGTTTAGATACTCTAGCAAAATAGTTTTCTTGTCATTAAGTCGTGAGTACATGTCATGGTGACATATTTCTCGTTGTGGACAAACAAAATATCTACAGCTCACCTTATTTGCTAAGGAACGTTTCTCTATGGATTTATTTGAATATCATTTATACGATATCCTCAAATACCATTGCTTTGAAAACTACGATTAATTTATTCCAACACCTACACACGCCTATTCCCAGCACGAAATTTATTTGAATCAATATAATCTTTTGTATATATATATATATATATGAAGGCCATTCAATAAAAATGGGGAATTTTGCCTAAGGAGTTGGCAAACGAAGCAATGTTTTACAGCTGCACTCTTTTTAAGGAAATCAATAGTGATGAGTCCTTTCGTATCTCAGAAGACTGCCAACATGATCTTCTTTTCTGACCGCTGCGCCCGGAACTTTTTCGTAACCGAAGAGTCAGTGTGTTTCCACTCCATAGACTGTCTTTTTGACTCAGAATCACAGTGGCAAACCCATGTTTAACTCATTTGTAAACATGCTTCTCCATCTACGTCATACATTCTTCTATAAATTTCACATGATTTGCGCTTCTCAGCGACCAAAATTTGATGACAAACAACCGTTCAAGCCTGGAACACACTGTTTGATTTGCTGCCGTTTTGGATAGCCTCAAAACAAACATTTTTCCGAGATTAAAATAATTTTTGCTATGAACAAATTCCAAGACCATACAGAGTTTACTCTCATGAAAAAAAATCTAAAAAAAATGCACTTTGCTTTTTTCAAAAAAAAGATTCACTGAATGACCATTTTTTTACACCAAAAAACATTCCGTTTCAAAGGAGAAGTAGAAACTGCATTTAGATATTTCTAACCATCAAAACTTTTAGAGTTTTATCGTACAGGCATAAATAACTTTGGACACGGCGACACGAGTTCAAATTCTGGACGAGACTGATTGCATTTCACATAGCACTAATACCCTTGGGAAAGGTATGAATCCAATTATTCTCCATCCAGCTATGGGTAAATAGTAGGACAAATCGGGTTCTTCAGCCTTGGTGAGGCAACTAGTCTAGGAGAAGGAAAACTGAATTGAAACCTGTTCAACTCCGCTTAAAAATTGACCGTGTGTCTTATCCTGCCCGAGCGGAGGGGTTGGGTAAATATGATAAATAACTTTGTTAATCGATGGCAGAAATGCGGAAATGTTCAGGGATCATATTTTGACAGATTAAAACTCTTTAAATCCCTTAATTCAGGAACAACTGTTTATTCTAAAATAAAACAGTATTTTCCAAACAACTTAATATACTTTCCAAACAACCTAATATAATTTCCAAGCAACATAGTATAATTTCCTAAAAAAACTAATATAATTTCCTTGCAGCTTAATATAATTCCCTAAAAACCGAATGTAATTTGAATTGTTAGTGGTACATAGCAATACTTGGAACAATTTAGCTTTGTTGACATGCTAAATTGAATTGTTTGAAATAGAACTGTTTGATCATTATACTGTGTATTCGTATTAGATAGAAATAAGGGAAACAATTGAGTGAAAAAATAGCTCAAGCTTGCTTAAAAATATTAATCATATATTTAATATAAAAAGAATTTGGTTCTAAACAACCTACAGTGGTTGATATGCCATAAAACCAAACCAAGACTGCATACTGTCACGCCACTCACTACGCAACCTCTATCTCACAAGTTATCCGGTCAAAATAGTGTTCAATGCTGGCCGAAGATATTCATATTTCCAAGTTCCGATTTTAATTGTTTAACTTTTGTGTCACCACTCAACAGATGACACGAGCACTCTTCGTTCTGTTTTGTTTCGTTTCACCAGGTTTACAAAGCCAGTTCCACAGTTGCCACAAACAATCTTTCCGGTTTAAAACGGTGTTAAATACTGTCTGTATTTCTAGATGACTCTGCGTCCCACTGTCTCATTACATGCTGAAATTTGGTCTCTTTCGTTCCGGTGGGGAGAGGGAGTCTCGTTGGCATGATGGTTAAGGTGCGACATCACAGTAAGCGTGTTCGAACTCTTGTCAAACTATTACGCTCTTAAATTCACTTTCGAAAAAAGTTATGAGACCTCTTGCCCCACAGTTATGGACTAATACAGTACCACTGCTGTCCTTCTACAAGGATGACTTTGGCATTAAATAACTCACAAAGAAACCTAATCAATTTTTCTGTCTCACTTCTTCCAGCCTGTGACGCTCGTGGTGTGATGGTTATCATTGTAGGAGATGAAAACGGTAACTCGAGTTCAATCCTGGACGTGGCTGTTTGCATTTTACATAGCACTAATATCCTTGGGAAAGGTATGAGTCCAACTACTTTCCCTCCAGCTAGGATAAAATAGAAGGGCAGATGAGTTCTTTAGCCTTGATTAAGGCAACCGGTCACAGAGAAGGAAAACCCATTAAACTCCGCTTAAAAAACTGTCCTTGTGTCGCATCCTACACGTGCAGAGTGAAAAAATAGGGTAGGTAAATACACTTCTTTCCGCATTTTCTGGAATATTTAGAATGGGCTGGAAATTGCGAGAAAATTTTTAAATGATTGCTGTGCAAGTGTTTGTCTTAGAAATAAAAGTTCACTTCTAGATTCAGACAGCAAAAGAAATATCAGTCTGTTCGCCTTATTTCTCTTAATGAATAAATGAGATTCTTCTTCTTTTTTATCTGATGAAAGGAAAAAGCTATAGTAGATATAAGGGTCAAACTCTGACCCTAGTTCAAAACTTTCTGATGGCTTCCAGTTTATCAATGTAGAATTTTCAGTCTTTGCACAAACATCCTGCTTAAAAATTTGTACGTAATTGTGAAAAAAACATAAGTGGATTTATTTGTTGCGTGTGTACATTAAATTATCAGTCTAAAACCAAAACTTTTACGAGAGATGCCTATTTGGCCCAGTTAAGATCATCCTCATCATTAAGGCGTATCAACAGCACGGTTTCCCTTGACTCTCTCTCTCTCTCTCTCTCTCTCGTCATCCATCCCTATCAACCATTGCATTCGGTAGGTTCTATTGACGGGTCTCAGTGTCCGCACTAAACTAAAGAAATGTATATATTTACACAACCCCTCTGCACGAGCACGATGCAACTCAAGGTCAATATTTAAGGGGAGTTTAACTGATTTGAAATCAGAGTTTTCCTTTTTCGGGACCGGTTACTATATCAAGGGTAAAGGGCCCAGTCGGCCCTACTATCTACCCATAGCTGGAAGGAGAACATTTGGGCACATATCTTGACTTAGGGTTTAGCGCTATGTAAAATGCAAACAGCCTCGTTCAGGATTTGGTGGAAATAATATATTCACCTTCTGTGATCAGAAAACTCAATCAACAGACCAGTCCAGTTAGCTAGGGTGTAGAATACACCGACTGCATCTCTGCAGAGGAGTAAGACCCCACACCCTAACTAGTGTCCTGGATATAACACAAAACTGCATCTGATAGTGAGGTTCCAGTAATGCTAGAGTTTTGAGGATTGCGAAGTACCCCTTCATTCATAATCTTTTCAATTTTTTCCGATTTCAATTTTAATATGATTTCCATTTCTTATTCTTAAGTCAAGATTATTATTTTTACATTACTTATTGTATTGTAACTTACCTTCGAGCTGTTAAACTATAAGCAAATTTATTATCTTAAGTCACTTACAATAGCGCTGAGATAGTGTCAGATTTTCTTTTAAAGTTGATAAAAACAATGAACAAAAGAGGGTTAAATAGCTATGTCTATTATTTGAAGAAGATTTAAAATCGTTGTCCGTTGGCAGAAACCATTAGATTGACTGTTTAAGTCAAGTTGACAGCTTGGCCTTCATTGAAGGAGTTAAAGTCAAGTGACTAAAATTCTAGAAGTTTAGAAGTTAGTAACTTTAATTTAGTCAGACGAGAAACTGCATAGCGAGCAGTTGTCCATTTTCCATTTCCTGTCCGACTAGTTCCCAACTTGTGTACGGGGTCGGTAAAATGTATGTGTGAAAGTTGTCGATAATAATAAAATATATGTGCACACGGAAAATGCCCTTGTCATTCATCCCACCAGTAAAAACTTGAAACAGCGTGGGATCACCACAAAGGATTGGACAGCGAGAAGCGACCACCGACGAAAATAAGATTACTATATAAGAAAAATCTTTAAAACCATTCACTTCTTACGATATTAACGTCTTGCTCCGTTCGTCTTTTTGTTGTGTCTTATATTAAAATCAATCTCAGAGATAAGATTTGAGGAAAGGCATTAAAAGTAACTGAAATTTCAAATTGTCAAATCCATATTTGGAGTTATCTCATCTTGAGCAGACAGTTAAACATAGAAATCAGATCATTATCACTGTGAACATGGACTAGGTGTCTTTCAGTATTATTATTATTATTATTATTATTATTCATTGCGAGTTTTTTTATACCAGCGTTAGCTGGGTTTTGAGTGACAGCAAGTCTCAAGTCGCAAGGACTCTTCTCAGTATTCTTGTCAACTTCAACAATGCCGTAGTTTAGATGGTTTCAGCTCGCCCTCCAAATTCCAACTCTTTCAGCTCCTTTACCAAACCTTTGGGGACTGTTCCGAGTGCACCAGTTATAATTAGTATCACCGTCACTTTCATGTTTCATAGGGTTTTTTTTTTAGTTCTATGGCTTGGTCTAACTACTCTCTTTTCGTTTTCTTTGGTTTTCACTCTGTGGTCAGTCAGAACAACAAAGTTCACGATTCGGCAGGTTCTCTTTTTTTTTTTATTTTAGTTAATTATCACTACGTCTGGTCTTCTGGCCGGGATTAGGTGATCCGTTTGTATCTCAAAATCCCAGACAATTTTATTATTATTGTAACTCCTTTTCAAGTTTTTCACATGGTTTCTCACTGGAGTTTGAATGACAACAAGTCTCCTCAAGTCTCCAGAACTCTTCTCTGTATTCTGGCCGATCTCAATAATGTAGTAGTTTGGATGTTCTCCACTCGTCCTCTTATTTCCAAGTCCTCCAGTCCCTGTATCAATCCTTTGGTGACTGTACCAAGAGCACCAATTACAATCGATATCACCGTCACTTTCACGTTCAACAATTTTTCAATTCCCTAACAAAGTTCAGGTAATAATCTTTCTTTTCGCTTTCTTTCAATTTTACGATGTGGTCAGCCGGGACAGCAAAGTCCACAATTTTGCAAGTGTTCTTTTTTTGTGGACATTACAAGGTCTGGTTGTCTGGCCGAGATTAGATGATCCGTTTGTATCTCAAAATCCCAAAAGGAGTTTGTGTATCTCCTTCTCTAGGACAGATTCTGGGTTGAGAATATACCGTTTCTTTGCATGGTCAAATTTCAACTTCTTGCACGATTCCCAATGAATTACCTTGCCCACCTAGTCATGTCTAGTCTTATACTTTTTCTGTGCTAATTTACTGCATTTGCTTATTATGAGATAGATCGTTTTGTTTCTATCACCACATAACCAACACTTGCTATTTTGTTGTGTCTTATCTATTCTGGCTTTGATATGATTAGTCCTCATGGCGTTGTTTTGTGCTGCTATTTACCTTTCACAGTCATGTCCACGTTTTCTCATGTGAGATGTCGCCTGTTAGTCGTTTAAAACGTTCATAGAGTTGTTTTTCTTTACACTTTTGTTTTCTGGTTACTTCCGTTCTCTTGCTCCTCGTGTTGTCAGTATTGCTTCTGGTGACTGTAATCAATCTTCCTCAGCCTCATCTCTGGGATGTAAGTCCTTTATTATTATTTGTTCTCTTTTGAGTGTTTTTCACACTAGCATTAGCTGATGGTTTCTCACTGGAGTTTGAGTGACAACAAGTCTCCAGGACTCTTCTTAATATTCTGGCCGATCGCAATAGTTTGGATGGTCTCCAATCGTCCTCTTATTTCCAAGTCCTCCAGTCCTTGTCCTAATCCTTGGATGACTGTTCCATGAGCACCAATTACAACTGGTATTATCGTCATTTTCATGTTCCACAGCCTTTTCAATTCCCTAGCAAGGTCCCTCTTTTAACATTCTTTCAATTTCATTCTGTGGTCCGCCGGGAGAGCAAAGTCCATAATTCTGCAAGTTCTCTTTTTTTTTTGTGATTATAAGATCTGGTCGTCTGGCCGAGATTTGGTGATCCGTTTGTATCTCGAAATCCTAGAGAAGTTTGTGCGTCTCATTCTCTAGGAGAGATTCTCGGTTGTGCATATACCATTTATTCGTATGGCCAAACTCCACCATTATTACTATAATTATTATTAATATTATTCTGAAATCCAAACTAGAAATTGTTTTATTCTCTAAACTAAAGCATTTTAATCGTTTTTTAGATGTTATGGTAACACACAAGCTTGCAAAAATAGGATCAATATAATTCCCTTTAGACAAGATCCGTCGTCCTTTGCTTTCATTATTACAACGATACAATCGCTGTACTCTATGACCTTCAACATTCAAACGCTAGGTCATGTGGTTCAGAAATATGCAACAGTTCAGTGGAGATGCAGATCTGAATAATGAAAAATAGCCACTAGTTGTGAAATTCCCTCAGAAGGACATCATACGTGACAAGAATGAGAAAAGAAGTTGCATTTGTTTATATCCTCTTGTGATATTTCTGTCGGAAATAAATTTGAAGTAACAATGCATGAAGATTTCAGAACATTATTCTATAAACTGAAATTAGTAAACCTTTAAAATAATGCTGTCTAAAGTTATTTTAGACAGCATTATTTTAAAGGTTTACTAATTTCAGTTTATAGAAACGTGAAAAGTTTATAGAAACGTGAAAAGAAAAATATTAATTGCTGATAATGTAAGACAATTTTTGTTCATGAATGATAAGTGTTATTTATTAATAGTCGTAAAAGTAAAGAAAATAGCAAATGTTCCCTTCTATTTTCGCTTATGTGACCTGGATAATGAAATTTAGAAATTGAACTATTTTTGATGTAAAATTTGGCAAATTTGCTCATTTTTATTTGCATATCATCTCAGTAAAACAATACATGAATCAGAATTTACATGCATTCATATACGAAATCTATACAAAAATTAACAAAACTGTTTTGTAAGTTCTCAAAAATTCTCTATCTACTACTCAGCATTAAATCTTACTGGAATGTTATGAAAAATGAGTAAATTTGAGTAAATTTTATTACCCAGGTTACAAAAGCAAAGTTTGAAGAGGAAAATACTATTAAAATATGAGAAATAACACTTCCTGCTCGTGTGCAAGATTTCTGTGTGAAAATGCACAAATTTGTACATTTTCATTTATCTAACGTTTGATTAAAACTTTATATAAATCAGAATTTATATGTATTTATACTTAAGTTATACAAAAATTAAGCAAAATGTTTAGAAGCGAACATTTTTTCGAGTTTTACGACTATAATCAAAATCTCTTTCACTTTAACTTTCACTTCCCCAAATATAAAAGTTTGAAGAGGAAAATAAGCCTTCTCCATTTACAGGGTGTCTAAACATACATGGGATCTATGTGACAGCTAGTAATTCTACTAATGATAATCTTGTGTTTTTTGTTTCTGATTTGAAAATAGTATAACAACTATTAATCTTCAGTCACTTTGCCTTGGACAAGACAGGAAAAGTATTTTGCGTCACAACTTATTTACTGACAAAATAATTCAAAACTGTCTCAAAATAGATCCAACCCATTAATATGATAATGATTTATTACTGAAACAAAAAGCTCAAAAAAATATTGCATGTCCGGGAAGCTGATATAACAACAAATTAAAAAAAATATTGATTTGATGTTTCTGGCCCAAGGGATTCATTTTTTACAGGCCGTGTTCCAAATGACCGCCATTATGCTTGTCTCTGTAATAAATATTTATCATATTAATGGGTCGCATCTACTTTGAGACAACCTGTACTTCATGTATCACCGATAAATAAGTACATTCATCTTTGATTTTTTCCATGGCCAGCTCTATGTTGATTGTTCAAGGGTTGGATACTCAGACAACCTTTTCACACTGTTACCCAATCAGAAAAGCACAGAGGTTTTGTACACTGAGGCCCTTGTTTTACTTTGGACATCAAAATATTTTTCAATAACAGCTACTTCTCTTAATGTATAAGTCTGTCCTGTTATTTTAAAAGTCCTGGATCCAGCAGCGTGGGTAAGTCTACAAGTATATATATATATATATATATATATATATATATATATATATATATATATATATATATATCAGGTTTATGTCCAGAGAATATGTATTTGGAATTATACATATACAGAATACGAGAAATATCATATGATTTTATGGGAGTGCTCGATGTATAACTATTGATTTATAAATCTATCAGAATATATATAAAAGCACTCACATACAAAGCGAATATATCTGTAATGTCAATGAAAGAAAACTCAAAATACACACAAACACACACACACACACACATATATATATATATGTATATATATATATATATTAGAAGTAAATTTTGAATAGCATCCACGTTATCGGTTCTATTTTCGTTCTGAACCCGAGGGATTATTCAGCCCGATCTTATATATATATATATATATATATATATATATATATATATATTATTCAGCCCGAGCTTATATATATATATATACACACACACACACACACACACACACACACACACACACACACACACACACACACACACATATATATATATATATATATATATATTATTCGATCCAGTTAACTCGGAGTTGGGAGTAATTCCATCAGGACAAAAAAAAAAAAACCAAACCCAAAACCAAACCATTCAACAGTGAACATTTAAATTTTCCTGGTAAAGACCTCAATGTAACTGACATTGCAGAGCAATAATTTCTTTAAGAAAAAACAGTAAGTGGTCACATTAGGATTATAAATTATTTCCATCCTGTTATGGGTTTTGATATAAATCAAAAACACCAAAAATAACAGGACTTCTTCAGATCTAATGGATAAAATAATTCAGAATAGACACAGGAAAGAAGGTGGGAGGGGGTAGAAGAGGGGCGAAGAGTTTTCTCCTCATTTAGCCCACTTCCGGTTTTTTTTTATTTTATTGCCGGTTGGAATTATATTAAATTATTTTTTTTAATTTTTTTTTTTAAATCTAAATACATTTCAACTTAAAACTCCAGATTTAATACTGATTTAGGAAAGTACAACTTTCTTTAATAACTTTTACGTAAGGATACAGTAATACTTATATTAAATGAAATTCAAAATTTGAAATAAAAAATTTTAATTTCAAATTTTATTTTCGAGCCTATTAATTCAGTTACCCTTCCATTGAACAGTATGTACACATCACATGGTTTCTCCTCTTCTTTTTTATTTTATTTTATTTTTATTCATTTCACCTTAAATCTTTTTTTTACTAGTTTTTTTTTTATTTAAGCATTATCTATGATAATTTGTCTATAGTTTAAATTTATTCCTATGTCTATATCTAGTTATTAATTCACATCGCGGGAGTAATCCCTTGGGTTCGGAACAAAAATAAAAACGGTAACGTAAATTCTATTCAAAATTTAATTCTAATATAATAAAGAACAATAGTTGGCCATTTTGTTTTGTTAATGTCTTCACTTTGTTTTAAAGATAATCTCGTCCAAATGCTTACTCTAAAACGCTATACATGGGTAATGACTAAGTGCTAGACTGGGGTCTCGAAGCAAATGAGTTCGAACCCCAGTCGTGCTATTACGTCCATTTTCGGAATGGTATGAACTCCCTTATCCTTCCAGCTATGGATTAAATTGTATCACAGCTGTTCTTCTACGAGAATGGTGTTAGAATTAAATGACCCACAAAGTTTGATATGAAAGAAACTAACCAAACTAAAGAGCTTTTTACTTACCCTGAAGTTCTGTGGCGTTCACTTGATCTATTGCCACGAGTATAACTAGTTTTATTGCGTTTTTATGACAAATAAAATCTTTCAGTTCGTTTGGTTTGGTTTGGTTTTATGACATATCAACCATTGTTGCTTATTTAAAACCAAATTCTATTTGTATATATACATTAAATATATATGATTTACTTTGGCTGGGTTTAATGGCATAGCAACCATTGTTGGTTATTTAATACCAAATCCTCTTTATACATATATATTAGATATGTATGATTTGGTTTGTTTGGGTTTTATGGCATAGCAACCATTGTAGGTTATTTAATGCAAAATCCTGTTTGTACATATATATTAGATATATGATTTGTAAACACATTTTGTTGATATCATTTTTAAACGAACCAGAGCTCATTTTTTGCGCACAGTTAAATGGTTTCAAGTATTGCTATATAACTGTAACAATTCAACATCAGTCATTCGTTTGCACACATTTACATGAATATACATGTATGATTTGTAAGTGAATAGTTTGTAGATAATTTCATTTTTAAATGACTTAGAAATACGAGGATCATTAAATAAGTTTCCAGATTTTTTCCTATAGGCACTTTTATTGATAGTACACACACGAAACTCTAGTCCCCTTCGAAGTAATCTCCTCCGGCTGCAATGCACTTGCACCGTTCCAACAACTTCTGGAAGGCTCCATGGAAGTCCTCTTGTGTGAGCATGTCAGTGACCTTCGTCATAGCCTCTTTCGTCTCCTCATAACGACAGCCTCTAAGTTTTCCCTTGAGGTTAGGGAATAAGCAAACGTCACAGGGAGTAAGGTCTGGACTATAGGGAGGGTGAGGAACTGTCTTGATGCCCATCTTCGTCAAATAGTCAGTGACAAGGATGGAGTTGTGGACTGGTGCATTATCCTGGTGGAAATGCCACTGACCCGATTTGAAGAGTCCTGACTTCTTCCGACGGAATCTCTTCCTGAACCAGTGGGAACCTAGTTCATGTAGATCATGCCAGTGCTATCAAAACAGGGATCATCAAAAGTTTGTGGGTGGATTTGCTCTGTCTGGCCTTCTTGGGTCTGGGAGAGCCAGCATGCTTCCACTGGGAACTCTGTCTCTTGGTCTCCGGATCATAGCAGTAGATCCAGCTTTCATCGCATGGCATTTTTTCCTAGTTTAAAACAGAATTTTATTGCATATCGTTCTTCTAGAGTCCAGATTGTATTTTTGAAATTCACCAGCTGAGACAATCAGGCTTTAGTAGGGTGTATTCCAATTGCTGCTGTAGCTGTTCATTTGAATCTGAAATCATAAAAATTGGTCAGTCAGCTCATAAGATGTATAGCAATAACATACTGAATTTTCAAGTGTCTACGACAATTTAAAAAAAAAGTCTGGAAACTTATTGAATGCACCACGTAATTTGTTTGTACACTAGTATTGCTTTTGCTTCTACACTATTACATGGTTTCAATTATTGCTATTAAACATTAATAATTCTATTTACCATTTATTTGTTTGCAAACAGTGAAGTGGTTACACGTATTGCCATTTAACACTAATTACTCTATTCAACATGATTTATTCGTTACGCACGGTTAAATGGTTCCAAGTATTGCTATCTATCAGCAACAATTCAATTAAACGTCAGTCATTTGTTTACACACAGTTAAATGATCAAACAGTTCTATTTCAAACAATTCAATTCAGCATAAGTCATTTGTTTGCATTCAGTTTAAATGTCAAACACTTTTATATGACCCATAAGAGGCCCGTATTCATATTTACCCACCCTTCCGCTCGGGCAGGATATGACACAAGGTCAATTTTTTAAGCGGAGTTTAAGAAGTTTGGATCCAGAGTTTTCCTTTTCCTAGACTAGTTGCCTCACCAAGGCCTGTATCAGGTGCTACCACTTAGGGCCAAAGTGAACATGGGAGTGATGGCAATGAAAGGGTACTCCGCATTCGCTAGAGTTTCAGCGTTACTGGAGCCTCACCATCAGATGAAGTTTAATGTCATATTGTTATATATTGATCGTTGACAGACCGATTAGTTAGGGATTTCAAAACTGGATATGCATCTGTGTTAACAAGGAATAGCAGAAATGAATAGTGTGATTTGAGCAAGAAGGAAATACGTGTGGTCGTCCAGAAAATATATAATGCGTTAGTTTTTCAACCCCAGAGAGTCAGGCAGTCAGTCATTTGGAGAAAAGCCAGCGAGTAGACACGTAAGCACGGAGGGTGAGGGCCAGGTGGTCCACTTGCTGAGAACCTATTTTGTATTAAAGCTCCCGTCAAAGAAGCAAGAAGAAGTAGTGCTCTGAATATGTATGTCCCAACGTGGTGTCATTCATTGCAGTCCTCCGTCTCTCTTTCTCATACACACAACAATTATGACGTTTCAAATAAAGGAGTATATATTTTTATAAACAAGTTATATTATCTTCATTCCGTGTACACAACAATATCAAAGACATTCGTTGAGCGGGGTGTTACTCTTCTGCATATATACGTTCAAATGTGCCTTGGGAGACTATGTCTCCAACGAAAATAATACGTACGTTGGTCTTACCACTACGACTCTTTCAAGACGTCTTACAATGCACCTTAATAAATCTAGTTCTATATCCCTATATTTTATAAGTCACTCCATCCCCAATTCCAAATGTCAAAAGATTCTAGTTGAAAACACAGATATAAGAGCACGTGAAACGTGAAACACAGATATAAGAACCATGACTACAAATCCTAGAAGTCCTACCAATAAAAACAAAATAGTCTACAATTAATAAAATTGATTTTAAAAACTGAAAATGTTTTGAAATGCCTTTATTTTTTCATGAGTTATTAAATGAAATGAAAAAGAAAGTTTTAGAATATTCTATTTCTGTTGATAACGTTCTGTTTTTAAATTTTTATGATGTAATTAGAGTTACAAAATTTATCAATATTAGACTTCTACTTACAATTTCAGTTTAATCCAACTATAAGTTTATGTATCTAAGTATAAAAGTGTTTTTCGTAATTTAAAAAAAAAACTGTTTTTAAAGAATATTTTTTACATTTACAACCCCACCTCCGATGATGTCATATGATGAGTCCGAAAACGTTCGCGAAAATTTTGGTAAATTCATTTATCAACTTTTACTTAATTCAAAGCACTTGCCAGGAAACTTGAAAGGATCCTAATAAAATTATACAGATAACATGTGTCTTTATTATATATATATATATATATATATATATATATATAAAACACATCTTTTTAAACGAGACTTCATTTTATTTGCTTTCTGTAGGAATGATTTCTGTTGTACTAATAATGTTTCAAAAGTTCCAACTCCCCTCTACGAGTATGAAGAGTGTGCTCCTGCGGATGCCGATTTTATTTGCATCGTAGGTTGATTATATATTCTTGATCAATTTTAAACTGAAATATTCGAGGCATACCTGAGTTATGGGTGGGGGAGTCATACGGCCTCCCTCTACCCATAGATAACTTTAAAACTCTCCCTGAGGTCAAGGTAGTCACATACCAGATTTACCCTTTAGCTGAGTTGTCTATCGGTAGAATAAGTAATTTGTGACCAGTTTATCTCCCAAAACTCCAGGTGCCCTCATTAGCTAAGGAATTTGTAGGTAGAATAAGTAATTTCTGATTAATTTTCCCAGTTATGGGTTAAATAGTACCACTACTGTCTTTCTAGAAGGATGAATTTGGCATGAAATAACCCAACAAGGTTGATATACCATTAAACAATAAACAAACGGACAAAATGTTCCAGGTGTATGTGTACATAACTTTATTTCCTTTTTTTAGTCGAAGTAGACCTTCCCGATTAATTTTGGGCTAAAATATTCCGATAACCTCTGAAAAAAAAACGAGGTTCTTGCATACATTTCCCACATTAACAAATACTATCAAAACACTCCTTGATGTGAAATGAAGTAATGTTTTAATGGTATTTGTTGAGGATATCACATGTTATGTTTAATCAAGATGAGCCAATTAGGTTAGGAGTCTATAAGTGTGGAGATACTTGCTGTTTGGTGAATATTTTGATCCCACAACTTATGTTGGCTCATTATTGAAAAGCAAACGAAGTAAACGATGTAAACGGCGCGGACAAAAGAACATTAAAAACAAAGCGGTACAAACAAAATTAAATTTATATATCAACAAATGCATAAAAAGGAAACATTACAAAACATTGCAAATATTCTAATATAGTCTGTTAAATATTCCTCTGTGTGTGTGTGTGTGTGTGTGTGTGTGTGTGTGTGTGTGTGTGTGTGTGTAACTAACACGAATATAATGGTGAAAGACAAAATATTAAAAGTGTCTTGTAGACTATAAAATGTATGTTGACTAAATATTTCATGCGAGGTATCAATATATAGAAATATAGCAATGTATAGGAGGAACGTGTCTTTTCCCATGCTGGTTGTTTGTCTCTTTCGGGATTTGACGAAATTTCTAAGGCTGTGTTCGAGACTGGAACAAGTTTAGCCGAAAAGGCAGAACAGGAAAGAAAACGGTTGTAGAATGTATACGCACCCATGTTACGCGTATTGAGTTGTGTCTTACTAAGAGGCAAGGTCAAGTTGTTTCTGGAAGTCAAAATGTGAGAGAATGAGTTCTTGGAAGACGAGAGCATATATAGGCAATCCTTGTCATGTGTTTGGCTCCAAAAGTGCAGGATAAAATCAAAGGTGTGGACGTAGTTGTGAGCAAAATTCACGTGATTTTCCTGACCAATAGGTTCTCGAGAGACTGATTAGTTTACCGACGTCCACCATTTTTGTTTCGGGAACAAGTGATATCACGGCCATCTTAAAATATAGGAGTGTAAATCCTATATAAGTAACAAGCAAGCGAACAAACGAAGTGAATTACATAGATTTGTCAAGGTCTGTAAAAAATAAGTGTAGTTAGTGTATTAATATCAAATCTTCGACCATCAAACATCGCCTAGGCGGTGTAGTCATCTTATCCGCAGAGCTGACACAATGTCGCCCAAGAAATTAGCCGCTGGCCAAAGACCTGCTCAAAAACCAAAATTGCGTTTCAAGGACTGTCTGAAAACATTATTGATCAATGGAAACATCAATCTTGTTCCCTGGGAGGCAAATACAATGCAGCGCTCTACTCGTAGAAGGACAATCTGTGAATTCTTTGAAAAGAGTTGTGAATCCAACGAAAAATTGAAACGAGATGTACATAAAAGTAACCAAGTTGAACTTTCACCTTCGCAGGGAAACCAAGAAAATCTTTCGTCAACTGTTAGATAGCCACATGCTTAAACACGAAGCGAGATTGAAATTGAAGTGGGGATTATTTTTTAGGACTTGTAACGATTGTGATAAAGACTGTACTTTTATTTGTGAACCGAAGCACAACCACAAAATTCATCCGCATTTTCAAATAGACGCAGATGTTTTGAGTAACAAGAAACAACCGCTTTCATGTTGTCATTGTGATAGACATTTTTAAACGGTTAATGGAATCAGGAGTTATATTCGCATACATATTCACATTTCTCTGGATCTTCAAGAAATCGTCTTGCTCGAATCCAACTTGACAGCTATCACATATGAATACAAACATACCCCAGCAAAACGGCACATCATAGAGGGACTTTAATCAGAGCAATGTAATTAAAATTCTTTCTCTGAGAGAATAAAGCAATTTCCATCCCAATTAACGAATGAATGGTTATTTTGTGGGGTCTACGTTGTGCTGAAAGTCATTTTTTGATAATCAAAATGCCTAACGTAATAGATGTTTTATATATAAAATTGATAGAACAGTTGTTTGAAATAACAACGAACACTTTCTTGCCGTCATTGTAGTAGATATCTTATTGTGAATTTTGGAATCAGTAGTCATATTTTCTCATATTTTTTGTAGAATTCAAATGAAGGCTTTGTTTAAACAGAGAGCCATCATATATATATATATATATATATATATACTCTCTCGTCTCTCTCTCTCTCTCTCTCTCTCTCTCTCTCTCTCTCTCACCCTCATCGTTCTTATGCATAACTCAGAATACTCTGACTGTATCCCTTGCCCAGGGGTAAGATCGCCTCCTCCCCAAAAGGTGTTTTGGGTTTGTCACATCTGATGTTGAGTCTCAAGTTCTAGAGTGTCGAGTAACCCTTCATTGTCATTACTCCCAGGTCCACTCTGACATTGAGTGATCATATCTGTTAGGCTCCCATCTATGGGTAAAAAAAAAGCTGTTTGAAAATTGTTCGTGTTCGATCAGGCCGTGTTAAAAAAAGAAACTATAAAATAACATCACAGGAGGTGCCCGTGGTGTAATGGTTATCGTCGCGGGAAATGTACACGGCAACACGAGTTCAAATCCTGGACGAGATTGGTTGCATTTCACATAGCACTAATACCCTTGGGAAAGGTATGAATCCGATTATTCTCCCGCCAGCTATGGGTAAATAGTAGGACAGACTAGGTTCTTTAGCCTTGGTGAGGCAACTAGTCTAGGAGAAGGAAAACTCTGAATTTAAACCTGTTAAACTCCGCTTAAAAATTGACCTTGTGTCATATCATGCCCGAGCGGAGGGGTTGGTAAATATGATAAAATAACACCACAGAAAAAAAATGTAATAATGAATATACAATGAATACATATCCATTAGGGATAAGTATTTATTGTATATTATATATATTTATTTATTATATATATTTATTTTAGGCATAGAATAACACCAAACGGTTTAACATACCATTAAAATCAATCAACACACACTCTTCCCACTCTCTCTCACCCAAAGACTTATTACTACTAGTAGATTCACAGTTGAGTGACTATCAGATGATTTAAGAATATATATATTGATGAGTAGCAGTATTTTCCTGATTGAGCCTGGCCATTGACCTATGAGTTCCCCCGGTCCAGAATCTTGTAAAGTCCGCCGTTGAATCGTCTTTGCATTTATCCACCTTACTTCACATCAATCAAGCTGCTTTCCATGGATATGCGCTTATATATATATATTGTGAGTGTCGAAGTTCTGTTGTATATTGTACTTGCACTAGAATGTTGTTCACACGTGTCGAATTACCGCGTCGAGGTGGATATTAATTTACAAAGCTCTTTGCTTTGATATGGCACAAGGCCGAATGAATGGGGCACCCAATGAGACTCGAACTCTCTCTAGCTTGCTAACCGTTACACCACCAGAGGTGACCAGCGTCGAGGTGGATAGTAATTTACGAAGCTCTTTGCTTCGATGTGGCACAAGGCCGAATGAATGGGGCGCCCAATGAGACTCGAACTCACTCGTGTAGGTTTGCTAGTCTAGCTTGCTAACCGTTACACCACCAGAGGTGCCCAGCGTCGAGGTGGATATGACTTGAGCATGAGGAAAGAAAGATTATATGCGCATCGGGGCCTTCCACGATGCACAGGTAGTCGAGTCTATTCCCTGGGCTGTGATTGGTTGCCAGCTCAGGAGTGGAGTTGCTAGCATGCATATATACTGGCCCACTCATTGACATATTTGTGTTTGCTAACTGGGCTGCTGAGCAGGTAAATGTCGTCGTTATTATTTTATCCTGCGCGTTAGGGGCAGTAGCTTCTTAAGTGAGCAGAGCGGGTGCATTGGATTTTTAATTTTTCCCTAGTTTCACATGACCAAATTTCAAACTTTCGTAATATGAATTAGGATTTGTAAGTTTAAGAGTAAATATAAGCCCATCGGTCTCTTTTTATTTTATTTAAGCTTTGTATATTGAGTTTATCTTTAACTTTAATACTCAATTTAGTTATTGCTCTTTTATATAATATATATATATATATATATATATATATATATATATATATATATATATATATATAAAATGAATATATGTTAGATTTATATATTTAATGCCATGGAAGTTTATCTCAGATATTGAGCACTCTCCAAATTATATCGCACTTGGTTCGCCACAAATAGATTTTGGGACAACAAACACTGTTACAATATATATATATATATATATATATATATATATATATATATGGTTGGTTGGTTGATTGGGTTTTATGGCATATCAACCTTTGTAGGTTATTTAATACCAAATCCATTTTTATGTAAATAATCAGTTCTATTTAAAACAAATCAGTTTAGCATGAGTACACAGTTTAATTGTCAAAAACATTTCTATTTTAAACTATTCAGTTCATTGAAACAGTTATATATAACAATTCAGTTTAGTGTAAGTACAGTCTCAATGTCAAAAACAGTTCAATTTCAAACAATTCAGTTTAGCATAAGCACGCAGTTTAAATGTAAGTACAGTTTAATTGTGAAAAACATTTCATTTCTAGCTATTCAGTTTAGTTAAGCAGCTCTAATTCAGCTAATTGAGTTTAGTATTAGTACAGATTATGTTTACACACAGTAAAATGTCTAAACAGTTCCATGTTAAACAATTCACTTTAGTGTAAATACACTTTCAATGTCAAAAACAGTTCTATTTCAGACAATTCAGTTTAGCATAAGTACGGTTTCAGTTGAGCATAAGCACGCGGTTTAAATGTAAGTACGGTTTAATTGTCAAAAATATTTTTATTTCGAGCTATTCAGTTTAATCAAACAATTCAGTTTAGCATAAGTATGCCGTTAATTCTATTTAACCCATAGATAGGGCCCTGTCAGGTGCTACCAATCCGGGCCAGAGTGGACCTATACATATATATACTGTCGCATTTAAAATTTATAATTCTTAACTTGGTATTGTTCAAACTGCTCTTTTTTATTCTAATCTGAGCGTGTGGGGTTTAATCTTTCATCCTTATATTTGATGATTTCTTTCTGTAATCAAATCTTTAGACACTTTTCACTCGAGTTGCTTTCGGATTTGAATTCGAGCGGCATCAATTCAAAATACAAAGGATTGACAGTTTTAGTTGTGCGTCTTTCAAGTTTCTAAATAGATTTTATTTATTTATATTTAAGAACGGTAGTTTTTTTGTTTTTTGTTTTTTTTTTTTAATTTTATTCTTAATAGATTTTTTTAAATATGAAAAAGGATGATTATACTTCGATCGTTTATCAAAAATATGCAGAAACATGTATACACGTATCATTAATATATCTATGAATTAAAATAAAGTTTTTCCTATTATAATCACCTCCACTGCTTCTGTTGCTATTAACAATGCTAATATTTAGAATAAAAGTTTTAAAAACGTAGAAAAGAACATTAGAATTCGAGACGCTTCTCTTACAGTTTAAGTACTTAAAAGACAACCCTAGTTAGCAGTATGTTGTGAGTCATCGTCCTTATCACCTAGTTGTTAGTTTCCAAGACCTTACCCATCCCTGTTCTTTTTATATCTCAACCCTTACTCCAGCCCACCTTCTCACTTATAAATTCATGTCACCCGTCCTTACCGCGTCCGACCCTGCTTTTTTTTATCTTTGGTTTCATTAGATTATGAACCCCTCCCACTTAGGGTAGGTCCGGCTTGTTTTCGGTGATCTTGGACACCGGAAAACATTCAGCCTCCATATCGTAGAAGGAGGGATGGGAGAGCAACCAAACGGGGAATGTTTTTTTTTCTCTTTCGGGTTCTTTCTCCCATCCCCATCTCATAAATATTTTTGTATATAAAACCATTTTTGTGAATAAAATCATACATTCCACCCGGGGTTTTAAGTAGGTCTTCTCACAGTGCAAGAGTGATATTTTGGTGGTTGCAGCGTGCTTGGTGAAGAATGACTGATTATATATTGTACTGTTGAATGGGTCGGCGAATGTGGCTAGCTAGGGACCCTTAGACTATAATAGTAATAGCATGACTGCTCCCTTCCCCACAACATCCTTGTGGCTTTATGGCCCCCTTGTATGAACATATAAGGAAATAAAAAGTACTTAAAAAACAACATCACTGATAAATAAAAAGAAAAAATATTGCTGAATTAATATATAAACAGTTATCGATAATCTATATACCTAAAAAAATATTCTTATAGCATTACTTAGCATTATAATGTACTTAGCATTATAATGTACTTAGCATTATAATGTACTTAGCATTACTTAGCATTATAATGTACTGCATTACTTAGCATTATAATGTACTTAGCATTATAATGTACTGCATTACTTAGCATTATAATGTACTGCAAAGACGTGTACAGTAATTGTTGCTGAATAAATTCTGTGCAAATGTAAAAAATCAAAAGAAAAAACAGATAGTAATATATAAAGTCTAAGCATCTCTTTTTAGACGATGTTCAAATATAAATAAAACTTGGTCACTGGCACCAAATTTATAAATAAGTTGAATATAATATAGTAAATTTTCATAAGATAAGGTTATTCAAGTTACATTTTATCATATTTACCAACCCCTCCGCTCGAGCAGGATATGACACAAGGTCAGTTATTTTAAGCGGAGTTTTACAGGTTTGAATTCAGAGTTTTCCTTCTCCTAGACTAGTTGCCTCACCAAGGCAATATTTACCCATAGCTGGAGGGAGAATAACTGGATTCATACCTTTCCCAAGGGTATTAGTGCTATGTGAAATGCAATCAGTCTCGTCCAGGATTTGAACTCGTGTCGCCGTGTCCATTCCCTATGACGATATCCTTTACACCACGGGCACCTTCAAGTTACATTTTATAAGTTGTAGTATCACCTCCCTTACTAAGGTCAGTAAATGGGTCAGTCAATACTAACTCAACAGAAATCTTGGTCCTTACTTCCACCTCGGCCAAGGAATGCTATCCCAGAATCCATCGCCTCTCACTCTTCTCTCTTCCCTTCTCTCTCCTTTTCTCTCTCGCTTTCCCTCTCCCTCTGGCCAATCAGCGGAGATAGTAGCAGTTGCCGAAGACTACCCAAGACAGAAGAGGAGGCAGTTGCTGAAGAGATTCCAAAACACTAAACACACGTGTTGACCGCCGGACATTTTCTAGCCAACACGTGGCGTTGTATACGAAGAATAAAATTCCTCTTTTAAAGTTAATATTTGTACTTCTCATTTATTATCTCAAATAACATTACCCAAGTACATATATTACAATGGTGACCCCAACTAAAAGGATATAAGACGCAACTTTTGAAAATTCCAGGATAAATTCAACCAATTTTTCAACTTCACGTCGCAAACGTTTCAAGACAGAACCTTCGACGTAAGTAAATAAAAAAAATTATTTTCCTCTTTTCTTCGTCTACAACAACAACAAATATATATATATATATACATATAAAAATATATATACACACACACAAAAAAAAAAACAATTAAAAAAATAGATAAATAAATAAATAAAAATGGAAGAAGCTTCTCTACAGCAAATTAACATAAAGACACCAGAATTCATGGAAACGGCAGTGAATGGCTGGTTTTCCATTCTGGAGGCACAATTCCACCTGCGCAATATAACGGCATCTACAACAAAATTCTACACGGTAATATCATCTCTGCCTGCTGAGGTGGTAGCTAAAATACCGATAACAATTTTAGAATAAAAAAAATACGAGGAAATAAAACAGTCATTAACTGAGGACCACGAAAGAACAAAGCCGGAATTACTGGACAAATTAATGTCAACAACAGCTATTACAGGCCGTCCTTCAACATACCTGCAAGAAATGCTATCGATAGCAAAACGGATAGGTATCGGAGAAGAAATAGTAATACACAAATTTCTTCAGGCCCTACCAGCGACAATTTCCCCCGTCATTGCTTCACAAAAGGAGTTAAGTCCAACTCAACTTGGAAAGCTAGCGGATGAGCTTATGCCTCTGCTTAACAATATCAACACGACAGCGTTCACCGCTCAGCATAGGACACAAAAAACTGAGAAAAGCAAAGACAATATTATTTTACCGACAGGTATTAAACCTTTCTTCCCGGAACAAAAAGCCAAAATATGTAGAGCACACCTCTACTTTGCTGAGCAAGCAAGAACTTGCAAACCTTGGTGTAGATGGCCGAAGAAGCAAAACACAAAAATACTAACAAGCTCGCGTCCACCTACACCAACTCCAACAGACTCGGAAAACTAACGGCGCGAACCATGTCTGTCCCCCTGAGTTCGCCGCTATTACAAATCAATACACGATTAGGGACAACTACATTAAAATTTATAGTGGATACTGGTGCAAGTATCTCAATAATACCAGCGTCTAGGTTAAACGGCGTCACGTTAAATCCAACACCGATATCACTCACCACCGCTAATGGAGAGAAAATAAAATGCCACGGACAAGCAAACTTAGAGATTGGGATACCAAGTTTGAAAAGGTCATTTTCCTGGACATTTGTGGTCGCAGATATCACCAATCCACTCCTTGGATTTGACTTTTTAAATGAATTTGGTCTCATAATCGACTGCAAAAATAAAACAATTTACGACCCGTTAACAGCTACCAAAAAGGAATTAATATTAAACACGACATCTCCAGTAAACGTGGTCATTAACAAAGTAGAACTACCATCATTTATTCAAACCAGTCTGGATAAATACCCAGAAATCATTTCTCCTCATATAAACAAAAATAACAACTACTGCGGTGTTTATCACAGAATTGATACAGGTAGCCACTTACCAGTTTTTGCAAAATCCAGACAGCTATCAGCGGAAAAACTATCGGCGACTAAAGAAGAGTTTAAAAAACTCATAAACGAAGGCGTGATAACTCCTTCAGACAGCGAATGGTCAAGCCCACTACATCTTGTACCTAAGCAAAGTGGAGGATACCGCTGCTGCGGAGATTACCGTGCATTAAACAGCATCACTAAAAGTGATAGATACCCCATTCCCAATATAAATTCATTCACAACAAAACTCGCTAATAAACAGCGATTTACAAAAATTGATCTGATTTCAGCGTACCATCAAATTAAAATGCACCCAGATGATATTCCTAAAACGGCAATTATCTGTCCGATGGGTCTTTTTCATTACGGATTTATGCCGTTTGGGTTAAAAAATTCGTCGGCAACATTTCAAAGGTACATGGACAGAATCTTTCGACAGATAGACTGTGTCTTTATATATTTAGATGACATCTTAATCTTCAGCGACGACGAGCCTTCCCACAAGAAAGATATAGACACAGTTTTTAGGATTTTACAAGAAAATAACCTGAAAATATCACTATCGAAATCTATTTTCAATGTAACATCGCTAGATTTCCTAGGTTTTAGAATTAATTCAAATGGAATCACACCAACTGCTAACAAAGTAAAAGAAATAGAATCTTTTCCGTGTCCTACAGATGCTAAAAGCTTCCGCAGATTTCTTGGTATGGTAGGATTTTACAGGAAGTTAATACCAGGATTTGCGAAGTTAGTCTTACCTTTATCCGAAAGAATGAGATTAACACCTAAAGGATTAATTACCTTGAATAATTTGGAAAAACAATCCTTTTCTAACATTATAAAAATACTTGGTGAGCTAACAGAATTATCTCATCCTCAACCAACTTGTACACAGTATCAACTAGTCACGGACAGCAGCAAATATGCAGTAGGTGCTGCCTTACATCAGGTCATAAATGGAAATCCAATACCAATAGGATTCTTCTCAAAGAAACTGACGACAACACAGACGAGATATTCCACTTTTGACCGTGAACTTTTAGCAACATATTTGTCAGTGTTACATTTTCGCCACCTCATAGAAGGTCGTGAAGTATTACTTCTGACGGATCACAAACCAATATGCGGTGCATTCCACAGTCTAAAACCTGCCAAATCAGATAGACAACAAAGACAGCTAGCAATTATTACAAAATTAATTTCAGATATAGCCCATGTGAAGAGTAACCAAAATGTAGTTGCAGATTGTCTGTCTCGCCCAACATTTGTTGTACAAATAGATATATACGATCTGCCAGCACTTGCAGATGCACAAAAATCAGACACCGAAATACAGTCCTTTCCAGATTTAAAGAAATTCACATTATCTGGAAAAGATCAATTTGTGCTATGTGATACATCAACGTCGTACCCCAGACCTTTTGTACCGTGCACACTACGAAAATCTATCTTTGACAGCTTGCATGCAATATCACACCCTGGAATAAAATCATCTATCAAAATGATTAAGGCTAGATTTTACTGGCCACATATGGATAAAACCATCAAAGAACTATGTGCATCATGCACATCTTGCCAACAAGCAAAAATATACAGACATACCAAATCGCCTGTACAAACGTTGGAAATACCATCATCAAGATTCCATACTGTACACATTGATATAATTGGACCACTACCACCAGCGAAATGCTCCAACAATCCTTACATCAATTCATGTCGGTATGTTTTAACATGTATAGATCGAACCAGTCGATGGATAGAAGCACAACCTATATCGGATATTACAGCACAAACCGTAGCAGAAGCTTTTGTAAACGCGTGGATTACGCGCTTTGGTGTTCCATTCCATGTCATATCAGACAAAGGCAAACAGTTTGAGAGCGAACTATTTCTTGAACTATCAAAAATTATTGGATTCTATAGGCTACGTACAACATCCTATCATCCACAATGCAATGGACTTATAGAAAGAGCCCACAGAACCTTAAAAGCAGCTATTATGGCCCGAAAAGATTCTTGGATTTCAGCCCTACCAATAGTTCTCATGGGAATTCGAAGTATGCCCAACTGCTCCAATTTTTCCCCTTTTTATGCGGTCACAGGTTCACAAATGTTATTGCCACAATTAATGATAAATACGGAAAATACAGAAACAGTTACACAAAATTTTACAAGAGAACTGCACAAAACTATGTCAAAATTCGATCTGACAGACTTTTCAAACAGTGAAAAATCAACAAAAACATCATACGTACCAGATCAACTTCAAACTTGTGATAAAGTTTGGATTAGGATAGACCGCGTTCGAAAACCGCTAGAAGCACCCTATTCAGGTCCTTACATGGTACTCGAACGAACACCAAAATATTTCCTAATAGAAACTAACTCGAATACGCATACACAAGTTTCAATAGACCGTTTAAAACCTTACATTGAAAATAAACAAAAATGTACACAAAATGCAACTACCAATACAAATAAAAAGTCTGAAAGTTTACCTCCTGAAAAAGTGCAGGAACATAAAATGAAAACAAGAACTTCAGGTAGAACGGTTACATGGAAAAAGGATAACGAGTATATTTATTATTAAAACAAAAACAAAAGCAAAAAAAAAACACAAAAAAAACAACAAACAAAACCAAACAAAAACTCCGTTTACTGGTTGGGGAGTATTGTAGTATCACCTCCCTTATTAAGGTCAGTAAATGGGGCAGTCAATACTAACTCAACAGAAATCTTGGTCCTTACTTCCACCTCGACCAAGGAATGATATCCCAGAATCCATCGCCTCTCACTCTTCTCTCTTCCCTTCTCTCTCCTTTTCTCTCTCGCTTTCCCTCTCCCTCTGGCCAATCAGCGGAGATAGTAGCAGTTGCTACCAAGACAGAAGAGGAGGCAGTTGCTGAAGAGATTCCAAACACTAAACACACGTGTTGACCGCCGGACATTTTCTAGCCAACACGTGGTGTTGTATACGAAGAATAAAATTCCTCTTTTAAAGTTAATATTTGTACTTCTTATTTATTATCTCAAATAACATAACCCAAGTACATATATTACAAAGTAAAGCAATTTATATATAATTTAACTGATGAATAAAGAATATAATACGAAGCATGAATAAATGAATGGATAAGTAAACAAATTTAAAAATCGTCACTTCCTTATTTACTTTATTTCTGTTATAAAAAACCAAAATAACTTTAAAAAAACTCTTTAAAAATACTCTTTATACATGCAAGCAACCCCTGATGATGGTCTATGAAAGGTCCGAAAGCGTTCGGGACAATTTTGGTAAATTTATCCACCAATTCCAACTTGAAACCAAGACATTTATCAAGAAACTTGAAATGATCTTAATAAAATTATATACACAAAATGTGTCTTTATTATCTAATCAAACATGCTTAAATGAAAGACTGCTACTCCACAACACACACACACGCACACACACACACACACACACACACACACACACACACACACGTATATATATACATATATACAAGGCTCATTAAATAAGTTTCCAGACTTTTTTTCGTATGGGCACTTTTATTGATAGGACACACATGAAACTCTAGTCCCCTTCGAAGTAATCTCCTCCGGCTGCAATGCACTTGTTGTACCGTTCCAACAACTTCTGGAAGGCCCCATGGAAGTCCTCTTGTGTGAGCATGTCAGTAACATTCATCACAGCCTCTTTCATCTCCTCAATCGTCTCATAACGATAGCCTTTAAGTTTTCCCTTGAGGTTAGGGAATAAGCAAAAGTCACAGGGAGCAAGGTCTGGACAATAGGGAGGGTGAGGAACTGTCTTGATACCCATCTTGGTTAAATATTTTGTGACAAGGATGGAGTTGTGGACTGGTGCATTATCCTGGTGGAAATGCCAGTGACCCGATTTGAAGAGTGCTGACTTCTTCCGACGGAATCTCTTCCTGAACTCCCTTAAACCCTCAACATAGTATTCCTTGTTGACTGTCTGTCCAGTGGGAACCCAGTGCATGTAAATTATGCCAGTGCCGTCAAAAAAAGGAATCATCAAAAGTTTGTGAGTTGATTTGCTCTGTCTGGCCTTCTTGGGTCTAGGAGAGCAAGCATGCTTCCACTGGGAACTCTGTCTCTTGATATCTGGGTCATAGCAGTAGATCCAGCTTTCATCGCAGGTCACCAGAGCATCAAGAACTGCGGGATCTGAATTGATCAGCTCGACCACCTCCCTGCTGTCATGGCAACGTCTTTCTTTCTGATCTTCTCTGAGCACCCTTGGGACTAACTTCGCGCAAATCTTCCGCATCTTCAATTCCTCGCGAATAATTGTGTGTACAGTTCCCACACTGACATCAAACTGTGCACTTATTGTCTCTATAGACACAAGACGGTCCTTATCCATTAAATTCTTTATTTGTCCAATTAACTCTGGTGTTCTGACTTCCTTACTCCTCCCTTACCTCTCATCATCCCTCACCGACTGCCTGCCTTCCTTGAATCTCTTATGCCACTCAAAAACTGATGCTCGATTCATGCAAGATGCTCCAAAAGTAGTCTAAAGCATTCCATACGTTTCTCTGGCATTTTTTCCAAGTTTAAAACAGAATTTTATTGCATATCGTTCTTCTAAAGTGTCTTCACGTCCAGATTGCATTTTTGAAATTCACCAGCTGTGACAATCAGGATTTAGTAGGGTGTATTCCAATTCCTGCTGTAGCTGTTCATTTGAAGCTGAAATCATAAAAATTGGTCAGTCATCTCATAAATGTATAGCCATAAGATACTAAATTTTCAAGAGTCTACGACAATTTTAAATGCCTAAACAAAAAAGTCTGGAAACTTATTGAAGGAACATCGTATGAGAAATTAGGTGTGTAAACCAATTTAGTGTGAATGTTTATATATTTATTAGGACGTTTTTTTCAAATACCTATGAAGTTGTCATGGCAACATAATAAGTAGTCGTAATTTACAAAGCTTTTTGCTTAGATGTAGCATAAGGCTTTACAAATGGGGCACCCAATGAAACTCGAATTCATTCGTGAAGGTTTGCTAGTCTAGCTTGCTAACCATTATAGCACCATGGGTGCCCATAATAAGGAACGCCGATTGCCATGAAGCTTTATTCATGAAACATTGTTCATGACGATTGACTTTCCTTATTACGTTCCCGTGAAAACCTCAAAGAGAGTTGTAACGTTATTTTTAATAAAATTCAAACTTTTTGGAGGCAAATGCCATATATATATATATATATATATATATATATATATATATATATATATATATATATATATCATCATAGCGTACCGCTAGCATGGATTTCCTTGAACCTCTCCCGCCACTCATCCCTACCGACCATCGCTCCCGGCAAATCTTCCATGCTACATCCTGTATCAGTACAAAGCTGTTGTAGATAGGTTCTTGCAGGTTGCCCTACCCTTGCTCGTCTGTGTGAGGGGGTCCACTGGAGTACATAGCTCATAAGCACGCCCTTACTTCTCCAGCAGTGTCCCGCATGTCTAATTTGGATGGTTTTCGAGATGGGTGGTCGGTGTTCGTACAGCTGTTGCTTTGTGGGACGCTACCTCCAGGACTTGTTCAATACAGCTCGCAGCATTCTTGTGCAATTACCATCAAGCTTTCTATCCACATATATATATATATATATATATATATATATATATATATATATATAAATTCTGAGGTGGCTTTCAACTGACTCTTTTCAAAGGAAAGTAATCGTTGATAAATGAGAAATTGACGATTAAAACAATGCGAGGTATGATCTCAAAAGCGAGGAGGAGAAAACAAAAATATTTCTATGAAGTCATAATGGTTGATCCTTCAAAAGATCCTGTTTATTGGTGTATTCTCTTCTGCCTACGTGAAGTCGAACGCAGTGTATTAGTATTAGTATCTTTTAAGATATTTTGATAATTTTTTCCGTTCTTTATGCGAGACAGAAAAACACTAGCACAAGGCCATTTTAAAGTGCAAGTAGTAATTTATCAATCTTTTTGCTTAGATGTGGTACAAGGCCGAATGAATCGGGTGTCCTATTAGCCTCGAACATACTCGTGAAGGTTTACTACTCTAGCTGTCTAACCATGTAACTATCAAATGAGTTCAAGACAGGGAAACACAGTAATTGTCGCGCAGCCCACCGAACAGGCGACTGTGGCACAAGGCATTTCTAAGGTGGATCCGGGTGCAGGGCCGTAACTAAGACACATCCTGCGGCTCCAAAAATGCATCGGGCCCTGTCGGCATTCCCTTAGAAAGAGGCGCCTCTGGCTCCAGGTGATAAACTTTGCCCCTCCGTAAAGAATTAAAGCCTGGGGGAATGGACCCCCGAAGTTGGAAGAGTGCCGGTCTCAGCGTGCTTGACATGGATGTCGGCAACCTGGTACCCATATCAGGCAGTCTTGATTGATGTAGCGACCAAACCTAACGAACCGATCCGAGCAGCGAGCAACACGGCCGGCGTGAGACCCAAATCGCTCAGCTCGCCGGAAGACAGAGACAGAGAAACAGTGGTATTAATAATGTTCACCAAAAATATTTAAGCTTATTAAATGAGCGCTAATGGCAGATTTATGAATCTTTGAGTGTCCAAATGAGTGTTTACGTATGGAGCTGAGAATGTGCTGAAAACTTATCACTTTGGATGATTCGATTTACATAGTCAGACTCATACTAATATTAAAATCGGTACACGACTAAACTTTATTGAAGTGTAGGGAGAACATTTGTTATAAAAAGATGTGAACGCAATCCTAGTACTGAAAACGGTACGACAATGGTGGAAAAAAAAGCAACGAATTACAACCAATCAGATTTTTTTCTGCAACTATTTAATTGTTCGATCCAAACTACAAAATTTTGTTTCAGACCCAGCATTTTGTAACTATGAAATTGAAAAAAAAAAATGATTTTATACAATTCAAAATAAACCTCCTAGGATAACCATTAAAAAAAAGAAAATATCAGTGATTTTCTTGAGTCAAGCTTCTGATTTAGCCATGGGCTGTCGGCAGACAGCAGCGGTGAGGGCTGAGACGAATGCAATGTACCAATCTCATGGGTACGTCTCGGGGGGATCGTATTAAGCGTTTCGTCTTACTCGCCTGGTCCCAGGGAGCAATCTCCCTGGCAATACCTGCTTTTTTTGGTCTGGCCGAGCATCAGTTTCGACTAGTGCATAGCTTCACAAATTTAAATGGTTTTGTGCCACGTTCTGTCTTGGTGAGATATCAATTAAATACCATTTAGCTTTCAATTTGCTCTCAGAACAAGTCATGTGTGGAAAAAGAAATGAGTTAGAGAGAGTGTTACTTACGTCTTGCGGGCCCTGTTTCGGGGGGTATTGTGGCCAACATGAATGTCTATCAGCTTCTGATATTTATGGTCAGAATTGAGAGTAGGAGGGGTGAGAGGTGATTACAACCTATATATTCAGGTTCAGTCACCTCTTTCTGGTTCAGTCTAAATTGTGTTATCAAGGAGACCAGACCGTTATTTTTTCTACTCCAGAATTTTAGATAGTTCTGTTACCAGACCTTGTTGGACGGGTCGCTTAAAGAGCAATTTTTTTTTGCAACCCCGATTGCTGCCTGCACTTTAAGTATCGCCCTTCTACTGTTTTTTTTTTTGTTTTTTTTCGTCATATTGCAAAAAAGAAATTTCAAGAATTTCTCTCTTTTTTTTGCTGACCTGTTACCTAATTGGTCTTCTACTTTCTCAACATGGAGGTTTCCAGGGAACAGATCCTTAGACGGATGACCGTACTGAAAATAAAGGTTGAGGAACGGTTGAGGCTGTGCTATGGGGATAAAGTGACCCCCACGTTTATGCTACCTTCCACAGGGATATTATGGAGTATATTCATGAAATGGAAGTATGTATTACTAAGCTGGAATTGTCTCAGACTCCAGAGACAGATGTACTGGAAACAGAAGTTAGTTGGGCCTCCCAACTCATGGAATACCATATAGAGCTGGGTGGACTGGATGATTCCTTGGCTATACCAATTGCCAGTTCTTCCATGGATACATCTACTTCGACATCAGGAAGAAGTTCAGCTTCCTTTATAGTTAAACCTCCACAGATACAGATCACTGGCCCAACATTCGGTGGTTCTGAGATGGTTACTGATCACATGAGTTTCCAGAATTTTTTGTCGAGATTCGAAAACTGTGTGGTTGGTATGGCTAATGACGCTGAACGCCTAAATTTTTTGAAATGCTCCCTTACAGACCGAGCCTTGCGGCTAATCAACCATCTAAGCTGCATTAACACAAACTATCAACGTGCCCTTTCTTTACTGAAGAAGGAATACTTGAATATTGATGAGATCATTGATCAAATATTCCAAGACATATTGGATTACATACCAAAGAAGGAGATTTCCTACTCAGAATTTGGCGAGTTCATTTCCAGGACTGCATCTCTCTTGGAGGAGTTAGGAAACACCTGTTCCTGCGACTTTTCTGAGGATAATTCAGGTGGAGCTCGGTTGATGGCCAAGATCCTTTTTCTGAAATTTCCCAAGGAGCTAAAGGGGGAAATGATTGGGTTGACGGGGAGGCGCATACCATCCTTCTCTTCCATATTGGAGCTCACAGGGGAGGCAATTAAACGACTACAGGTCAAAGTAGGCACATCTGCTAATTCTTCTTTTGATACTGGACGGAATTCTTCTCAGGGAATGGCTCGTAGACCCAAGAGTACCTCTTCTTTCCATATAGGTGCCGGCCCCCAGACGTTGCCTAGGAATTCTCGAAGCTTGCCCCCCATTTTGTTTGTGACTTTCATCAGGGGAAAGAAGTCTGTCGCTGTTAATTGCCTCCTGGACACAGGCAGTGGGAGGTCATATCTGTCTGCTGAGGTGCTGCGTGGCTTGGGCTCAATAGAGACAATTGGCATGAATTGCCAGATTAGATTATCCATCCTGCTTGGCGAGTGTGATCAAACTTTCAAGGAAGTGGCTCTGGAAATCGATTTGGGTTGTGGAAATCCAGTGACATCTCATGTTTTAGTAGCCGAGTCGATAGATTTGTCTGTCCGACTGACAAATTTGGAACCTTTGTTAAATGCCTTCCAGGATGCTAAATGTTCCCTGGCCGGGAAATTTGAGACTGGCTCGGACTTTATACCAATCAAGGGTATTATCGGTTTGGACCTCCTGCATCAATTGGGTCCCTGTCAGCTTGTTCCTTGTCTGAAGGGCTGGGCCTTTTCCACACCAGCAGGTGTTGTTCCATTTGGAGCCGTGGAATCCTTCTCCGAGGATCAAACTCCCCACGAGGTGGCACACCTCTCGTTTAACTCGGTAATGACGCAAACTCCTCAAGTGAAATCATCCCACCTGTGTTTTGTTCTCGAGAGCCAACCCTCATACCTAGACCCCTGGGCCGAGTTCTTCCCTGATAGTGAAGTACAGAGGGGGTTGGAACAGATGTTCAACTTGGAATCTCTGGGAATACATGATGAAAATCACTTCTCTGACTATGATCAAGAGCAGGTGAGACACTTTCAAAATGCCATAGAATTCAAGGATGGCAATTACTATGCGGAGCTTTCCTGGCATGCTGACAAGTTGGCCAGAGTCCCATCTAATCATGCGGTTTCTTTGCGTATCTTGGACCAGGTGACTAAGGACCTGATAAAAACAAATATGTATCAGGACTACTTGGAAGTATTCCAGCAGCAGGAGCAGAAAGGTATGATTGAGGAGATCTTCGTGCTCGTCCATGAATTTGGGAATTATGTGTGGATACCACATCGACCTGTTGTTAAGTATGACCCTACAGCTACGACCAAGATCCGTCCTGTGTTCAACTGCAGTCTGAAGACCGGTAACGGAATGTCTCTAAATGAAGCCGCTTACTCTGGCATCAACCTCACAGGAGACATGTTAAATTTGTTGATGAGCTTCAGAGCTAATAATTACATTCTGTTGGCGGACATTCGAAAAGCATTCCTGATGATTCGTCTCAGCCTGGAGGCTGACAAAAACAAGTTCTGCTTCTTCATCAAGGACGGGGATCATCTTCGATGTTTTCGATACTCTACACTGATTTTTGGATTCACTGCCAGCCCATTCATTCTGGGGTGTATTCTTAAATTTCATGCAGCTCGGTACCCATTAGATGATTGCCGTAAAATGATGGAAAACCGATTTTATGTGGATAACTTAGTTACAGCTGAAGCGGATCCACATAGACTTGTTGAACTATATTCCCTTACAAAGGAAGGCCTGCGAGAGGGAGGATTTATTCTCCAGTCCTGTAATACCAATGTTGACGCCCTCCGAGATAGGATGAGAAGGGATGGTATGCTGAGTGTACATGACAAGGAATGGGAGAAGGTACTGGGGTATCGATACCACCCCCTTTCAGAAAAATTGCATGTGGCCCCTGTCCAGTGTGATCCTGGTGCCTCAACGAAGAGAAGGTTCCTTTCTGAAGCTTCAAAATTATTCGATCCATTGTCTTTCTGCCTTCCGGTTACAGTCCGAAGCCGTGTTCTTCTTAGGACTATGTGGAAGAAACAGTTTGGTTGGGATGATCCTCTTCTTCCTGAGATTTTGAGTGGTTCGAGGGAGCTTGCTAAGGACCTGTCAGGATTAAGTGATATTCATTTTAATAGACAGGCCCTTGTTTTAGGACAACCTGGTGACTTGTACATCTTTTGTGATGCGTCTAAGGAAGCTTATGGATTTGCGGCATATCTGGTACAAGACAGACGATCCTGCTTGCTGTTCGCTAAGGTGAAGGTTGCCCCAATGAAAGAAAAATCTCTGCCTGTATTAGAGCTAATGGCAGTTTATCTTGCACTAAAATGTCTGCCAACCATCTTGAGTAATTGTGAGCAGTTTGTTCCAACTAAGTTATGTGTGGCCACCGATGTCCAGGTGGTGTTATCTTGGCTGTTATCCCAATCTATGGCGAGCAAGAACATCTTTGCCAAAAACAGATTGAAGGACGTCCTACGAATGAATCGTGAGTTAGAATCTCAATATTGACTAAAACCTCTTTTTAAGTATGTGGTCACGACACAAAATCCAGCCGATATGATAACAAGAGGATTAACGTTGAAGAGGTTTCTCTCCAATTTTGAATTTTGGTGTGCTGGTCCCCCTTGGCTAGGTGAATGACTCCTTCAGTGCCCAGCACCAGAGTTACCATGTTTAAATAAACGTTGCCGACAGATGGCTCATGTTTCTATGAACTGTTCACTGGTCTTGGACCAAGAATGCCCTTCTGTCATACCCATCCATAGGTTCTCAACTTTTTCTCGTCTGCTGAGGGTTACTTCATTGGTCTACAAGTTTTTGGCCATCAAACTGGGGCGTATATGGGACAACAATTCCAAAGCCGCAATCTATTGGATGAAATTACTCCAGAGACAGGAATTTTCTGCAGAGACTGAGTATCTGCAGGAGCCTATGAGGAACCAGGAACCCATACGAGTTCGTGCCTTGGATCTTTTCCTGGATTTTGATGGATTAATCCGCTCAAGGGGAAGACTAGATCGATTATCACATCTTGCGTACGAGGTAAAAAAATCCCATTTTGCTAGGGAAACATCACCCTGTTACAAAACTCGTTATTGTAGACTGCCATGTGAACTGTTCTCATTTTGGGAACTGGAGCAACCTTGGCAGAGTGGCTACTGGGTTCCACAGGGTAGACAAGCTGTAAATAAGGTCTTGGCATCTTGTGCTAGATGCAAGCGGTACAATTCCAAACCTGTACTACCCAATACTGTAGCCAGTCTACCGGCTTCTCGTGCGCATTTTGAAGTGCCATTCCAACATACTGGAGTTGACTTCACCGGTCATGTCTGGGTAAAGGATGGAAGTTCGGACTGAAAAATGTACCTACTGATTTTTACTTGCATGAATGTGAGAGCCGTCTATATGGAGGTGGTTCCGGACATGAGCGTGCTGTCCTTTTTTTAAGCTCAGGCCCGCTTCACAAATCAATATGGAGTTCCAAGGGCTATTTATAGTGACAATTCCAAAACCTTTACTGGGGGTGGGAAACTCTTTGACCGTCTTTCTCTAATGAACGAATACCAGGATAAATTTGGCTTTTGTGGCATGAGACTTAATACGATTCCCTTGTTTTCGCCATGTTATAGAGGGACTTGGGAACGTTGCATCAAAACAATAAAAACCTACCTGTTTAAGATCATTGGTAGGAGAAAATTGGATTATTTTACGCTAGTGACCGTGATCTCTGACATTCAGAAGTCGGTGAACAATAGACCTCTAACCTACCAGGTGTCTGTAGACAGTAATGCTATGGCTGTCACTCCCAATATGTTCTTGAACCCTAACAAGAACCCCGGGTTATTGTTGCAATTGGGACAGAGAGATCTTGCTACGGCAGTGCCACCCAGCAGGGAGAGGCTGATCAGAACTATGGAACTCAGGAATGAATGGTTGGCTGATTTCCATAAGTTGTGGTACAATGAATACCTTTTGGACCTAGGACGGAAATCTCCGGGACACTCCCGATTGCGATCGGAGAATCGCCTTCAGAAGGATGATGTAGTGCTGGTCAAGAGCCCCTTAAAACCGAGACCATTTCAGATTTTGGGAACCATTGTGGAGCTTATCAGAGGCAATGATGATGTAGTTAGATCAGCCCGTGTCAGGAGAGGAGATGGTCTCGAGGAAGTCCACTCGTTGAAACACCTATATCCTTTGGAGCTTTCTGTCACTCCTAACAATATTACACAACCAGAGGTCACAGATTATATCCAACCGACCGGAAATGATCCAGCTGTTAGTGGGGACACGGAGCCATCGTGTTTATCTCCCCTTGCAGAAGACCCAGTCTGGTTGTGCCCAATATGCAATGCTCCTCAGCTAGATCAGGACATGATTGGATGCGATTCATGTGACGAATGGTATCATTTTCGATGTGTTGGCATTGATGAGGCACCTCCAAGGCGACGGAATGGTACTGCCCTGAATGTGCGCCCAGAAAACGACGTAGAGGTAGACCAAGTCTTCTACCTGCATAAAACGGCAACAAGCAATAGCGTGTTGTAAGGGACAAAAGAGGATACCATGTTCCTTATAAACGGTGGATTGGACATTATGTTCATTTATTTCTTTTTCCCTCTTGAATTTTTTCTTTTTCTTGTTTTGTTGGGAGTGTGTGAAAAAGAAATGAGTTAGAGAGAGTGTTACTTACGTCTTGCGGGCCCTGTTTCGGGGGGTATTGTGGCCAACATGAATGTCTATCAGCTTCTGATATTTATGGTCAGAATTGAGAGTAGGAGGGGTGAGAGGTGATTACAACCTATATATTCAGGTTCAGTCACCTCTTTCTGGTTCAGTCTAAATTGTGTTATCAAGGAGACCAGATCATTATTTTTTCTACTCCAGAATTTTAGATAGTTCTGTTACCAGACCTTGTTGGACGGGTCGCTTAAAGAGCAATTCTTTTTTGCAACCCCGATTGCTGCCTGCACTTTAAGTATCGCCTTTCTACTGTTTTTTTTTCGACACATAAGAGTGCAATGGGTATGGGGTTTATTGAGATTGATTTCCTTAGTTTTGGGAACAAAAGAATCCCAATTAAGATATAACCCCGAGGAAGTGGGTTAGTAACGAAAGATTTAGTTGTCCTTTTGCCTAAAATTTAAAAAGATAACATATTTTTATTTTTTCCTTTCATCGTAAATCTTAAAGAAGGGTGTTAGAAAAATGTTATCGCCTCGTTACGTGATGAAAAAGAAGCATAAGTGTCTTCAACATAACGTACGTAGCAATACTGTTAAGGAAACTTATCAAAGTGTACATTTTCCGAGAAATCAGCAAAAAACATTCGCCAAAAGAAGACCAAAAGTACTTTGCATCGAGACCTCATCTTTTTGCCAGTACATTTTATTATCGAAACAATGAGAAACTGACGCAGCCAACTCTGTCTATTCGACAAAAATATTTCCGGGAAAAGACGGTGGTTTTCGGGGATTACGATAGAGAGTTGTTGTTGCTTTATTTTACGGTGTATCAACACTTTTCGGGTCATTTAACGCCGAATTAAGTCATTTTGATAAAAGTTTCAAACAATTCAGTTTACTATAAGTATAGTTTTGTTTACACACAGTTAAATGTCAAAACAGTTATATTTCAAACAATTCAGTTTAGCTTAAGTACACAGTTTAAATGTCAAAAACAATTCTATTTCAAGCAATTCAGTTTAGCATAAGTACAATTTTATGTTTACACAAAGTTAAATGTCTAAACAATTCTATTTCAAATAATTCAGTTTAACATAAGTACACAGTTTAAACTCACAGCTAAGTGTAAAAACAGTTCTATTTCAAACAATTCAGTCTGATGTAATTACACAGTTTAGTTCTATTTGACCCATAAATCGAACCATATCAGGTGCTACCACTCCAGATCAGAGTTGACCTGGGAGCGATGGCAATGAAGCGGTACTCCACATTCTCCAAAGCTCCAGCAATTCGGAAACCTCACCATCAGATTGTTTTGTGTCATAAACAGGAAATTCGTTGGGGGAGTTTTACTCCTCTGCAGAGATGCAGTCGGTGTATTCTGCAGCCCCAGCCAACTGGGCCAACGATAGAGAGGATATACGCACAAATACTGATTGTTTCATCTAAGGTATAGTGTGAATAGACTAGAAATGTCGAGCGAATACAGATATTCTGTGTCAGCAGAACGTTTTAATTTGAGTATAAGAGAAGAAGATTGAAAAGAGTCTAGAATATGATCATCTGAATAGATTCTTAAGATTGGATCGAAAATTTCAACTAATCATTTGGCCAGTTCATCTTGGGTAGAGATCACCATAGACAACATGGGTCAAAGAGGAATATTGGATTTATAGATTTTAGGTAATTCATACATTCATGGACGTTAGGAACTGATAGGTCTAATTCTATCATAAACACCCTTTGAAAAAAATTTTTCTCGTATAAAATTCTAAGAACCTTTTTGCATTTTAGTTTCCGTCTTTAGGATGTCGTCTTGCGAGATATTACCCCATTTTTCAAATTTGTTAACGTCATCCAATATGTCGGACATTTTAGCTTGTGAATCCAAATGGTTGAGTAAAACATCTTTATTTACAACACAAGCACCTTTATCAGGCTTAGTAATATAAACGAATGACTTAGACTTCAAAAGTTTGCCTGTCTGATAATGGTCCTTTCGTCAAAAGAATTCACTGGAACTTATAGGTGTTAACGAAACTGTGTACGAAATCATTTAGGCGAGTTTTCATGCAAGTCAAATCTTCGAGAGACATAGGAAAGTATTTCTGTTAAGGAACTGAATTGAATTAAGTTCGAAATGTTGAAAGGTACCAGACGAATTGTGCCTCAGGATTTATTTTTGGATTTATTTTAGTCGATTTCTTATCAAAATTATGTCTTCATTCCCTTTTAACTTTGGGGGGTGTCCTCGTGGTGTAATGGTTAAAGCGATGGACTGCGGAATCGTTATAAGCGAGTTCGTACACCAGTACGTTCACTTTCGGACAAATACCCTTGGGAAAGGTATGAACCTCCTTATCCTCCCAGCTATTGGTTAAATAGTACCACTATTGTTCTTCTAAGAGAATAGCTTTGGCATTAAATAACCTACAAAGGTTGATATGCCATTAAACAAAGAAACCAAACCTTTTAACTTTATATGTATATCTTGTGATAAAAAAGAGAGGAAGAGGGAGAGAGAGAAACACAAAGGAAAAAATTCAATAACAACTCTTTCAATTCGCTCTTTTACTTTCAAAGACAACTATGTATTTTTCGAGACACGTGTCTGAATCTGATAAACAAAAACAAACAAAAACACGTCATATTCAAATGTTCTTATTTTGTACACCTTCAAGGGTTTTTTTTCCTTAAAGGCTATGAGTTTAACACAAGATGGCTACCAGCTGTCTTGTATTGCCAGAAAAAAATGTGTCATGTTTATAGAACTTTCGCTGATCTACAAGTAGCTAACTTGTCTTCTCAACAAAGACGACATTAACTCAAGATGTAAGCATCAATTGTCACAAAACCATCCAGTTTCTTTCTTTCATCTTTTTTTTTTCTTCTCTTCAAAACGTTTCTCATTTACTTTAATTCTCTTCATCTTATTCTTTCTTTCTTTCTTTCTTTCTTTCTTTCTTTCTTTCTTTCTTTCTTTCTTCAAAATGTTTCTTCTTTTACTTCAATCCTCTTTCTTACTTTCTTTTTCTTTAGAAACTTTGCCCGTTCTTTCTTTCTTTCTTTTTTTCTTTCTTTCTTGTCCTGGATATGACACTCAACTCTATCCGTTCGTGAGGTTCCAGTTTTGGAGAGAATAAAGTCAACCCTTTATTGCCATTACTCCTCGGCCCACTCTGACCCAGAATCTCTATGAGATAATCAAGTGTTTACCTTTTTAAAATGATTGTGAAGATACATTTTTGTGCCGTATATAATTGGAAACCATAATTGCTTAACTGATTTCGCCATAAAATAATCCAACAATGGTTGCCATGCCTTAAAACCATCCGACCAACCATCATCAATTAATTCTTTCTTACTTTCTTTCTTTAAATTATTTTCTCCCTCCCTCTATCTATCTATCTATCTATCTATCTATCGTTTTTTCTTTTATATTTTACGCTCTTTCTCTCCTCTTTCTCTTTCTTTATTACTCTGCTCTAAAAATCTTTATTTATTTTAATTTTTCTCAGATCTTTTCCTTTTTTTTCTTTTCAATCGTCTAGCTTTATTTCCCACATATTTTTCTCCCCCCCCCACTAAAAAAAAACAACGAAAAAAAAAACAAACAACTTTCTACGTGTTCATTTATGCACTCAAAGTTCTGCTAAAAAAAAATTCACACACACCTAAATTTTACACGGAAAAAAGAAAAAAAAAAGTACAAATTTGTAAAGTGCAAACATGAAAAGGAAATAAAGCATTATATTGTTCATATCTTCATGATATACTCATTGCAAAATATTAACAACACTCAAGGCTCTGTTTTTAGCAAACCAGCAAGATACACAAAATCTAATGCGATTTACATACACGTCATTAAATAAAATCTATAGCTGTTCAGTCTTTTGTTCAGCTCTTCCAGCGGGAACTCGTCTACGACAAACAGTGAGCCATCGAACACTGAGGATTTTAGAAAATTTTTTGGAGCCATAATTAAAACATGAAAAATATTACAAAATGGTTTTAATAATGCAATCATAAGGTTTTTTTTTGTTTAATGTCATATAAACATTCTGGAGTTATTTAATGCCAAAGCTATCCTTTTTCTGGTTTGGTTTGGTTGGTTTTATAGCATATCAACCATTGCAGGTTCTTTAACGTTAGATCCATTTATAAATATATATATATATATATATATATATATATATATATATATATATATATACATAAACATTTCTATTTCAAAAAATACTGTTTAGTATAAGTACACAGTTTAAATGTCAAGAACTTTTCTATTTCAAACTATTCAGTTTAGTTAACGAAGTTCAATAGTTTCAAGTATTATTATATATCACTAACAACTCGATTAAACATCAGTCATTTATTTACACACAGTTAAATGTAAAAATAGTTCTATTTCAAACAATTCAGTTTAGCGGGCTTAAGTATTATTATTATTATTATTATTATTTTGAGAGTTTTTTACGCCAATGTTAGCCGATGGCCTTCCATTGGAGTTTGAGTGACAGCAAGTCTCCTTAAGTCTCAGGGACTCTTCTCGGTATTCTGGTCGATCTCAATAATGTTGTAGTTTGGATGGTCTCCACTCGTCCTCTTATTTCCAAGTCCTCCAGTTCCTGTATTAATCCTTTGGTAACTGTACCAAGAACACCAATTACAATTGGTATCACTGTCACCTTCATGTTCTTTAGTTTTCTCAATTCCCTAGCAAGGCCCATGTATTTATCTTTCTTTTCGCCTTCTTTCAGTTTTACTCTGTGATCTGACAAAACGGCTAAATTCACTATTCGGCAGGTTCATTTTTCTTTTTTCTTTTTCTTTTGACTATCACTAGGTCTGGTTGTCTGGTCGAGATAAGAGGATCAGTTTGTATCTCGAAACCCCACAGAAGTTTGTGTATCTCATTTTGCTGGATAAGTACTGGCTTGTGTGTATACCATTAGTTCGAATTGTCAAATTTAAACCTCTTGCACAATTCCCTGTGGATCTATTTGCCCACTCAGACATGTCTAGTCTTATCCTCTGTTTGCGCTAATTTACTGCATTTGCTTATTATATGATTGATCGTTTCATCTCTATCACCACATAACCAAAATCTGACACTTTGTTAGGCCTTATCTATTTTTGCTTTGACATAGTTAGTGCTTATGGCGTTGTTCTGTGCTGCTATCAGAAGAGATTCATTTTATCTCTTAAGGTTTCTCTTTCTCGGCTATGACCAAGTTTTCTTGTGTGAGATTTTTCTTGTTTTTCGCTTGAAATGTCCATCGAATTGTATTTCTTCCCATTTTTGTGTTCTGTTTTGTTTTGTTTTTTTTCTTCTGTTGATGCTTGTATTGTTTCTGGTGGCTGTAATTAGTCTTCCTCCGCATTTTTTAGTGTAATCTTTGATCCTTGTATCTATGAATCGACACTATCTTCAATGCTAGTAAGTTCTCTTCCTCATTCTTTCCTTGACACATACAGTCTGTCTACGTCATCTCTTTTATGTAAGTCCTTCTGCATCGTCATGAGTTTTCTCGTTCTCTGGTCCATTTAAGTTCCTCACTCGACCACTTCAAGAATGGACCCGAGTATCTCATAACAGCCCAATCGTTTATCCCTTTGATGAGATTTCTGCTATATAGTTTGGTTTCGAGTAGTTTCCTCGTTCTCCTGTTTTATATAAACTGTTTTATTATTATTATTTTACTCATTTGAGAGTTTTTCAGATCAGCATAAGCTGATGGTTTTCCACTGGAATCTGAGTGATAGCTACTCTCCTCAAGTCGTCTAGATTCCCCTTATTACTCTGGCCGATCTTGACAATGCTTTTATTTTGATGGTCTCCACTCATCCTCTTATTTCCAAGTCCTCCAGTCCCTGTACCAATCCTTTGGTGACTGTACAGAGCTCACCAATTTATTATTACTCCTTTAGAGTTTTTCACATCAGTGACATCTGATGGTTTTTCACTGGAGTTTGAGTGACAGCAAGTCTCCTCAAGTCTCCAAGACTCTTCTCAGTATTCTGGCCTTTCTCAATAATGCTGTCGTTTGGATGATCTCCACTCGGCCGCCAACGTCCAATTCCTCCAGGCCCTTTAATAATCCTTTGGTTACTGTGCCAAAAGCACCAATCACAATTAGTACAATCGTCACCCTCATGTTCCACAGCTTTTTCAATTCTCAAGCAACGTCAAGGAACTTATTCTTCTTTTCACATTCTTTCATGTTTATTCTGTGGTCAGCTGGGACAGTCGATAGTTTTGCAAATTCTCTTTTTTTGTTGATTATTATAAGGTCTGGTCTTCTGGCCGAGATTAGGTGATCTGTGTGTATGTCTATTAATAATAAAAAAAAAATAATAATAATGGTATATGCACAACGCAAGCAGCTGTCCTAGAAAATGACGTGGATAAACTCCAATGGGACTTTGACATACACACAGATGTGACAATCCAAACGACAGCATTATTGAAGACGGCCAGAATACTGAGAAGAGTCTTGGAGACTTGAGGAGACTTGCTGTTATTCAAACTCCAGTGAAAAACCATCAGCTGACGCTGATGTGAAAAACTCCAAAAGAGTATATTATAATAATAAACGAGTTAATGAATACTAAGACCAAACTTGGTAGTTTTTAATCAGAATTGTTTATAGTACCTTGATACTATCATAGCAAAATTATCGAATTAGCACAATGGAGGATCTTCACGTAGTTTTTTTTTATTAATTTAGCAGTGAAAAGAATAATTCTAGATAAGACGCAAAACATTCTTATTTAATTGCTGAACATTCTGGCTTCATAAAATACACCTTAAATAAACTAGATTAAATTATTTGAGTTAATGGCATAATTGTTTTCCAAGCCATGTAGTGGAAGTGGAAGTACGATGTAATAACCAAATATTGAGGAACAAATTATAGAATTCAACTGACAAAATAATTAGAATTAATACTTAGTTGTCAACTCACGAGATTTTATGACAGACCTAATTTTTTTCTTTTTTCTTTTTTTTTTTTTTTTGTATAGAAACCAAATTATCCAAATTTATTAAACTGGGTTGTTTGATCAACAAGATGATTTAAGTTGGAAATACAAAAAAAATCTTGTCTGGTTTAAACCGAAAAAAAGGTTGAGAAAAAAAAACAAACAAACACTGATAATCTTTCTCTATGTTATACAAAACAAATACACAAATGCAGATACATTTTTATGGGCAGAAAATTTCAAAGAAAAGATTTTTGGAGCCCAATTCAGTTTATGATAATAGAAGTTTTACCTAGTCAAATAAAGACTTACTTCTTTAGAATAGAGATTGTATGTGTGTGTGTGTGTGTGTGTGTGTGTGTGTGTGTGTGTGTGTGTGTGTGTGTGTGATAGACACACACACACACACACACACACACACACACACACACACACACACACACACACAGAGTAATAGTGATAGATAGATAGATAACTGGAATGAATAAATAAACAAGAGAGAAAAACAGACAGACAAGGAGTGTATGTGTGTGAGAGAGTCAGAGACGGAGAGGGGGAGAGAGAAAGAGACAGATAGAAAAAGAGAGAGACAGAAAGTGACAGCGATAGAAGGAAAGAGAAGTTTAATAAATGAAATAAATTTATAAAAGAGAAGGAAAAACAGAGAGTATGTGTGTGTGTGTGTGTGTGTGTGTGTGTGTGTGTGTGTGTGTGTGTGTGTGTGTGTGTGTGTGAAGAAAAAGAAGGGAGAGAGAGAGAGAGAGAAAAAGAGAGAGAGAGATGGGCTGTTAAAAATAAATGTGTCCAACACATCTCTAAGACCCTTAAATTAAAACCAGAACTAGTATAATCCAGAAAGCAGAAATACCTCTTTACTCATCAAAGAAGTGGTTTTAAACCCTTAAGTACTCAGATACCCTGTATCTGAGCTTGCTAAAAAGAAAAAGAAAAAAAAGTAGCAGTTACTAAAACACTAAGGACCAATGAAGTATTATCTTGTTCATATCTTCCTTATATACTAAGGAGAGTCAGAAGTTTTGCAATATTTTGGTAGTGCTAATTTGCTGAGCGTACATCACGTGACTGAAGCAGTTCAAATTGCCGTGGAAGGTACCTGCTGTTGTTGGTAGTATCGTGGTATTTGGTGCGCTGACATGTTGTGCATTGCTTTACTCTGTGTTTGATTTGAAAGCCGTAGAGATGAACATGCTAATAGTCTAATTCGGTAATTTATGGTTTGTGAGTTCGAACTGGGTCGAAACGCCTCGGAAGCAACCAAAAACATTTGTAGCGCGAAAGGCGAAGGCGAAGGCGTTGTTCAGTAACTAGATGGTTCAAGAAATTTCACTCGGGTTTCAAGAACCTCGACAATCAGGCAAGGTCAGACCTAAAAACGCGGATTCCGGTGAGTATGAGGCAAGATGGACACCTGACACCTGATAGTACTGGGGGGTGGAGGTCACCTACAAGACCTCGGCAAAAACACCCAAAGCTGTCGAATTGTGCGTCATGTTACCAAAATATTGCAAAACATTTGACTCACCCTTAAACTTACGCCAAAATATGGACAATGCAATTTTATCCCAAAGGTTTGCTGGAAATCAACGATATACACGGCTAGGGCTGTAGAATACACTGACTGCATCTCTACTGAGGAGTAAGAATCCCACACCAACGAGTATCATGGATATGACACTAAACTGCATCTGAGGGTGAGGCTTCAGTAATGGTGGAGCTTTAGAGATGTAGAGTACCCCTTCATTGCCATCACTCCCAGGTCCACTCGGCCCCGAAGTGGTAGCACCTGATAGGGTTCTATCTATGGGTCAAGTAGAACTGTTTGAAATTTAAACTGAGTGCAAACAAATGACTTATGCTAAATTGAATTGTTAGAAATAGAACTGTTTGAACATTTAACTGTGTGTAAACAAATGACTTGTGTTTAATTAAATTGTGAGTGATACTCAGCAATATTTGGAACCATTCAACTGTATGCAAACGTATGAGAAATGTTGAATAGAATTATTCGTGGTAAATAGCGATACTTGAAACTATTAAACTGTGTGCCTAAATTGAAATATTGGTATAACATAGCAATACTTGAAATCATTTGACGGTGTGAGAATGAATGAATAGTTATGAATAGTGTTAAATAGCTATCATTCAAACTATTTAACTGTCTAGAAACAATAGCAATACTAGAGTGCAAACAAATTAGTTCTAACTCATTTAAGAATGAAATTACCAATAAGATATCCCTGCAAACAAATGACTGATGTTAAATTGTGACTGTTATATAGCAATAATTGAGGTCATTTAATTGTGTGCAGGCAAATGATTGGTAGTAAAAAGAAACACCTGAAAGCATTTAACTGTGTGCAAATAAATAAGCTCGGGCTCGTTTAAAAATGCGTTTACAAATCATTTACATTATATATATATATATATACATATATATATATATATATATATATATATATATATATATATATATATATATATATATATATATATAAAGGATTTGACATTAAATAACCTGCAGTGATTGATATGGGATAAACCCAACCGACCAATATATACACGTCACTAAATTTTTCGTTGAACTCTTTCTTTCAACGAATATTGACAAGTCGAGTTACGTCGTGCTAACAATGGTCAGGGGTCCTCAAACACGGAAACTTTTTTTGTACCGTGTCTTAAATCAGATTATAACTCCACAGTTCTATGCATAGGATTAGTGTGTCATATCTGTATCCATGAAAATCTAGATATATTTTTTCAAAATTAATAAATAAATAAAACAAAATAAAATGAAATTAGGTTTAAAAATTAAAATAATTATCAATATATGTATGTTTGATATTTCTTATTCTGTACTACCTTGGTTCCATAATAGTAGATACATTTAGTGAATGAAATATATATGCAAATATAGCAATTATAATGGGACAGGGTTAAAAATCTATGGCTATCTTAGACCTATAAGAGTTGATAAATTTAGTGAAAGAAATATATATTCAAATGTAGCGATTATTATGAGACAAAGTTAATAATTCATGGCTATCACTGTCCCATAACACTTGTTACATTTAGTGAATAAAATGTATATTCCAATGTAGCAATTATTATGGGACAGGGTAAATCATTCATGACTACCATTGTCCCATGACAGTTGTTACCTCTAGTGAATGGAATGTATATTCATATGTAGCAATTATTTTGGGACAAAGTTAATCATTAATGGCTACCATTCTCCATAATAGTTGATGTATTTAATGAATGAAATATAAATTCAAATGTAGCAATTATTATGAGACAGAGATAGAGGTTCATGGCTACCTCTGACCTGTTATAGTTGACACATTTTGTGAATGAAGAGAGATCCTCCTCACTCATCAGAAGAAAGTGAGAAAAGACTTTGAACCTTTATACTCTTACGTATCCTTATAAGTTCTTAACGAAGTGCTGACTCGTCAATAACACCTCATTTCTTATAATGCATTAGGTTATCCCCAAAACAGTAACCTAACACTGAATATTAGGTAGGAAACAGAACAAGTCAATTATTCCCGTCTCCAGGCTATATAAGAGTCACACACGTTCAAGGAAGAAACAGAAAAGTCCATACAGCAAAAAAAGGTGGAAACCACTTACTCTTCCAAGGTCTGGAATATAAAAGAGGAAGGCCCTAATTGCTCACCGCTGAGGGGCGAACTACCACGTCAGCTCTTCTCAAGTTCTGTTCGTGAAAGAGGCTGGATTCCCCGGTCTATCCTGTTACGAGACCAAAAAGGATTCGTGACGTAGGAGGGTTCCTTAAATCCTGTGACAAGGGATGACCACTCCGTTTAGTCTCAAAACATCCTGTACCTGAGCTCACAGAAATTAGCAAAGAGCAAAAGTATTACAGTAACTAAAACACTACATATGTGTAGCAATTTAACGTAACTAGTTACTGTAACAAAATGTTGTTTGATATTGTTGCGGAGGAGTCTTCAGGGTGACTGCGAAAAATGGTTAATGCTGAAATAAATCATAAATAAAACATGCAAACAAAAAACAAATAACAGGAGGTGGAGTTGAACAGACGTTAACGTTTTATGTATTTACATATTTTTGGCCATAATCAATAATTTATGAATATGTTTCCGTGTGTGTATAAAGTTTGTATGTGTACAATATGCATGAATGTCTTAAGCATTCTTTTTATCTAATTGCTTACTTGAGTGTCAGTTCTGTATTATTTGAAGGATTTAACTTTGTTATTGTTTGTCACATTCAGAACTGATGTTCTAGTTCAGGAGTCGGAAAATATCATGCTCTTTTACTTGCAGGATGCCTTAAGACAAGACTTACCATTTCCTCTGGAACAGGGATGTGTTGCAAGGATAGAGTGTAGAACAAATTAGCGTAACGAGTAACTGTAACAAAATGTAGCTTTATATTTTTGTAGAGGAATTGTAACATACCCATACATGAATATGTGAAATGTACATAGAATGTTCATAACGCACATAGATAACATAAGACTCCCGAAACACAAAAACACTTACGACTTCTTAGTTCAGGTACGAAACTTTTTATTACCTTTGAGTTAAAAGGCTTTTCGACATAAGGAGAGAGATACACAATCTTTCTATGCTGAATTTTCCATCTGCCCCCCATCATGTGTGGCACCCGCCGCAAGGCCTCGGCGAGCCCCGAAAGTCAACCTTCTTCTTCCGAGGCAAAAAGTCAACACTGCCTTTTCTCAAATCTCAGCCCACGCTTCCGGTGTGTGACGTCATTCACACCTCCTGGTCCCATTTTCCATCTGGGGCTTTATTTTGACATCTGTGAATGACGCATCCTCCCCGTGCGCGCGTGAACACCTGCGCTCATGTTTGCCCCAAACTAACCCATGCGCTAAGCGAAAGGTTCTCAGCCTAACTAAACCGAAAGGCAATATATATAAAACGAAATCCCTCGGCCCTTATATGACAGAATCTTCTGGGTAATTGTGATGAAACGTTAATGCTGAAATAAATTATAAGTAAAGTATACCAACAGAAAACCAATATCAGGAGGTTGAGTTAAACAGACGTTATCTTTTTATGCATTTATATACTTATATCAATATTTATATTTTTATGCATTTATATACTTATATCAATAATTTACAAATATGTTTTCGTATTTGTATTAATTTTGTATTTATACAGTGTACATAATTATTTTCTTGGTTTTATTTTTCAAATTGATTACTTATGTGTCAGTACTGAATTCCATTGAGAATTCAACTTTGTCATAATTCGGAATCGATATTTTGGTCCAGCAATTGAAATAGCTGTAAAATATATTAGATCTGTTCTCTTTGAATTACGGACTTCAACTCTCTAGACAGGAGATAGCTTGTCCCAGATCCACTAAATTTTGGAGGTAAAATAGAGAAAAGTTATTCTAGGAAATAGTGATACTATTTACCAACCCCTCCGCTCGGGCAGGATATGACACACGGTCAATTTTTAAGCGGAGTTTAACAGGTTTGAATTCAGAGTTTTCCTTCTCCTAGACTAGTTGCCTAACCAAGGCTGAAGAACCTAGTCTGTCCTACTATTTACCCATAGCTGGAGGGAGAATAATTGGATTCATACCTTCCCCAAGGGTATTAGTGCTATGTGAAATGCAGTCAGTCAGGTCCAGGATTTGAACTCGTGTCGCCGTGTCCATTTCCTTCGACGATAACGACTACACCACGGGTACCTCTATAAAACATGCAAATAGGAAATAGTGATACACTTGGGTCTTTTTCTAGGAAAGAGCAATTTTATTCTTATGTGTGATTAGATTTTGGTTTCTTTGTTTAATGGTATATCGACCTTCCTGTGTAATTTAAAGCCAAAGCTATCCAAGTAGAAGGACATTAGTGGTGCTATTTAACCAATAGCTGAGAGAATAAGAAAGTTAATATCTTTCCGAAAGTGAACATTCTAGCGCGACTCACGTACAAAGATGTTGCAGTCCATTATGTTAGCCATCACACCATAAGACCCCCCCCCGTTTTTGATATTAACTAAGAGACTGTTACATACTTTTGAGCAATAATGTATTAGATACCTTCGTTATAGATTCGCTCAGACTTATCCTCCAACTGAGGGTTAAATGGTATCACTGCTGGTCTTTTACAAGGATGACTTTGGTATTAAATAACCTGTGGCTGATAAACCATTAAACTAAGAAACCAAAGCATAATAGATTCTTAGTATTAGATATAGATATGGTTTGGTTTTATGGCATATCAACCATTGTAGGTTATTTAATGCCATATCCATTTCGATACATATAAACATTTCTATTTCAAACAATTCAGTTTAGTTAAGTACAGTTTTGTTTACGCACACTTAAATGTCAAAACAGTTCTATATCAAACAATTCACTTTACCATAAGTACACAGTTTAGTTCCATTTGACCCATAGATAGGACCCTATCAGGTGCTACTACTCCGAGTCAGAGTAGGCCTGGGAACAATGGGGGGTATTTCGCATTCCCCAAGCTCCAGCATCCCTGAAGCCTGACCATCAGATTTTTTAGTGTATTCTGCAACCCCAGCCGACTGGGCCGTAGTATTAAATTGGAATACTCGAAACCATACAACTGTGTACAAATAATTTATATTAGATTTGATACTTTATATCATAATTGTGTGCAACTAAATAAACAAATAAAAAAGTGCAGATTTAAAAAATTCTATGGAACTTAGAAAATATGGTTACAATCGAACATTTCCAAATTAATCAAATTTCGGCCTTAAATAAACAATAAGGAGTTTATATGCCTCTATCAACCCTTGGATGATAGCAGCATATAACACATTACCACTCCCGATCCAAAGTAAAGGACTACATACGGCCAATCGAGAGTAAAACACATTCACACAGCCGATCCAGAGTAGAACACACTGACACTCCACATCCTAAGTATAACTCACTGGTACTGCCAATCCAGAGTATAGGACATTCACATTGCCGATCCACGGTACATTACATTAGCACAACGGATCCAGAGTACAACACCTTCACGCTGCCGATCCTGAGTAGAACAGATTGACTCTACGCATCCTACGTATAACTCACTGGTACTGCCGATCCAAAGTATAGGACATTCACATTACGAATCCAGAGTATAGCACATTCACATTGCCAATCCAGGGTATAGGACATTCACATTACCAATTCAGAGTACAGGACATTCACACTGCCGATCCACAGTACATTGCATTAACACAACAGATCCAGAGTATAACACATTCATACTGCCGATTCTAAGTAGAATTCATTAACATATAGATCCAGAGTATAACACATCACACTGCCGATCCTGAGTATAACACATTTACTCTGCCGATCTAGTGAACATGAACACTACAGATCCAGGAAAACAACAATATATCCAGTACCTCATAGGTATTCTGTACACACCACTAAAAAAAATCGATGCTAGCTCAGTTTTTTCGTACAAATTTTTCTTCTCACATTATGTAATGCAAAAGATTGACTGCATCGCCATGGAGCAATTATTAGCTTACTAGTTGATAGTCTCGTAGACCAGTGGTACTTGGGAGTTCGATCTTCACGAAGACCCTCCTTCCCACTCTTGTGCGAGACCAAGCTAATGTTAGTAAGTATCAAGAATAATTGGGAAGTAATTACCTTCAAACCACTCTCCCATAATTAATGGTTGGACAATAATAATTATAAAAAGTTGTTACACCCATTGTCAACCTTGACAGGAACAGCACACAGATATTGTCCTTAATCTTTTCGTTTTATTACTTTTTTTTAAAACAACTGTCAAGTTTAACAAAAAACTCTTAACGAAAAGGGATAAATGACGGATGAAAATAGCTATATAATTGTTTCCTGAAAAGTAGGACTCAAAGTAAATATGAGAGAGAGAGAGAGAGAGAGAGAGAGAGAGAGAAAGAAAGATTAATCAGGATAGATAGATAGATAGATAGATAGATAGATAGAGTGAGAAGAAAGAGAGAGAGGCTTATAGATAGATAGAGAGACAGAGAGGGGGGATAAGATAGAAGATGATAGATAGAGAGTGTGAGAGTAAAAGAAAGAGTATAATCACCAAAAACAAATAAAAAGAGCAGATATATATAAAGAGAGAGGGAGAAAGAGAATAAGGTCGAGAAAAGAGGTGGGAGAGAGAGAGAGAGAGAGAGAGAGAGAGAGAGATTGTGTTAAATAACGGAAATAGATATATGAAAGAGGGGGACGGACAGACATACAGAAAGATAGGGTGGGAAAGGAATAGAGGAAGAGAGAGGGAGAAAGTTTTAAAATAGAAATAGATAAATAAATAAATATACAGGTGAGACAGACAGGAAGAAAAAGTGAAAGAAAGAGAAAGTGATAAAGAGAGAGAGTGGGGACAGATAGCTTATAACTAAGATTAATTAATCAATTTATTAGTTAGAGAGAGAGAGAGAAACAGACCGACAGACAGACATAAAGACAGATAACAAGAGAGTAAGAGAGTGAAGGAGAGAAAGCGGTGCGTGTGCTTTAGAGAGAGAGAGAGAGAGAGAGAGAGAGAGAGAGAGAGAGAGTGTGTGTGTGTGTGTGTGTGTATGTGTGTGTGTGTGTTTAATAAGCAAATAAGAAAACAATTTCCAGTTTTATTTATACAAATGCAAAACATAGGAACAAATTTCTTTGTGACCACCAGGTTTATTTAATGGATGCGCAAATCCACACATATACGAAATCAGTAAATTTGTTACAGAATTTCGCACAACCATTTTGCAAGCCAGAGTGAAAACAACCCTCAACGAGACAGCTTCGAAGGAAACATTGGAAACTAAGCATTAGGGTAAGTGATTTTTCATGGTAAAACTCCCTAAATATTGACGTAATACACACACACACACATATATATATATATGTAAATTTTTACCGCTACACACATGCACACACATACATATGTATGTGTATGCATGTAGGTCACCATGCTGGACCGCAACACCGTAGTAAGCGAGTTCGATCTTCAGTCGCGCAATTATGTTTATTTTCAAAGTTATACTCTTGGGAAAGGTACGGACCACTTATCTCCACACTTATGGGTTGAATAATATCACTACCGTTCTTCTACAAGGATTGCTTTGAGATTAAATAACCAATGAATGTTGATATGCCATTAAAAAAGAGAACCAAACCAAGCCAAACACACATAAAAACATATACATAGATATGCAGATGTATACACAAGCACATATAAAACACATATCTATATGAATACTTACGTATACACGCACACACATATATATATGCATATATATATATTAATGTATACACACACACACACACACACATATATATATATATATATATATATATATATACAAACACTTATTAACATATACATGTATACATCTCAGTCAGCTAGGGCTGTAGAATACGCGAACTGCATCTCGACAGAAGGTTTAGACCCCCTATCCATATAAATGATATGACACTAAACAATCTGATGGTGAGATTCCAGTCCTGGATCTTTAGGGAATGCAGAAAACCCTTTCATTGCCATTGCTCCCAGGTCCATTCTGACCCCGGAGTGGTAGCACCTGATAGGGTCCTATCTATGGGTCAAATAGAACTGTTTGACTTTTAATCTAAGAGCAAACAAATAAATGTCTTATGCTAAATCGAATGTTAGAAATAGAATTGTTTGATCATTTAAACGTGTGTAAACAAATGAGCGATATTTAATTAAATTGTTAGTTATACATAGCAATACTTGGAAACATTTAACTGTGTGCAAACAAATGAGTAATGTTAAACAGAATTATTAGTGCCAAATAGCAATGCTTGAAACTTAAACTGTAAATTGAATTATTAGTATCAAATAACAATACTTGCAATCATTTGAGTGTGCGCAAATGAATTAATTGTGTTGAAAGAAATAAATGTTGAATAGCAATATTTGTGACCACTTCAATGTCAGCAAACAAATGATTAATTTTTCATTTAAAAAATTGCAAAAAATAATGATAAGGCTCATTTTAAAATGGTATGAACAAAATGTGTATATAAATCATATATATTTGATGTATTTGTATGAAGAGAACTTGGCATAAAATGCTGGAGCTTTGGGGAATGCGGAGTACCCTTCATTGCTATCGCTCCCAGGTCCACTCTGGCTCGGAGTGGTAGCACCTGATAGGGTCCTATCTATGGATCAAATAGAACTAAATTGTGTGCTTGTGCTAAAATAAATGGTTTGAAATAAAACAGTTTTTTCACATTGGAACTGAGTACTTATGCTAAAGTAAATTGTTTGAAATAAAAATGCTTATATGAATAAAAATGGATTTGGCATTAATAACCTACAATGGCTGATATGCCATAAAACCAAAACAAACTCATTCATATATATATATATATATATATATATAGCGGCGTTGGGTATAACGACGAACGAAATGGACTCAGTATGCCAAAATCAAATCCTCAGCGAGCCTACCTGCATTTCACATAAGGCTAATACCCTTGGAGGTGCCCGTGGTGCAATGGTTATCGTCGTAGTTCAAATCCTCGACGAGACTGATTGCATTTCACATTGAACTAATACCGTTGGGAAAGGTATGAATTCAATAATTCTCGCTCCAGCTAAGGGTAAATAGTAGGGCAGACTAGGTTCTCCAGCCTTGGTGAGGCAACTAGTCTAGGAGAAGGAAAACTCTGAATTCAAACCGGTTAAACTCTGCTTAAAAATTGACCTTGTGTCATATTCTGCCCGAGCGGAGGGGTTGGTAAATATGCTTAAGAAAGGCATGAATCCATATATTTTCACTTAGGTATCTATAAATAGTAGGGTAAACTTGGTTCTTTAATCTTGGTGTGGCAACCAGACTCGGAGAAGGAAAACTCTGGATTTAAAACAGTTGTATTCTGCTTAAAAGTTGACCCCGTGTCGCATCCTGGTGATGGTGGAGGGGTTGGATAAACGCACACATACATATATACACACATATGTGACGGACTAAAATAATTAGACTAACAGAAATATTTAATTATAATCATTTTAAAATATTTTCCTCAACCAATTTCTGCCGATTTTTATCATCTGGAGAATGTAATAATATCTAAAAACTACTTTTTCGGGTAATTGTTTTTTTAAATACCAAACTACAAAAAACATAGCGTCTGAATAAAACTGATTTTTAAGTAGTGTAGTTTACATTACTATTACCCGTATGATATTTTAACTGATATATTTGGTTTGGTTTGGTTAGGTTTTATGGCATATCAACCTTTGTAGGTTATTTAACACCAAATCCATTTTCATGTAAATAATCAGTTCTATTTAAAACAATTCGGTTTACCATGAGTACGCAGTTTAATTGTCAAAAACATTTCTATTTCAAACTATTCAGTTACATATAACAATTCAGTTTAGTGTAAGTACAGTTTCAGTGTCAAAAATAGTTCAATTTAAAACAATTCAGTTTAGCAAAAGCACGCAGTTTTAAGTGTAAGTACAGTTTAATTGTAAAAAAAAACATTTTTATTTCGAGCTATTCAGTAAAGTCAAGCAATTCTACTTCAGCTAATTCAGTTTTGTAAAAGTACAGATTTTGTTTACACACAGTTGTATGTCAGAACAGTTCTATGTCAAACAATTTAGTTTAGTGTAAATACAGTTTCAATGACAAAAAACAGTTGCAGTTATATGTAACAATTCAGTTAAGTGTGAATACAGTTTTAATGTCGAAAAACAGTTCTATTTCAAACAATTCAGTTAAACACAAGCACGCAGTTCAAATGTAAGTACGGTTTAATTGTCAAAAACATTTCTATTTTAAGGTATTGAGTTTAGTCAAACAATTCAGTTTAGCATAAGTATGCCGTTAGTTCTATTTAACCCATAGATAGGGCCCTATCAGGTGCTACCACTCCGGGCCAGAGTGGACCTTGGAGCAATGGCAGTGAAGGGGTACTCTACATTCCCCAAAGCTCCAGCATTGCTGGAACCTCACCATCAGATTGTTTAGTGTCATATCCAGGACACTCGTTAGGGGGGGTCTTACTCCTCTGCATACTGGGCAATACATAGAGTTAAAGGTCAAACAGTTTTATTTCAGATAATTCAGTTCAGCATAAGTACACAGTTTAGACGTCAAAAACAGTTTTATTCCGAGCAATTCAGTTCAGCACAAGTAAGCAGTTCCAATGTCAAAATAGTTCTATTTTAAACAATTCAGTTTAGCATAAATACGCAGTTTAAACGCAAAAATCAGTATAGTGAAAGAATCACGGTTTAGTTCAATTTAACCCATAGATAGGACCCTTATCAGGTGCTACCACTCCGGGCCAGAGTGGGCCTGGGAGCGAAGGCAATGAAGGGGTACTCTGCAATCCCCAAAGCTCCAGCATTGCTGGAACCCCACCATCAGATTGTTTAGTGTCATATCCAGGACAATCGTTGGTGGGTGTTCTTACCCCTCTACAGAGAAGCAGTCGGTGTATTCTACAGCCCCAGCCGACTGGGCAATGATATATTTGAATTTTTCAAATGTTACCATCACAACAGAATTTTTTTTACATCAATGGCGTGACCCATAGATATATTGTCATGTTGGTTTTTTTTATATATACTGACTGGTGGGAAAATATGTATTTGAATATTTGCAATATATTTATATAGACTATTTACGACACTTACTCTAGATTTAAATTTACACAGGTCATTTGTTTTGTTACAGAAATAACAGTTATAAAGAAATAAAATCTGCATGTCCGGTGTTTTGTCTTCTTCCGTAAACTAGGCGTAACAAACAGTTCTTTCTTTCTCTCTCTCTCTCTCTTTTCTATATATATACATATATATATATGTGTGTGTGTGTGTGTGTGTGTGTGTGTGTGTGCATAAAACCTTTATTGGCAGCACAGCTGGTTATTCTTTTGCAATATATATATATATATATATATATATATATATATATATATATATATATACTGCAAAAGAAGAACCAGTTCTGCTGCCAATAAAACCCTTGTCAAATGATTAATCTTGTACCAGGCATGGTTTAAGGGCGAAAGCATTATTACTCCCGACCTAGAGCACACCAGCATTTCTTTGCAATACCACCAGACTGGTGCTATTGTAGCACATGGGCGACCACATTGTTTCTATCGCAGTGTGATCTCTAACTTTCACCGTCTTGTCGGCTGGGGCAGTAGAATAAGCCGACAGCACCTTTGCAGAGGGGCAAGAACCCCCAACTTGTTAGCTGCGGATGGTAACCCGTTAATACTTGAGATGACATCGAAGAGGCTGAGCAGTTCGTAACTCAGCAACCGAATTGGGTGCATCATCCCTCAGTACTCAGCTTTAGCTCTTACTGAGCTATACAAACGGTTGGAGAGGCCCGATCCGATCAATCACTGACACCTTTACGATTGTCATGACTACATTCTTCAAATCGCTCTGATCGCAAACAAGAACCCAACTCTATTTTATCTTGAAGGCTCTAGAAGGCGGTAACTGAGAGTCAAGACATTGAATGTCCTGGATATGACACTAAAGTGCATCTGATGGTGAGTTTGGGGAATGTGGAATACTAGTTTGGGGAATGTGGAATACTAGTTTGGGGAATGTGGAATACTCTTTCATTGTCATTACTCCCAGGTCTATTCTGACCCGGTGTGTGGGCACCTGTTAGGACCCCATCTATGGGTCAAATAAGACTTCAATCATTTACTAAAGATTATTATTATTATCATCATCAGTTATTTGAAACAATACAGCGATCTAGAAATTGTTTATATTAGATAGGAATAACTGATGAACTTAGAATTACTATTATTAAATAGTAATCATTGATAACACTTAAACTGTGTGCAAACGAATGATTAATATTAAATAAAATTATTAGTGTTTGGTAGAAATACTAAAAACCAATTAGTTGTGTGTAAACAAATGAGCTCTAACTCGTTAGAAAATACTTACCTAAAAACTATTCGCTTAAAAATTATATATATAAACAGGATTTGTCATGAAATAACCAACAAGGGTTGATATGCCATAAAAACAAAAATCTCATTTTCAAAAAAGGAATTACACTTTAGATCATGGTAAAACTTCATCACGGTTTTACTACTGTTTATTAAACAATCAGTAAAGAGCAATCAAAATACTTAAAGCTTGAAGACAGTTTTTACATCTTTTAAAAGGCAATAAACAAATTGTCATCATTCTTTTCTATGTATTTTCCGGTAAAAAAATACTTATAGTGAGATTGGAGTATTTCAACCGGCACTCCTCAGTTTTTTCTCATTTTTTTTTCTTTTTCAAAATTTTAAATGACTTAAATACATAAGTAGAGCTGTAGAGGTAACCAATGATTCACAATACTGACACAATGACTCACGACAAAACTCATGAATCAAATGCTTTGGTAGACTACATACAAAAATATGGTAGACCTCAAATACGGAGGTCTACCACACACATATACTGGTGGGAAAAACTCGCAAAGAACAATCATGATAAAAGAAAGCGGAAAAGCTTTAATTCATCTGTTCTTTCCTAAGTTATTGGTAAATAGTAAGATAGACTGTGCTCTTTAGCTTTGGCGGGGTAATAAATCTAGGAGAAAGAAAACTCTGAAGTCAAATTAAAAGTGCACTCCGGTTAAAATTTGAACTTGTGTCACATCCTGCTCGTAGCGGGTTGGGTTTTAGAGGTGAGCTTAGCGTAACGTTTATCGTCGCAAGAAGTAGAATCAGCTAACCGAGTTCAAATCATGAACGAAGCTGTTCGCATTTTACTTCGTTCGAATATTCTTGGGAAAGGCATGAATCCATCTGTTCTGTCCTCAGCTATAAGTAAATAGTGTTGATTGGGCTCTTCAGTCTAAGAGAAGGAAAACCCCAAATCCAAACCAGCTTTATTTCGTTTAAAATTGTTCTTGTTTTGCATCCGGTCTGTGGTGGAGGGGCTGGGTAAATACATTCATTTATGTACTTTTAATTTTTTATTGAGTAATTCATGAGCAGGTACTGGGTACAGCAAATGTTTTCTAGCCCAAGGCTTTCTAGCGGCTTTAATCCGACCCTAAGTAGATTAACAGATTAATTTTTATCTATGTGTTAAAATTGAAAGAATATGTATGCAGAATTACAATAAAAGAAAATTTAAAAGATTTCTTGATAGAATCTTGTCAAAAGCTGGATAATCATCATCATCATCATCATCTTGTCGTGCCATCAGTGCGGATATATCTGACCCTCTCTCGTCATCCCTCCCTATCGTTCATCGCTCTCGGCAGGTCCTCCGGGCTACACCCCATATCCACACAGAGCTGCTGTATGTATGTTCGAGCTGGTCGCCCTGTTTTTGCTCCGCCATGTGAGGGGGTCCATAGGAGTACATCACTTATGAGCTCGTCCCTACTTCTCCAGCAGTGTCCTGCATGTCTGGTTCGTCTAACTTTGATAGTTTTCGTGATGGGTGGTAGGTGGCTGTATGCTGCTTTGTGGGGGTGTTGCCTCCAGAATTTGTTCAATATTGCTCGCAGCATTCTTGTGTAGTTGCCGTCAAGCTTTTTTTCCATCCGTTTTGTTAGCGTCCATGTAGTGCATCCATATAACAGTATCGACACGACCGCTGCTTGGAAGAAACTGCGTTTCATTTTATCGGTAAGGTCTGACTTTCATATGACCGATAGCCTATTTAAAGCTGTCCATGCCTTTTCTAGTCGCGTGTTGATGTCCTTGTCGGTTGATGAGACACTGGTTTCTAGGTAGGTGAACTTGTCAATTAGTTTCAGAGAGCTACCTTTAGTGTGGAAATGTCACCTGTTTGATTAAAGCACATATATTCCGTTTTGTGTGCATTGACATGGAGGCCAATGCCTGCAGCAGTTCGTTCCAGACTATGCAGTAAGGTTTCGGCTTGGGCGGGTACATTTGCCAGAAGCGCTATGTCATCGGTGTATTCGGCGTCAGTAATTGTTTTTGCGGGGTACCTTCTGCTTCTTTTCTTTGTTAGTTTGAAACCGTTTTCTTTGATTTTATCAACTGATGTTCTAAGCACGTAGTCTAGACAGATGATAAAGAGGTATGGGGTTGTGTATCTCCTTGCAGTATTCCTGCTACAATGTCGAAGTAGTCTGTGTCTCCTTCCGGAGAACGTACTTTCACTTTGGTGTTTCTATAGAGAATTATAATGGGTGTGACGGTTTCTTTTGGTCAGCCGTATACTAGTAGGATTTGTCCATCTTCCCTCTGTGAATGGAATTAAAAGCCTTGGTAAAGTCGACAAATAATATTGTCGCCTGTAGGTTTTTTGCTCGTACGCCTTCAAGGATTCTACGGATAGTCAATATTTGTAAGGTCATGGATCTATTTCTCCTGAAGCCATTTTGGTTCTTCCTAAGAATGTTAACAATTTTGGGTTCTATGCAGTTGTGTAGTAGGGCATTATATATTTTGGCTGCTATGGATGTAAGTTTTATACCTCAGTAGTTCTTGGCTAATCCGAGGTCGCCTTTTTAGGGAAAGGGAGGATGTATCCCTTCATCCATCTGTCTATCGGGTTTTGATTATAAACTGCATTACAGTGTCGCAGCAGTATGTCGTCGAATTGTCTGGTCTTCTATACTTCTAGGGAAATTTTATCAAGCCCTGTGGCTGTTCTATTTTTAATTTTTCTAAGTACTGAGTCGAGTTCTTCTAGAGTAAACGGTCATAGTTTGATGTCTACTTGTTTACTAATAATTCTCGTGATTGGTTGATGTGTAACTTTCGGTGGGTTTCCTAATAGATTCTCGAAATGCTGTTTCCACAGTTTTATTCGTTCTTATTGGTTGGTAGCTTTCAGTTTAGCTTTGTCAGTGCTCTTCCTTCTGCTCACTTCCTTTATCGTTTGCCATGCTATCCTAGATTGCCTAGTCTCTGATCTTATCTATCCGATTTTGTATGTATTGTCTGTTCTTTTAGGTATATGTTTCTTAATTCATGTTGTGCCTTTTTTAGTTTTAGGGCATTTGTGTTAGTTGGGTTCTTCCTATTGCATTTGGAAGCAGTTTTCATGTCTGCACATTTTTCTCTGGCCGCTAATGTCTCCCATGGGACTCTAGATTTAGTTCTATGTTTTGTTGGTATGTATTTCGCTGCCGCTTCTAAGTGGGTGTTAACGAAATTCTCGTATTCGTCATTCGGAGATGTGTTTCTGTCTTCTCCTGTAGTGCATCGAATTTGTATCTTAATGTTTCACATATTTATCTCTAATATCCTGGTTATTAAGTAGGGCCCAGTCAGAGTGTATGGTGGTTGTTGTTCGAGTCGCATTCTTTCGTAGGCTCAGTCGTATTTTTGCCGTGACAATTCGGTGATCGGCGGACACACCCTCGAATGAGGAGTAAACCTCGCAATTCACTGCGCTATTTTTCCATTTCTTGTTTATAAAAATGTAGTCTATCTGTGCTTTAGCATTGTTTGCGTATGTGTAGGTCAACAATTTTCCCTCCCTTTTTTGAAAGTTTGTATTGAGGCATGTTAATCTATTTTCTATCGTGAAATTTGTTAGATGTTGTCCATTTCTGTTTGACGAGTTGTGTAGGTTGTATTTGTGGTTTCCGTTTTTCCTGCTTTGGGCATTCATGTCCCCGCCAATGAGGAGAACGTTGTGTTTCGAGGTGCTACGCACAAGAGAGGATAGCTCATCGTAGAAGGCGATGAGATCAGTTTCTTCACTAACATTGGTAGGGTTGTAGCAGGAGATGATTGTTGCACTGGGGTTGCCATTAAAAGTAGCTACCATCACTCTTGGGTGTATTTTCTCTATGCTATTTAGTGATTTTAGGGCTTGTGATCCTATAAGCATACCTACTCCTCCTATCGTGGCATTAACAGAGTTTTTCCATACTGATGCAGTGGCTTGCGTCCATCCAATGCCAGTACCGTGATATTTAATATCCTCGCTGTGAGTGTATCTGTGTTCTTGAATGCATATTATGTCTATGTTATGACCTATGGCAGATTCAGTAAGCTCCGGTTGTTGTCCTATTTTATTTAAGGTTCTAACATTAAATATTGGTATTTGTATTGTGTGTGCATTTTAGTAATTTTTGTTGTTTGGCTAATCATAAATGCTTTAAAAAATGACAGCCTGCCATAAAACCTGAAATTGAGATGTAAGTAGAGATAATAATCGACTTACGATCTGTGCAATTTACGACAACCTATTCTATCATATTATTTTGGTATGAAATCGTTTCATTAAATCGTTTCATTAATTTTTGTTCCTGCTTCATATGGGTTTTCACCTGCCCGGGGTACCCCACTTTAATACGGCCTTGACGTCAAAATGGAACGTCTAATAAATACCATATCATTTTAATAGTAATTGTAAAAAAATTGACATTCCAAACGATTAAAATGTTCGCTTTGTTAATTTTCCATCACTTCTTTCAGAATTTGATTTTGAAGGTTATACGCCCCAAACCGTGAAGATGAAAAAAGAAGTGATGTGTTTCCTTTTTCTTTGCATGAGTTCAAGCTTGGTTATCATGCCTCTTAAACTGCTGACGATATCAACAGAGTATGGAGTGAAGGATACACAGTATGGGGCTTGTTTCAGAAGTTCCGTCGCTGGGATACGAATCTTCTCCGGCGGCATGGCACATCGTCGCCGTCACCACCGCTCCGGAAACAGCAGTAGCAGCGACCGGTGACGGAAGAGCGAGCGAGCGCTTCGATCGAGTAGCGCTGGTTTCGCGTCGTCTCGGCCGCTCGGGGGACGAACGTTACCACTGTCCAGCCGGGCGGCCAACGCAAACGGGGACCAGCAAGCAGTCTTGCCATCACCAGCAGCAGCAGCAGAAGCAGAAGCAGCAGTAGCAGCAGCACCACCACCAGTAGCAGCGCCTTGAGAGCCAGCTAGCCAGCGAGCGATCGAGCCAGCCAGCCAGCCGTCCATCTGCAATTAACGATCAACACCTGAAAACATTTGTTGAACAAAACCCACGTCAAAGTGTCAGAGAAATACCTCAGGTAATGGCTGTCACTATTTCAACAATATCGGATCATATCTAGGAAATTGTTTTGGGAAATAAACGCGATAAATGTATTCTACTTGAACTCAATGACAGTCACAGGGCTCAGCATTTTGAAGTGTGTTCGATGTTGTTTCTGCGGAATTCGAAAGACCCATTTCTTGATTGAATCGTGACTTGTGACAAAAAATCATAAACCATTGACTCAGTCACTTAATCCTGATGAAGCACCCAAATATTTTCCTGGTTTTGTGAGATGAGCCGTAACTGATTGTACAGCAGCTATTTTGCGGGGTGTTGCTTCCAGGATTTGTTCAAAACAGCGCGTAACAGTTTTGTATAGTTTCCATCTAGCTTTTTCTCCAAACATTTCGTTTAAGTCCAAGTGGTGCAACCATGTAGTAGCACTGATACGGCTACAGCTTAAAAGAATTCCTGTTTTATTTTATCTGAAAGATCAGATTTCCACGCGGTCGTTAACCTGTCAATAGCAGACCATGACGCACCTATGTGTGTATCTTTTAATTTTGAACTGAAATAAAAATACAAATATAAATTTGCTTGAATTTTGATATATAAAAGGTGTTAAGAAATCAAAACTGACTTTCATTTTCAAATATTTTGATACATCAGTTAAGTACATCCCTCCTAGTTTTTATCAAAAGCAAAGGTATGAGGATTTATTTTTTCTGTTGGATATTATTAGGTATTATTTATTAATATTCCGGCAAAAATATGTACGTGAGTTGTTCAAAAAGTTCTAAGCCTCACCCAGAAAGAAGAATCCTTGGTGAACGTTTTTGTTGTAGCCACATACTTCCACTTATGAAACGAGAAAAACTAATTCAGATTTCTATCTTAATTTCTGTGCAGGTGAAGCCCATACAAAAGTAGAATGTGTGAGACAAATGTAAAAACTGGGTGGGTTCTTAAGAACTTTTTCATCGACCCTCGTTGCTGTCCAAAAAAAAGATACATAGAAGAAGATATGACATGAAGAGCATAACTTTTTAGAGTATTTATTCATCTATTTATTAAGTATAACATTTCCCTCTCTACGAGCTTCATCGAATAATGGTTTTATTTATGATGTCTATGTTATGAATTGTTAGAATAAGGTAACGAAAAAGTTCCAAATTGTGTCGAAATTATGATACATAATCTGTTGTGTGATAAGTAAAATATTGTTTAAAATAAATAATGACAACTAAACTGAGACAAAAGTTTTGCAACATTTTGGTCACGTGATGCACAATTCGGCAGCTCCGGGAAGCTTTTGGCTAGGTCATGATGATGAAGAACCAGACTGGACTGGGGAGATGCTGTATCACCATCTTGTTCTTTTTGTCTCCTTCAGTCGGTAATCACTCCTCACTTCTTCACCGCTCCACACTCTTCTATATTCTTTACTGCGATGAATAACCAAGACATTTTTCCAAACATATTCTCTATTCATTTTCGATAACAAAAATGACTCCGTATAAAAGTCGGCTGTACCCTTTGATCTTCACAAGGAAATAGGCGCGAAGCCTTCAACAAATCTGGGCTACCTAATTTCAAGTTGAAATCTAACTTCTAGGAATTTACTCACTGGACTTTAGAATCCTCCAATGACAACCGAGCCTTCAACTACCTATAAAAGTCATTACCTGAAAAGTAAACTGGGTTGTCTCACGATATCTTTCCAGCGGTTTATCAGTTATTCGAATTATACACTAAATAAAAGATTCACGATCTATCACTTAACATGAGACGCCGAGCTCAGCTCACATGATACTCTCCGAATGCTACTCACCAGATTTTCCTCGATGACTTGTACCACATGCTCGTAATCCATGCTTTAAAGCTTACCTAGTCTTGCGTAATCGTCTAGGTTTTTGAAACCAGAGCAAAATTTTTTCAACTATTTGATTTCTACTCTGTGATCAACTGCGCCTTCATTTTTAGCAAAAAAAAAAAAACGTTTTTGGTTACTTCTAGGGCTTTATGTCTCAGTTCAAATTCGTAAACCTGAAGTTCCCAGATTAGACTACGTTACACATTCATCAGTGCAGCTTTCTAATCACAGACCAAGTGAAGGATTGCACAACGTGTTAGCACACAAATTACCATTATACTACCAACCACAGTTTGAGCTACTTTGGTTACGAGATGTATGAGCAGCGTACCAAAATATTGCAAAATCTTTGACTCACCCTTGTAAATAGTGTATTATGAATTGTGATTGGTTAGGATTAGTTTATTATGAGTATATTATAAATTGCGACTGGTGGGGATAAGGTTATTATGGGTGTACAATGAATTGTGATTGGTGGGGGTTAAGTTTATTATGCGTGTATAATGAATTGTGGTTGGTGGGGATAAGGTTATTATGAGTGTATAATGAATTGTGATTGGTGGGGGTTAAGTTTATTATGCGTGTATAATGAATTGTGGTTGGTGGGAGTTAAGTTTGTTATGAGTGTATAATCAATTGTGGTTGGTGGGGATTAAGTTTGTTATGAGTGTATTATGAATTGTGGTTGGTGGGGGTTAAGTTTATTATGAGTGTATAATGAATTGTGGTTGGTGGGGATAAGGTTATTATGAGTGTATAATGAATTGTGATTGGTGGGGGTTAAGTTTGTTATGAGTGTATAATCAATTGTGGTTGGTGGGGATTAAGTTTGTTATGAGTGTATTATGAATTGTGGTTGGTGGGGGTTAAGTTTATTATGAGTGTATAATGAATTGTGATTGTTTACATAAATTTCATCAAAATCAAGTCACGCAGACAGCATGAATTTCCTTGGTTGTTTCCTTCCATCCGTCCCTATCCTCCATCGCTCCCGACAGGTATTTCAAAGTCTATCTTGTGTCTGCACAGAGTTCTTACTGGTCGGCCAACACTAGCACTTCCGTGTATTGTCAAGTGGAAATTAGCTTTGTTTTAATGTTGACTTTTCTAAAATGGGATATGTTTAAAAAGTCCGGGTCATTGATTGAGTCGTGGAGTTTAACGGCCTGTTAACTCGTCTAGAATTATTTTATGCCAAGAGATTAGGAAGTATTAGGTAAAAGATACCCAGTAAATAGTAAAATAGGTAAAGGTTATTATAAGTAATATACGTGGTGCCTTCAATAAGTTTCCAGACCTTTTTGTTTAGGTATTTAAAATTGTCGTAGTCTCTTGAAAATTCAATATGTTATTGCTATACATCTTATGAGATGACTGACCAATTTTTATGATTTCAGGTTCAAATGAACAGCTACAGCAGAAATCGGAATACACCCTACTAAAGCCTGATTGTCAGAGCTGGTGAATTTCAAAAATGCAATCTGGAGGCGAGGACACTTTAGAAGAACGATATGCAATAAAATTCTATTTTAAACTTGGAAAAAAGCCTGCAAAAACGTATGGAATGCTTCAGACTGCTTTTCGACCATCTTGCATAAATCAAACATCAGTTTTTGAGTGGCATAAGAGATTCAAGGAAGGCAGGGGGTCTGTGAGGGATGATGAGAGGTGTGGGAGGAGTAAGGAAGCCAGAACACCAGAGTTGATTGGCCAAAGGGCTAAGGTTACTATGTTGAGGTTTTAAAGGAATTCAGCAAGAGATTCCGTCGGAAGAGACCAGCACTTTTGAAATCGGGTTAGTGGCATTTCCACCAGGACAATGCACCAGTTCACAACTACATCCTTGTCGCAGACTATTTGACCAAGATGGGCATCAAGACAGTTCCTCAGCCTCCCTATAGTCCAGACCTTGCTCCCTGTGACCTTTGGTTATTCCCTAAGCTCAGAGGCTGTCGTTATGAGACAATTGAGGAGATGAAAGGGGCTGTGACGAAGGTCATTGACACGCTCACACAAGAAGACTTCCATGGGGCCTTCCAGAAGTTGTTGGAACAGTACAACAAGTGCATTGCAGCCGGAGGACTTGAGTTTCATGTGTGTACTATCAATAAAAGTGCCCATACGAAAAAAGTCTGGAAACTTATTTAACGATCCTCGGATATTATGCAATATATGACGTGAATCTGTCAGGATTTTATAGTTAATATGTATTTGACAGAATCTAATGTACAATATGTAAGATCTAAATGCTTTAAGGTAGAATATTAATGTTAAGGTAAAATTTGACCGACCAAAATCAAAGAAACAAGCCTTGGTAAGTCAAACCTACATTATCTATCCTTTCTAACTGAGCTTTGCCTTCCAAATCAAACTGTTTATAGGGTCAAGTTCAAAGCCTCGCTATACACGGTAGATTTTCTAGTACGACATAAGATTGGTTTAACATTGGTATAAGAGTCGGCAGAAATGATTTGACCAGTTCCGTTCGCATCATTTCTTTAAGGTACGCCTCTAGAAATACGATCATTCATCAATTGATCTCAGCTGTCGGATTTTTTTTTTTTTTTCGTTTTGTTTTTTTTTTGTCAAATACTGTAAACCAATTTTTATAATATATTTTAAAAGAACAACTTTACTAACGTTTTAGTGCCTTTTTTATATTGCTTTTTGCAAGAAAGCATTGGTATATCGGGTTCATAGGTGGAGGTACACCATTTTAATTAGACAGTCGGCAAGGACAAGAAACGCCGTTCTCGGTGATGGGGATTTAATTTATTTATAATATCACGAATCACATTTTTTTTAAATGGTTGCTAAATTAGTATAACTTTGACTTAGAAAGTTTCCATGTTGACCGAACTGGATCGACTTTATCCTCCAATATAAGACCCCCACTCACCCCCTCCAAAATAGTGAAAATCTGAACCAATTTTTATTATCATTGTAACAAATTCTAATGAAACTTCAATGCCTTAGACACATATAGGAAGTGATTATTTTCCTAGAAAATTATTGTCAAATTTACCTTAGTTGTAGTGAAAAGTCATAATTTTCTAAAAAGAGAATTCTAAGAAATACCAAAAAATAGGAAATTTCTTAGAATTTTCTTTTCCTTGATTTGATATCCTAATTCGTGATGAGTCCACAATCCTTGTATGCCATAATTTGACCTTTTTCAAACTCAGATAACTGCTTACTAGCCAATAGCAAAGGACTAATCACAAATTAGAATATCAAATCAAGGAAAAGAAAATTCAAAGAAATGTTCTATTTTTTGCGTTTCTGAGAATTTTCCATTGAGAAATTATGACTTTTCGCTAAAATTAAGTAAGCGAGTTCGAGCTCCAGTCGTGTTACTACATTGACTAATGCTCTTGACAAAGGTATGAACTCTCTGTTCCACCCCAGCTATGGTTTAAGTATTAAAAAAACTACAACTATGGTTACTCTGACAACAATAACCATGGAAAATAATCGCTTCTTATGCGTGTCAAAGCCATTAAAGTTTCATTAAAATTTGTGACTACAATAAAAAATGATGGTAATATTTTTCACAATTCTTTTTTTTTTCTTTTTGTCCATTACAGTTGATTTTTCTGTTTATGGAGTTCGACAACAAATTTAAATGCGGCCTTAAACATAAAAAGTTTCCAACGTCCATTTTAAGTGGGACAGGTATTTGAGATAAATATATGCAAAACTGACTTATGTAAAACCCAATGGTATATTTGCTTTTGTTTTACTACTAATTTTGCTATAAAAGATTGCGGGTTAAGAAATCCAGATCGTTTCTAAGCATAACAAACAACGATAATTAATTGAATTCGCAATTCTCTCCCAGCGCTGACTATATCACAAGCTATGGGGTAATGGCTTACCCCAAAAAGGTATGTCCCGAGTATGACACTGCATCAGACGGATAGGTTCCAGTTCTGGAACTCTGGAGAATGTGGAGTACCCTTACCGTGCCATTACTCCCAGGTCCACTCAAACCCATAGTAACAGTACTTGTTAGGATCTCAACAATAGATCAAAAAGATCCGTTTAAGAATTATTCGTATGCAATAAGACCATGTGCCAAAAAATCTCTGGAAACATCAACACAAAAAATGTAAATATGAACAAATAATGAAAGCGATTTCCTAACCTCTTGGCATGAAATAACCTATACATGTTGACATGCCGTTAAAATCCATCACTCAATCAATGATTCAGACTTTTTTAACGTATCTCTTTTCTAGAAAAGTCAACGTTAAAGCAAAGCTACTTTCCACTTGACATTCTTCCATAGAACCCTACACATGGAAGTGCCAGTGTTGACTGACCAGTAAGAACTCTGTGCGGACACAGGATGGACTTTGAAACACCTGTCGGGAGCGATGAAGGATAGTGACTGAAGGAGGGAAAGAATCAGGGAAATCCATGCTGTCTGCGTGACTTGATTATGATGAAATTTATGTAAACAATCATAATTCATATTACACTCAAAATAACCTTATCCCCACCAATCACAATTCCTAATACACTCATAATAAACTCATACCCACCAATCACAATTCCTAATACACCCATAATAATCTTATCCCCACCAATCACAATTCCTAATACACTCATAATAATCTTATCCCCACCAATCACAATTCATAATACACTCTAGATAACCTTATCCCTACAAATTACAATTCATAATACAATCATAATAAACATGGACACAGGATGGACTTTAGAACATGCTGGGAGCGATGGAGGATAGGGACGGTTGGAGGGAAAGAACCAGGGAAATCCATGCTGTCCGCCCGATAAGTTTACGGTCAGGGTAAACAATAGGATTCAAAGGTGTCTTTGACTGGTGCAACTATGAAATCATGGTCCGAAATAGATGATCAAACTGTCAAAAGTCTGATAGGGTCGATGAAAAATCGTTGCATAGAAGTGATTGCAGCGAAAGGAGGAAAAAAAGTATTAAATGATGGTATTTGCGATTTTATTTTAGTGGCCTTATCTTTTTGCCACATGCTTATTTTATCATTTAATGGTAAAATAATCAAAATTAATTTTTCAAAAAGAAAAAAAAAATTATAGATAAATTTATTCTCAAAATTTAAGAATAAAAATATGATTTTTTGAAATAAAAAGTTGATCAATCGAAATTTCTGCATTTTTTCATGGTTGCCTTATCTTTTTGCACCAATGTGTAGATTGCCTAATTAGCATAACTAAGGGACACAGACTAGATAAGCACTCCAATTATTAGGGGAGGGGGAGAAACGAATATGCAAGAATAGAGAAAACGGTTTCGATTTCATTTTCTTTGTTTAATGGCAGATCAACTTTTATGGATTATTTAATGCTTAAGCCATTCTTGACGAAGAAAAAGAAAAAACTGAAAAAAAAATCAACCATTTTTATTATAGCCATAAATATTAATGAAACCTTAATGTCTGAGACACGCATAAGAAGTGATTATTTTATTATAGCTAGGGAAGGGAAAAGGGATTTCGTACCTTTCGCAAGGGCATTAGTCCAAAAGTGAACGTTGTTACACGACTGGAGCTCGAACTCGCTTACTAAAAAGTAAATACAAAAACGTGACTGGAATTCGAGCTCACTAACGCTGATGTCGCACTCCAGCATGTTAGGCACTACGCTACGGTGACTCCTCCTATCCCATAGAATAAAGAAGGAAAAAGAAAACAAATATTTTAAATGCTGACTGAATTTCGTTTCTCTAAGTTCTTGTTGAACCGGTTTTCCAAGCTTCTTAATTTTTCTCAGGCCTGTAAATAACACACACTATTTGAATGATTAAAGAAACGACAAAGAACACAGTAAACGTAAATGGCACTTCTAAGATTTACTTTAAAATTAAAGCGCTAAAATTTCTATTTATTTATTTGTTTTTTTGCAGCAATCTAATTCTTTGGCAAAATATTGCATTCTATATATATGCATTTGCACTCGTATCAAAACGAACGTACAAAATGGGGAATTTCATTTTAAAATCAAAGCAAACATCTCTTTATGGTCGTCAGCAATTGCAGGTTGAAATTATTTAGCCAGACCGATTTTGACCTCGAAATGTCAAGTCAAAGAGCATTTTAATCCAAGGTTGGGGAACATGCAGCCTTAAGTACGCATACGAAGAATTAACCTCCTTCCTACTCCTACATATAATTTAGTGAGTGAGCTGCCCGTTGTCGAGGGCGACTCAAAGGCTTCCTTTTCAATAGCTGCTAGACCGGGGTATAGGGGAGGGTGTTACTTCTTTCCCTGGATTGCCCCACTTATCCTTGATCTCTACCTTATAATGCTGAGAAGGGAGGAATCAAGTACTATTTTTAAGTCTTTGATATGACTCGATCTTGAACTGAACCCATGTCTCCCGTCCATTGGTGAACACTCTAATCATTATGCCAATGGGCCGGACAGCAACATATAAAGTGGCATATTTTGTCCGGAGAAATGTAACAAAATGTTGCTTCGTGTTTCTTGGGTTGTCTATCTCTGAAAAGGGGAATCCCCGTGGTGTAATGGCTGATGTGTTGACCAGTGACATCAAAGTAAGTCAGTTCTGACTCAAGTCACACTATTGCCTTCATTTTCGGGATAATACCCAAGAAAAAATTTCCCTTCTGCCTCCAGCTATGAGTTAAATAGTACTACTCCTGTCCTTTGAGGATGGCTTTGGCATTAAATAACCCACGAAACAAAAGAAACCATCTTTTATATGGCAATAAATGCTTATTGGCAATGAAAAATGGGTTCTTGTAGAGAATAGCCCGACCCCAAAAATTTACGTTGTTTTAATGTGCACAAAATATCTATCTATCTATCTATCTATCTGGTATTTCAATAAATTTGATAACATTGGAAATGTATTGGGTGTTTAAATAAATGATATCATTTCATAAGATTTCAAATTTTAAGAGCATTTATAGAAACAACTTAAAATTCTATGTTTAATGCTGAAACACTTTTTCTTTTTCAGCGAATAACATTTTTTATTTACAAAAAGAAAAAAACATGAAAACATAAAAAAAATCAACATAAATCATAGAATTTTGAGTTATTCTTATACATGCTGTTAAAATTTGAATTTGCTCAGTCGGCACTGACCCCCACCCAATGAGTGACACTAAACAGTCTGATGGTGAGGTCCCAGTAATGCTAGGGCTTTGGGGAATACGGAGCACCCTTTCATTGCCATTGCTTCCAGGTCTACTCTGGCCCGGCGTGGTAGCACCTGATAGGGCCCTATCTATGGGTTAAATAGAACTAACGGCATACTTATGAATTGTTTGATTAAACTGAATAGCTTGAAATAGAAATGTAAGTATTACGTTCCTATATGATTTTTTGGAAACAGACACGGCGTCACGAGTTCAAATCCAAGACGAGGGTGATTCCATTTCACATTGCACTCGTACACTTGAGAAAGGTATGAATCCGATTATTCTCCCTCCAGCTATCGATAAATAGCAGGGTAAACTGGGTTCTTCAGCCTTGGTTAGGCAGCCAGTTTAGGAAAAGGAAAACTCTGAATTCAAACCTGTTAAACCCCGCTTAAAAATTGATCTTGTGTCACATCCTCCCAATACGGAGGGGGTTGGTAAATATATATATACATATATACATTTCCAAACATATCTACAATTAAATTTGTATAAATAAGCACTTATATGGATACACATAAATACATATACAAATGTATAAATATATAGGTATACATATACATACAAGCATGGATGTGGAGACATTGAGTAATGGTTCTGTCGTAGGAAATGGACACAGAGAGCCAAGTTCAAATCATGAAAGAGGTAGTTTGTATTTCTCGTAGTGTTAATAACCTTAGGGAAGTTATGCATCCGATAAATCTCACCCCCCCCCAGCTACGTATAAATATTAAGGAACACTGGACTCTTTAACCTTGGTATGACAACCAGTCTAGGAGAAGGAAAACTCTGAATTAAAACCTGTTAAACTCTGCTTAAAAATTGACCTTGTGTCACATCCTACTCTTGTGGAGGGGTTGGTCAATACATACATATAATTTTTAGGTTTTGGCAGAATTAACTAATATTTTCATGGATGGGCAATTCTGGACACACAATATGATACTTCTATAATATATTTTCTCATTACTTTTTCTCATTCATAAAAAAAATGAAATGAATGACTGAAACTTACTCTTATCTGAATTGCTCAGTCGGCTGGGGCTGTAGAATACACCGACTGCACCTCTGCAGAGGGGTAAGACCCTCCCCCCAATGAGTGTCCTGTTTATGACACTAAACAGTCCGATTGTGAGGTTTCAGTGATGCTGGAGCTTTTCGCAATGCGGAGTACTCCTTCATTGCCATTGCTCCCAGGTCCACTCAGGCCCGGAATGGTAGTACCTGATAGGGCCCTATCTATGGGTTAAATAGAATTAAACTGTATGCTTAATTGTTTGAATTAGAACTGTTTGACTAAATTGAATAGCTTGAAATATAAATTTTTTTGACAATTAAACTGTGTATTTATGCTAAATTTAATTTAAACATTTGAACTGTACTTACACTAAACTGAATTGTTTAATATAGAACTGGTTTGACATTTATCTGTGTAAACAAAAGCTGTACTTATACTAAATTGAATTAGCTGAATTAGAACTGTTTGAATAAATTGAATAGCTCTAAATAGAAGTGTATTTGACAATTAAACTGAGTACTCATGCTAAACTGAATTGTTTGAAATAGAACTGGCAATTTGCATAAAAATGGATTTGGTGTTAAATAACCTACAAAGGTTGATATGCCATAGAATCCAACCAACCAATCTTATCTGAATGGCAAATGTAAATATTACATTTCTGTATAATTTTTACACATGAAAAAGAAGTAAATTTTTAGGTGTAGGCTATTCTACACAAAAGTAACGTGCTCATGGTTCGGGGTCATAAAGAGATATGCAGGCTGTTTCACAATATTTTAAACAAAATAGTCGGGCACAAATCAAGGACCACAAATGATAGCGTAATGAAAATCACATTCATTAAAAGGTAAAAGGTTAACCTTTTAGGATTTGCAACGATCTAGTCTCAAATGTGAACGAAAGAATGGTCAAAAGGTGCCCGAGGGTACATGTTCCAGATGTCCGCCGTTGAAGGCAATGTTGAAAGTGGCGAGCAAAGTTATTGATAACGTATGTACATTCCTCCTGAGTGAGAGGAGGCCCAAATGGTGAAGAACCCATCGCTTTACGATCTTCACAAGTGCCATGAACTTCAAAGTTCTTGATCAACTTGAAAATCTGATTCTTGTTTGGAAATGTATTAAAATTGAACTTCCTTCCGAATTTTACTAGAATAATATTCAAAGACTTAGTTTCGTAATATGTCTTCCCTGCCACAGTTGGTTAGATATATCAAAATGTTAACTATTTCCCAGCAATAATCACAAAAGAGAAAGGGAATAAAGTCAACAAGAAAGATCTGTGGGACTGCTGTTTTGTTTCAAAAATTGTGAAATATTCTATATGTACCGGATTAACCACAGGAATGAAGACTATGTGTTGTGTGGTTGGTAGAAGGGATGTTTGAAGCGTTATCAGCAGCGATGGTTGAATGTATTTTGTGTTGACGGTGACGGCAAATGAATTCTAAAACGATGATGTATATATAGGAAATGATGCAATTTCCTTGTCAAAAGAATTTCCTGGAAAAAAACGGATCAAAATTGGCGCAAAGATATCCAACTAACGCCCACGCACATGTTTAAAAAATAAACAATTAAAAATGGTTTTTAGGACCAATAGGAAGTCTCTGAAATACGCGCCCAAAGAATTTTCGAAAGTCAACGCATACGCGCGGGATCCACCTTAATGTTATAAAAACACACAATATTCCAGACAATTCAGATCAGTTACTCACGCCAATCTGGAGTGATATGTACTAACTGTTTCTCAGTGGCGCCGTGCTCGTTGGATCTTCATGTTACTACTTCAAGTTAGTTGAAGAACCCTATCCACGCTGGACTCAGAACAGGTCTCTACGGTCGTGACTTGATACACAAATCGCTGTATAACCTTCTACATTTCAGCTCCCAACAATGAAATAAATTTCTTTATTTTTGTGGCACTATTGTTAATATTGTCTTTTCATTCATTAACATTAGTACCACTACATATATAACGTGGCCTTCTTGCTTCGTCCTTTGGCGTAACATTACAAGGTTCTTCTATCCGTAGCTAACACATTCTATCAACTTATACGCAGTCGAACATCGTTGTTCTCTGTGGTCTTTACCTGTTCTTTCTGTGATTGGTTCGTCGAATTCGTTCAGTCTTTGTTTTTCTGAAAGATAAGCAGGCACACTATTCCTTTCCAATAATAAGGTATTTTACTCGTCACGTTAAAGTAACTGACACGAACTCAAGGAGATTTTAGTTAATTCCTATTTTTATTGTTTTCCTGTTAATAGTCAGTCAAAATGCAATAAGCGAGTGTGTGTGTGTGTGTGTGAGAGAGAGAGAGAGAGAGAGAGAGAGAGAGAGAGAAACTCTGTGTGTGTGAGAGAGAGAGATAGGGGGAGAGACAGACTCTGTGTGTGTGTGTGTGTGTGTGTGTATGAGTGTAAGAGTGTGTGTGTGTGAGAGAGAGAGAGAGAGAGAGAGAGAGAGAGAGTCTATGTGTAAATGTGTGTGTGTGTGTGTGTGTGTGTGTGAGAGAGAGAGAGAGAGAGAGAGAGAGAGAGAGAGAGAGAGAGAGAGAGAGAAACTAACAGATTTTTTTCCAAAACTCATTTCTAAAATAGTGTCTCTTCTGCTTGGAAATCAAACATCATCGAGACTCGATCCGGTATATATAACCAAAATTAAAAAGTATTTTTTCTTATTATCTCCCCTTTCTTTTCCTTCGTTCGCCTGCCCATCCCATTTTTAACGACCTTATTCTTTATGACACCGATCCATTTTTTCTTCAGATTTTTAAGTACATTATTTTTTAAAACTTTCTTTCGGAGTATTTTCTAAGACCGACCAGCACATAAAAACCTTTCGACTTAATTCAGCCAGACGGTCTTCATAAACTTCAAAGTGCTTCCGGATAGTCACTAAGCTGTCTGTAATATTTTTCATTTATTTTATCTATGTGCTGACTGACCGGTAATTCATTCATTTATTTCTATATTTTGATCTTTGTTGACCCGTACATAAGATTCCGTGTCTCAGTGGATTGGGTCATTCATTTATTTATTCATTAAATTCTTTTTTCCGTGTGAATAGGTTTTTAGTAGTATTTTGCCTAAAGTTGAATTTTCTTCCATCTTCTCATTTCTTACTAAAATAATCGATACCTTTAAACAGAGGAGTCTCAGAGAAAAACTAATTTTTAAAACACGCACTACACCATATGGCACTCTTATGGCATAATATGGCACTCTTATGGCATAATGTATTACAAATACCGAAAATAGATTTGGGGATCTCAAATGAAGAAAATCGTGTCCAAAATTCGAGACAGTGTTCACCAGGTCAATCTAAATGGAATCTTCTCGTGGAGAGTGAAAGTTCTCTGTGTTTCGTGGGTATCAATGTAATCATTTTATGTCAAGTGGATCCGTACTGGCATTTATTACACCGATAAGTCCATCAACGCCCTTTTCGACAATTGTTATCCGTTATCATTTTTTCTTTTCGGGTTTTGTATGGTTTGGTTTGGCTTATATGTTTAACGGTATATTAACTCCTTTTGGGTTATTTAAAGCCGACATTTGTAAATGATTGACTATCATCATAAATATTTATATCATCAATGTTCCTTTGCAATAATTTTTTAATCACACTATTTTATTTGTCACTAAATATTTGTTTTCACACAGTTGGTTGGTATCAAGTATTCCTATGTAATATAAATAATTTGCACACACTTATATGGTTTTTATTTATTCCTATTTAATACAAGTAATTTCTATAATTAACATTTAATTTATTTCTTTAACAGTATATGAACACATAGGTTATTTGATACGTTATTAGATTCATTTGTAAATTTTTCATAATAATTCCATTGCAATCAGTTTTAATCATCCATTTTTTTTATCTGTCTATTAAAATCATTTGTTTGCACACAATTATATGGTTTCATGTATTCCTATGTAATACTAATTTACTAATAATTTACAAAAATAATTATTTGAGTCATACATAGGACCCTAACAGGTACAACCAATCCTGGCGAGAGTGGACCTGGGAGTAATAGCATTGAAGGGACACTTTACAATCCCCAGAGCTCAAGAACTGGAACTTCTCCGCCTAATACTTCTCCGAGGAATACTCTTTGGTGTAGTGACTTACGTACGACATCGAAGTAAGCGAGTTCAAGCACCGGTCGTGCTATGCGTTCACTTTCAAATAATTCTCCCATTATTTCCCCATTTATCGATTAAATCGTACCACTGCTGTCCTTCGACAGGAATTTAGAACTGTTTCTTATGTAGTACAAGTGAACTTTAACAAGTAGCAATTGTAGCCCCATCTAGCGAATGTCTTACATTTTTTCAGATACGATCAATTACAATCATGGTTTGGACCGACCAAGTTTTTAAGGGTTAACAAAAAAGACCGATGTAGGAGATTGTACCACAAACTGTCAAACAGTCTGAAAATTTTCTGGATTTCTGGAGGGCTTCAATATCTGGATTTCTTAACACGTCATCTTTATAGCAAAATTAGCTGTCAAACAAAAGCAAAAATTCCTCTTGATTTGACATAGTTCAGTTTTGCATAAACTTATCTAAAATACCTGTTCCACTTAAAATGATCGTTTGGAACTTTTTGTGTTTAAGGCTGCATTTAAATTTGTTGTCGAACTCATTAAATTTTTAGTATGTTTACAACAATTTCTTATTGAACTTACATGTAAGGGAGAAGAAAATAAGGGGAAAAAATGACTCCATTTATTTATTACTCAATTTAATAATACTCAAAAAAGTGTTCTTCATTTCTTTTGTTCATTCTTCTCTATTAGTCTATCTCCTCCGTTTCTTTCTCTATCATCTCTTCTTTCTTTTCTTTTTTTCTCTCTCTTTTCTAACATCATTGCTTCCATTCCATTGAAGCAGACGAGTGCTTTCTGTTCTTTACAAGCCTTAGAAAAAATTTTAAGCCCCCCCCCCCTAAAAATCAATCGTACATGAATTTATGGAAATGATCCTCGGTCAGTATATAAAAACATACGTTTCTTTTACTTCTTCGATATAAAAATACCATATATACTCATATATCATACGACTTTATGAAACGGAAATTTTAGCCTAACACAGGGTGCATCAGAAATACATTCCACATTTTAACTGTCGCCTGAATAGTACAAGTGAACTTTAGTAAGTAGCAATGGTAGACCCATCAAGCTAATATTTTTCCTTTTTTCATTTCATGGCTTGGGTCGGCCATGATTTTAAAGGTTAACAAAAAGACCAATGTAGGAGATTGAACCTCAGACTGTCAAACAATTTGGTCATTTTCTGGATTTTAAGCGCTTCAAGGTCTTCCAGGTGGCTTTCTTTTAATCGATGGACCTGTGGTTGTGAAATTTTCAACTGATAGCTATATCGAGTTTCTATCTGGAACAGTATCATTCCGACGTAACATGGAATGAGCTCAAAAAGCACTGAGTAGCTATTATCGATTCACCAGTTTTAAAAATGTTTAAACGGCAAACACGCGGTCCTTACCATCATCTTAACGGATCGCAACTAAAAATAAATGGTGTGACGGCAAATTGACTAAAATCCCAAAACGGGACTTTATTTTTGCACGTGTGAAGACGGGGAAGGTTGGCACTTGATCCCCTATAGAATAAGTCCTCGTTCAGAGTTTTTCTCTCAGGCATATAAGACCTGGCATATTACGTGAGGGATTAATTTAGGGCCAGACTGACCGCCACTGGCAAGGGGTTCCAAATTTCACACTATCCACACACCCACCAAGGCCACTAAACTTCCTCCCCTAGACAACAGAAGATATGGACCTATAGGTTTTAGTCGTAATAATATTATATTGTAGTAGTCGGCAACTCCGGTTTCCCGTGTGATATTTTAAAGGAATTTATAGGACAATTTTAAGCAAGATAACATAAGGCGAATAGAAGCTGAAAAGGAAATGTGACACAACAAATCGTAGCAGAACTGCAAAGAACAACTTAGACCACGTGAAAAATACATGAATCCTTTACTATACAAAGAGATATACTCTCAAAGTGTCAAATATGTATAATGAATTGAACAGTCCATGGACATAAATGTCTTTCTTCTTTTCTGTTCTTTCGTTTCTTCAAATTGAGAGAGAGAGAGAGAGAGAGAGAGAGAGAGAGAGAGAGAGAGGGTGGTATATAAAATTTGGGTATAAAGGAGAAATAGCCCCAAAGTTACTTATCTTATTTTTCGACGGGGTTCCACTGGAGAATCTTTCTTCTTTCACGGGCTAATAGACTTTATGCTATTTTTAACACTGGCTTGAAGAACTCGGGTCCCTCGTGTCCAAGATATGTTTTTGTCTTCTTCACCCGGAGTAATGGCTATGGGTCTGTCTGCCACGAGCCCCTTCCAATAACTAACATTTCTTCTCGTTTTTTTCGCCGACGGGGAGAAGGGTGCCACTTCCGTTTTAGGGCCCCAGCCAATCATTTGGCTTCTACCTTCCTCCCCCCCTGGTCAGGCGATTTTGTTAGGGCTACTAGATGTCACCCAAGTCAGGTTACTGTTAATTCAAACAGCAGTCATCCCACTTCTATCGTCTCAGTGGGATATCACGTGACAATGGTAAGACATTATGGAGCTACCATTGCTATTAGACTAAGTTTACTTACTGCACACAGATGACAGTTTAAAATGTAGGAAGTTATTCTGATATACCCTGTATATATGGGGTCGCACCTTACGTAAGATTGAAAAAGAATTTATTGCGTAAATACTTGGCTAGGCTTAGGCCAACTGGTACGCCTAAATTTTGAGCTGTAAAAGTCAATAAATAGCCCTGAATAGTATCAGATAATACTCGAGTATATAGAGTAAGTAATTGTTAACAAGAATCACTGGCAAGGAAATATAGATTTGTGAATCTAAAACGAAGAATAATCGTATTTAAATTCAGGATAGTTTTGCAGTCGAAGGTTAAAATAGGAAGAGATCTCAAATTAAGCGCCCTATCAAGAGGAATGCCGACGGAAGTGAACAATTTTTGCACCAGCTGGAGGATTGATCCCTGCGAGGTACCTCACATAAAACCAACCTTGTGTCACATTTCAGCACTGTAGTTGTTTGTTATACTTAGAAATGATCTGGATTTCTTAACACGCGATCTTTTTGCAAAATTAGCTGTAAAACAAAAACAAAATTTATCTTGATTTGACGTAGTTCAGTTTGTCCTAAACTTATGAGAGAAAGTGAATTTATAGATACAACATTTGACAGAGTTCTGTTTGTCCTGAACTTATTTGAGAAAGGGAATTTATAGATACATTTGACAGAGTTCAGTTTGTCCTAAACTTATTCGAGAAATGAAATTTATAGATACATTTGACAGAGTTCAGTTTGTCCTAAACTTAATAGAGAAAGGGAATTTATAGATAGATTTGACAGAGTTCAGTTTGTCCTAAACTTAATAGAGAAAGGGAATTTATAGATACATTTGACAGAGTTCAGTTTGTCCTAAACTTAATAGAGAAAGGGAATTTATAGATACATTTGACAGAGTTCAGTTTGTCCTAAACTTAATAGAGAAAGGGAATTTATAGATACATTTGACAGAGTTCAGTTTGTCCTAAACTTAATAGAGAAAGGGAATTTATAGATACATTTGACAGAGTTCAGTTTGTCCTAAACTTATTCGAGAAATGGAATTTATAGATACATTTGACAGAGTTCAGTTTTTCATAAACTTATTCGAGAAAGGGAATTTATAGATACAACATTTGACATAGTCTACTAACTGTCACTGTGGAGTCCCTGTGGCGTAGTGGGTAACATGCTCGACTGTGACATCGTAACATGCAAGTTCAAATCCCAGTCATGTTATTACATTCACCGTTGGACTAATATCTTAGAGAAAGGGATGAACTCCCTTATTTTCCCAGGTATGGGTTAAAAAGTATTACAAATGTCCCCCTTACAAGAATGACTTTGGCATTAAATTATCCTCAAAGGTTTATCTACCATTAAACCAAAAAAGACTATGTCACATTTTATTGAGTGTTAGTCTTTTAAGTTGTGTGTTTAGAGTTGTGTCCCCTTGATATAACTCTAAACACACCGTGGCAGATATATATGCGGGTTGTGTGAAGAGATTGGAACCCTGCAAAAGTAATGGGATTATTGAAGAATATTTTCTCAGGGGAGTGAGAGTAAAAGAAAAATCTTGATAAAAAAATCGCTAAAACCAAGGCTAAACGCCATTGTACAATGAGCGATTAACTTATTTAAATGACACCTCAGACCAGAAAAACCTCTTTCAACTGTGTTTATCAGTAATTCTTCTGAATGCCAATACTTATCCTCTTCTTGTTAAAAGGACACAATTTACTTAATACAACCAGTATTTAGCCACGGAAATATCACGTTTTCAATGGCTTAACGTTGTGGTGATCGGCGATTAGAGTTAAAATTCTGGACGAGATTGTCAGTGTTTCAATTCTTTGGCAAAGGTATGAATCCATCTGTTCTCCTCCCGACTATGGCTAAATAGTAGGATTGACTGAATTATTTAGCTTTTGCGAAGCAACCGGTCTCGGAGAACGACTGAATTCAAACCAGAAGAACTCTGATTAGAAATTGGCCATGATTTACCTCTTGCGCATGATGCAAGGGTTACATAAGAACGTTTAAAAGTTTGACGTTGAATTCAGAAGAATAGCAAGACAAAAAAAAAAAAAACGATAATTTTTAAGTTAAAAATTTACTTGGCACAACCAGTATTTAGCCAGAGATATGACATTTTTCAACACCAGTTGAGAAGAACGGCAAGGCAGACGAAGAATATTTTTATTTCTTTTTTCAAATTAAAGATTGAACTATTTTTCCACTAAATACAAAATAAACAGATGTTAGAGTAGGTCGACGCAAAAGACTGAGATAGATCGATAGATAATAAGGTTGGAATCATAGGTATGTGTATGTTATAATCGTCATCATCAAGGCCAGCAGATTCCCTTGAGTCTCTCACCATCCGTCCTTATAAGCCATATATCAAACTTTATTGAAAAACAGTACTAATACTATCTAAGTATAAGGTGGGGTTCATTCCTGTCCAAAAAATATTAATCTGAAAGTGAATGTAATGGTGTGACTGGAGTTCGAACCGGCTTGCTACAATGCGGCAATCTAGCACATTAACCACTGCTCCATAGGGATCTTCCCTCACCCTGTGTAAATTATTTGTGTTTGATAGGAATACTAGATATCATATTATTGTGTAAACAAATGGTTATTATAGTCAAAGAAAGTACAAAAAATTTGATTGTAATGGAATGTAGTCATAAATCTGGGCATTAGATAATCCATAAGAGGTTTATATGCTGTTAAAAAAGACCAAAGTAATGCTGTATTTGACTGACATAATAATCAAAGTCAAATCTCCTTATGATTCAAAATGTTACACATTGATCTTTGGTAGGCTGGTTAGTTTGAGGATTCAAAACAGGATGTGCAGCTTTGTCTTAAGGTAAGCAAGGGACAGAGGAAATGCCACATGAATTGCTTTGGTGCAGTGCCGGAAAAAAATATGTGTCGGAATCCGAAAAATATATAATGACGGAAGTTTTCAACCCCAAGAAGACAATCAGAAGGGAGGCCAGTCAGCAATCAGTCGAGTCACGCCGTTTTGAGCGCTAACCCGGAAGGGGGGCGGCGGACCCGGGGTTGTAAGGCTGCCCTGTATCAATCTCCCATGAAAGAAGCACGAAGAAGCAAGGCTTTGAATATATCTATCTCAACGTGCTGTAAATCTTTGTGTATCCCTCTCTCTCTCTCTCTCTCTCTCTCACACGCAACAATTTTGACAGTTCGTGAATAAAATGAGAGTTTATATTTTTATAAATAAGTTTTGTTGTCACTTTCTCCCCTGATATACAAAAATAAACTCTACATCGTGAAATCACGTGACAATAAATTAAGCTTTTTTTGGCCTATCGGAAGGCACTACAGACTGACGCTTTCTTGATCCTATCGAAAGCATATAAATGACTCAATGACCAGTCTTCATTATCGCAGCCCCCACGTGACTTCAACTGACAGAAGCTCGCTCCTCTGTTCACTTCAATCGCCAAACACGTATAACACTCCGAATGTATATTTTGGGAACAAGTCAACTTACCAAATGAACACGCCAAAGAATAACCCAAACAAATCATCCATGAACTTGCTGAGAACTTAACACCACAGAGCAGACATTCAACGACTTTTCTTCTTTATAAGCCGTCTGAACTAAAATAAAGAAAGGGAAACCTCTTGTATTTTTCCGCATATAAATTCCATCAAATTATTGTTTCTATTCTGACTGTCTTACCATATCTTCCCACCCTGATATTCAAGCACATAATACGATATCTTGGTCAACCAGTCACCCCTCTCTCCCTCTCTCCCTTTCTCTCTCTCTCTCTGCGTTACCATACACGAATATAACACTGACTTACGGTTAAGTCATGTTGAAAACACCGATTCCCGTCAGATCACCAAAGTTAAGCAACGATAAACCTGCCCAATATTTATTCGGGTGACCAATTAGTAACTTGCAGGTACCGTAAACAAACTGACACCTGCTTACATAGCTAAGTAAATAATTAGAATTTGGTCCGGAAGTTCTTCGACATGCATATTTTACGGAACTGTCCTTTTGAGACTCTTACAATATTTCCTCCTTAGAACACTCATCATTTGGACAGCAGTTAAAATAAAAAATAACAAAAATTTCTATGAAGAATTAATCAAAACAAAATCGGATTTGTTCTTTTATGACTAAATGCACAATCTTGTAGAATGTTAGCATGAGTAAAATACTTTCATAACGAAAAAACATGCAATCAACGTATTCTATAACATTACCAAAAGATACTGCTGTATGGATGCACTACTTGGACGCTAACTAAACGGCTGGAGAAGCTAGACGGCAATTACACAAGAATGTTGCGAGCAATATTGAACAAGTCCTGGCGGCAACACCCCACAAGGCACCAACTATACGGCCACCTGCCTCCCATCACGAAAACTATCGAAGTTAGACGAACCAGACATGCAGGACACTGCTGGAGAAGCAGGGACGAGCTCATAAGTGATGTACTCCTATGGGCCCCCACATATGACCGAGCAAAAGCAGGATGACCCGCTCGAACATACATACAGTAGCTCTATGAGGATACGGGATGAAGCCCTGAAGACCTGCCAGAGGCGATGAACGATAGGGAGAAGTGGTGAGAGAGAGTCAGGGATATCCGTGCTAGCGGCATGACATGATGATGATGATATATATATATATATTGCTCAGTCGGCTAGGGGTTTAGGATACACCGACTGCTTCTTTGCAGAGGGGTAAGAACCCCAACGAGTGTTTTGATATTTAACTGTGTAAACAAAAACTATACTGATACTAAACTGAATTATTTGAATTAGAACTGTTTGACGAAACTGAATAGCTTGAAATAGAAATGTTTTTAACAATTAGAAAGTGTAATTTTGCTAAACAGAATTGTTTGAAATAGAACTGTTTATTTGTATCAAAATGGATTGGGCATTAAATAATCAACAAAGGTTGATATGCCATAAAACACAAACAAACAATATATATATATATATATATATATATAGTTCCTATTGATATAAGGGCAAATATGCTAAACTGTGATATCGTAATTCCAGTCGAACTATTACATTACTTTCAGACTAATACTTTTGGGAAATTAACCCCTTATTTCCCATCTATGGGTTAAATAGTATCAACGGCGTTCTTCTACTTTTCTTATTCTGTGTTCAAGGAATTTTTGAGTCTGAACACATCCACTCAAAAAATTCCTTGAACACAGAATTAATGCAGCATTTCACAAGTCAGGGATAGACACGTCTTCAACAATGACTAAAAATGGTCGTAAGTATCCATTCTCGGACTACACTAAAAGAGAATTAATTTTTAAACAGCTCACAACCACAGATGCGAAATTTCGTTCAGCAACAAGAAAAGCCCCAAATCCTTGTCTATTATTTTCAAAAAAATATACCTCCAAAATCATATATATATATATATATATATATGTGTGTGTGTGTGTGTGTGTAAGTGTGTGTGTGTGTGTGTGTGTGTGTGTGTGTGTGTGTGTGTGTGTGTGTGTGTGTGTGCATTTTGGTATAAATTCTTTTTAAATAAGAGAGCCAATAATTGTCTATTCAGTTTTTTTATTTCATTACTTTTTTCCAGCCTGCCAGTAAGATGCTGCAAATATTAATTAGATTTGTATAAAAACCGTCCAAAGTTATTTTTCAGCTGTCGTTGGTCATTATCAAGAACGTCAGATTTTTGTAACGTTTTCTTTTTTTTTTCTTTTTTCTTTTTTGAAATCCAGAAAAGTAAGGGGTTTTAGAGAGATGTTGGGAATTTTAATGTGGTTGGTTGGTTGGTTGGTTGATATTACAGTATTTCAACCCTTGATGGGCTATTTCAAACCAAAGTCAGTTTAACAATTACGGTCTCCAATTATATATGACAGAAAAATGTATCTTCACAATCATTTTAATCTGATAAACACTTCATACTTAGTTGCAATATCAATGTTTTAAGAACTAACGTATTAATAAAGTTCACAATCATTTTAAACATGTAAACACTTCATACTTAGTTGCAATATCAATGTTTTAAGAGCCAATGTATTGTAGCAGTCACAGATCTATTTCCTTTCGCGAATTAATGCCCCCGCCAAGAGATTCAGTTATACACTGACCAATCGGGGACAGAGCGCATTGATTTCTTCTTCCTCTCTAGAACTATTTTTCTTGTCCTTTTTGGTAGTCAACCGACAACCCAGAGAGCCCCTAGTTAGCAGCCAAGACAGACCTCTCTCGTGTCCACTGCTACGGATTCCAATGGAACCCCTTCGCTGAAGAACACGCAGTTACTAGCTTCACACACAGAAGAACCAGCCTTGCAGCTCACACGAGCTATTGGCTACAGTGACACACACTTCCTACAAACTCAAGGACCAACATACTAACCAGCGACACCAAAAGGAACCCTTTTTTCCCTCTGACTCTTTTACTTCTGCAAAAATAATAAACCTTTCATTGTTGTGTTTCAAAAGAAGTTTCGTTATTTATTTGTGTCGTCAAATAATTTATAGTGTTATGTAAACAACCATTTTCAAAACACTAAAGTATTAATAAAATCCACAATCATTTTAAACAGGTAAGCACTTCATACTTAGTTGCAATATCAATGTATTAAAAACCAATGTATTAATATAGTTCAAGCGTTTTAAATATTATCTCAAACAGATTTATTCGACCCAGAGTGAACCAGAGAGTAATAGCAATGAAGTAGTTCTCTACAATCTACAGAACTGGAGTCTCACCACAAGATGCAGTTTAGAAACCTCTTTTTTAGTGAAGGGATCTTACACCTCTGCGGGTGGGGGGATTCAGTCAGCATATTCTAAGCACTACCGACAGGGGTTGTTTTGAATGGAGATTTTCATTAAGTGCTCAAAAAGGTAAATTTCCAAGAGTCATTCAAAAACTTCTTCGCCTCACCCATAAAGAAGAGCCATAGCTGAACATTGTTGCTGTGGCAATTTATTATCACTTCTTATAAAACTAGAAAAGTTTGAATTTTTTTTAGTTTAATAAGTAGTGGTGTGTTGTCACAACCAAAACATTTCGCAAGGGCTCTTCTTTTTGGATAAGGTTTTGAAAATTTTGAACGATACTGGAATGACTAGCTTAAAAGTAATTCTAAATATAATGTTTGAATAAACTGTCCAGGTCGAGACTATTGTCAAGGGATGGATGCATTTTAGGATCCCAACATTTTGTGTAATACGGCTTGTTTCGTTTTGCTAAGGATAACTTCTAGTATCTTAAACATTTTGTTCTTTTTTTTTTAACTATATAAAATGTTTATCAGCTGATAGATAGATAGATAGATATTGATTCTGTGGCAAATTTTGCACCACTCTGTCCTTTTGTCTTTCTTTTTCCTTTCAGTCTCTTTCTTATCAATTTCCTTTATTTTTTCTTCTTTTTATGATAATTTCTATTCGTTAATTGTTTGATACACGTGAAAAAACTAAGATAGATAGATAGATAATGATTCTGTAGCCATTTTTTGTACGACTCTACCCTTCTTTCTTCTTTCTCTTTCCTCTCTGTCTTTCTTTCTTTCTTTCTTTTGTTTGCTATTCATACCCTTTCTTTTTTCTTCTTTTTGAGAAAATCTTCCTTCGTACGAATTTGATATATCCATCTACTTTTTTCTTCATTCCTTCTTTGTCGTTTTTCTTAGTTTCATCGCGCAGAGTTTTTCTTTTTTTTTTCCCACACATTCTATCTTCTTGTCAAACCTTTCTTCCATCCACCGTCTCTCTCTCTCTCTCTCTCTCTCTCTCTCTCTCTCTCTCTCTCTCTCTCTCTCTCTCTTCCTTTTGAATCTCTTTATATCCCTATTTTTCTGTCTTACTTTCACTTACGTGCTTCATTCTGTCCGAAAAGCAGATTTCTTAGATAACTCAATATTCCGCTGTTTTCACAAGCGTTTCTTCTAGCGATTTCTTTCATAACTTCCATCCATAAAGATCACTAAGTCGATCCATACGTACCGCTTAGAAATTTCCCAGAAACGATACAAAACGTCACATATTCATAACCGGACGCATGCAATGAAAATAAGGAAATAGTTTATCATTTAATAAACTGAGCTTAGATTGGAACAAGGACCAAAAAATTGGGTACTCAGTGAGAATCGAATTCGTGAATAATCATCAGCTAGCCTAGCTCTCTAACCATTACATCATTCAAGACGAATTAAGTGAAGTTACCTATGATCCGCATGTAATTATCGACTCATTCGAAAAATTATATTAATCGAGAGGGAGCTTACGTAGATGTTATTATTAATAATCATTTATTTGGCAAAAAGCCGGAAGTATAGGGCACTCAGTGAGATCGAACTCATCAACATCGATTTGCTAGCTAAGTTATCTAAATATTTTATCACGCAAAGAACCCAATCATCATCATCATCATCATGTCGCGCCATCAGCACCGATATCCCTGACCCTCTACCGCCACTCTTCTCTATCGTCCATCGCTTCAAGGCTACATCCTGTATCGGCACAGAGTTGTTGTATGTAGGTTCTAACTGGTCGTCCGGTCTTTGCTCGTCCATGTGAAGGTGTCCACAGGAAAGAACCCAATAAAACAGCTTATAAATGAATAGATAAATAAAATGGAGTTACTTTTAATTAACACGAAATAATTATCTCCCTTGAGAAATTAAAACGTTTAGAGTGCGTACGTAGACCCCTCTTTCATTGCAATTACTGCCAAGTCCACAATAAACAAACAATTAAATAAGAATAATCATAATCAATTTGAATTTAATGGTTTGGTTGGTTACTATGTTTAAAGACATCAACCCGCGAGGTTTTTTAAACACCAAATTCATTCTAGCAGAACAGTAATGGTACTATTTAACCCATAGTTAGAGGATAAGGGGGTTCAAATCTTTCCCAAGGGTATTAATCTGAAAGTGAACATAATAGCGTTGGTGGAGTTCGAACCTGCTAACAACGATGTCGCTGTCCAGTACATTAGCCATTACGCTACGGATTTGATGTTCAGTTTATTTCCATATGTTTATGAATAAGTACCAAACATTTTACCAAAATTGTATAATTTGTTGATTTTTTAAAGATTTTATGATCATTAGCTATGATAGGTGGTTGAGCATAGAACCAGTGAAGAACAAACACTACTTATGGCTTCTTCAAATAAAAAAACAAAACGAAATCTGAGTCTGATTCGGACAATGGTGTAGCAGAGTTCCCAAAATTCATTGAACTTTAATCTTTGGAAGAGACCTGCCTTACCAAATTATCTCCTTTCTTAATAAAAGAGGTTATTTCAAGCTGAACAGTTCCTCGTGCTGTCAAAAAGACCCAAAACAGGAATTTGCTTGTGTGGGTGGACAGACCGAGGCATCCCGAAAATATCTAAAAAATGAAGCTGTTCCATACTACAAAATTGGGAGAGCAAGGGGTTACAGACGACAAAATAATAACCATCAGAAAGGACAAAGAGGAAACTCAGATAAATACATAAAGTTTCAATCAACTTAAATACCCTAAAGTAAAAATTGTATACTGCTTCGATAGGGAGGAACAATATATCTCTTTATTCTTGAGGTGCTTTAAATGTCAAAGATATGCCCAAAAGGAGGAAAGCTGCATAGGACCCCTAATATATATAAGGTGAGGGCAAAAAGATCCAGACTACAAGGGGAAAGATTTCCCAAATGAAACTAAACGCCCAAACTGTCAAGAAAACCACCTCGCTTTCTCAAAATCTTTTGACATAAACAAAAGACAGGGGAAATGCTTGAAATAAAGTATAAACAAAATGTGACTTCTTTTTACCTTGAAGGGTTCTACATGGGAGATAACTCTCACTCCTCTGTCGCACAGGGGGTGAACCCAAACAAAATTAGCAATAAACCAGAAAATAAGCAGAGTTCTCGTCGGGAAACTAATCCAATTGGAACCAAATAATTGGCCATCTGTCCCTATTGGTCATCGCTCATGCCAAGTCTTTTAGAGGGCACCCAGTATCTGCACAGAGATATTGAATGTAAATTTTGGTAGGTTGGCCAGCATTGAGTTGTTCATATGTGTTCATCTTTACTTCTTCACCAGTGTCCAGCATGTCTTGCTAGTCTTACTTGGATGGTTTGTGAGGGTGCTTCTTCTAGGATTCAGGAGCAGCTGAAAAACCTTCACCTGGCTAAAATCTATCTGAGGAACAAACTAAACTATATAACTCGAAAGAAAACAGGAAAAATCCAATGAAATAATCAAAGAAAAAACATACTCAAAATCTCCCTCTCAAACATAAACAACTCCTCCAAATACTATAAAATCTTCTACAAAACTAAGGTTACATATATCTCCAATCAATGCACCAAAACCCATCAAAGATAGAGGACAAAACTTATCTCTAAAAAAGCCAGAAGCTCCCATTGATCAACTTGAAAAAGTCATATCAACATCAAAGTGAATCAAGAAAGACCACGAAGTGCATTCAAACAACACTTAGCTAAACACGATAGAAACCCCTCAACATGAGAAATAAAATCGCTTAAAAGAATTAATAAACAAGGCAATTCCCAGGGATTAAACAAATCCCTAAATGGATCCTATAGTGTAGAAAGTAGTGGATTTTGAAACTGATAACATAATTGCAAACCTCTGTCTTGAAGATTTAAAGTATATCTGAAGGGATCGAAGTTGACACAGAAATATAAATATACATAATTTTTTTTCTGTTAAGGTGATTGAAAAAAATTACGATTAAATATTAATGCAATACTTGAAACCATTTAACTGTGTGCAAAGAGAACTCTCAGTGTTCGATAGCAATAAGCTCTGACTAATTAAAAAACAAAGTTATCTACAAACTGTTCACTTAAATATCTTATATTTGTATAAATAAGATTTGGCATTAAATAACCATCAATGGTTGATATACTATTAAATCAAATAAACTAACCTATAATTCATACTTTCATGAATTTGTCATTATTTTTTCTGATAAAAAGTTATTTTCTTAATGACACCTTACAGCATGACGTAATGGCTAATGTAGTAGTCTCCTGTCATCGAAGTGAGTTCGAACTCCGTTTACGTTCATTTTCGGATTAATGTCTTTTAGAAAGCTATGAATTCCTTTATTAATAATAATTCTTTGGCATTAAATAACCCACGAAGGCTCATATGCCCTTAAACAAAAAAAACAAATAATTACTTATCTTATGGCCATTTTCTATACTTTTACGACATAAGAAAATCAGGAACAAAATTTGTCTTATATCATCATCAAGCCATGTTGACAGAACGGATTCGGTAGACTATCTCTCTCTACCCCCCCCTCTCTCTCTCTCTCTCTCTCTCTCTCTCTCTCTCTCAAACCATCTGTCCCTATTGGTCATCGCTCATGGCAAGTCTTTTAGACGGCACTCAGTATCTGCACAGAGATATTGAATGTAAATTTTGGTAGGTTGGCCAGCATTGAGTTGTTCATATGTGTTCATCTTTACTTCTTCACCAGTGTCCAGCATGTCTTGCTAGTCTTACTTGGATGGTTTGTGAGGGTGCTTCTTCTAGGATTTGTTCAAAACAACATGCGGCATCCTGGTATAGTTCTCATCTAGCTTTATCTCCGACCGTTTCGTTTAAGTCCAACATTAATTAGTAGACCGGTTCTTAAACCTCAGTAGAAATATCTCATTCGCTGAAACCGATATCAACATACCCATAGGTAAAGTATGGGCAGCTATTTTGATAGGTTTCGTTTGGTTTGATTTGGTTTGGTTTTATGGCACATCAACCATTGTAGATTATTTAATGCCAAATCCTTTTTATACCTATTTATTAAATATATGATTTCTAAACACATATTGTACATAACATTTTAAATGAGTCTGAGCTCATTTTTTTTCACACGGTTATTTGGCTTCACTTATTATTATTATATCTAATACAAATAATTCTATTTACTATCAATCATTTGTTTCCACACAGTTTAATGTTTTCAAGTATTTCTATGTATCACTAAGAATTCAATCAAACATCAGTTATTTGTTTACACACAGTTAAATGATCAATCGGTTCTATTTCAAACAATTCAGTTGAGCATGTCAACAAAGTTAAATAGTTCCAAGAATTGCTATGTATCACTATCAAACATCAGTCATTCAAATGATCCAGCAGTTCTATTTTAAAAAAATTCACTTAAGCATAAATACACAGTTTTTTGTTTAGACACATTTAAATGATGAAACAATTCAATTTCAAGCAATCTGTTTAGCATAAATATACAGTTTGAAAGTCAAAGACTTCTATTTGACCCTTAGATAGGACCCTATCCGGCCAGAGTGGACCTGGGAGCAATGGCAATGAAGGAGAACTCCGTGTCCCGCAAAGCTCCAGCATTACTTAAGTCTCACCATCAGATTGTTTAGTGTCATATCCAGGACACTCGTTGGCGGTGTTTTACCCCTCTGCTGAAATACAGTCGGTGTATTCTGCAAACCCAGCCGACGGGACCATATTGATAGGTTAAAAAACATATGAAAATCTGATTCTTCTAATAAAAAATGAATTAAATGCGAAATCTTCCAAGTTATAACCATGTTAGTACAACTGTACGGTTTGGTTTATTTGTTTAATGACATATCAACCTTTACAGGTTATTTAATGCCGAAGCCATCCTTCTAGATGAACAGTATTTGTATTATTTAACTCATAACTGGGAGGATAAGAAGGTTCATGCCTTTTCCAAGGGTATTTATCTGAAATTGAATGTAATAGCGCGACTGGAATTCGAACTCGCTTACTACAATTCCGCAGTTCACCGATTTAACCATTACCCCACGAGGACACCGCCCACTCATATCTTTGTCTCACATAGTGAATTATAATTATATTTATTGTGCATATTTTAAGAATTATTACCCCCAAATATGACAGGGTGACAATTCTTCAGGTAGTATATACTGAGGTGACAAATGGTTTATTAGATGACGCATATTGCTCTTTAGAACTCACCGTAAATAAATCTGTGTATATATTATATAAAATCCCTGCATCTGTTTGGAATTAAATCATCAGAAAAAAGTGACATTTTAGCATAATTTTTCAAAAAGATACCTTGAAATTTACCCGGTGATGAAAGTGAAACTGATATCGATTCGATTCGGAAGAGCTAAGTTATGGGTACTTTTTGGCCATCCCAATTTCCGATTTTAAACGCACTACTAAAATTATCTCGTTTGTCTTACACTCTTTCCAAATCAAATCAACTCTTAAAAAAGTAGTACATTCCTGTCACGCTGTTACAATGGTGACAAATTAGGCGTAAGATAATAGGACGAATTAAATAAGTTTTTTTTTTTTTTATTAATAAATATTAATTTTCGAAAAAAGAAATGACGATAAACTTAATAACGATTATTAATATTTTGATTTTTAAAACTTTTTATCTTCTGTCAAAAAAATTGATGCTGAATAAAATGAATCAATTTCATTCTTTTTTTATGAACTGACAATTTAAAAAATTGTTTGCATTTCATTTCCTTAATAATCGCACGAATATTTCTTACTGTTTGTAGTTTCTTCTTGATTTTTTTTTATTATTTAATTAATTTTTGTTTTCTTGTAAAGTTCATGTTTCCCAGGTTTTTTTTGTTACAATTTTTTCTTTGGTTCTTTTAAGCTCTTTACTTTGGTTGGTTGGTAGGTGTTTTATGACATATCAACTCTTGCTGGTTATTTAATGCCAAATCTTGTTTTATATATATATATATATATATATATAAGCGGATTTTAACAGGTTTGAATTCAGAGTGTTTCTTCTACTAGACTGGTTGTCACACCAATATCAAAGTCCGTCCAACTATTTATCCGTAGCTGAAGGGAGAATACTTGGATTCATATCTATCAATCTATCTATAGTTTATTGGTAACTTTACTTTTAAACGAGTTGTTAGAGCTCATTTGTTTGTACACGGTTAAATGGTTTCAAGTATTCCTATCTAACACAAATACGTGGTACATTCAAGTTTCCAGACTTTTTTGTACAGGCATTTCAAATTGTCGTAGACTCTTGAAAATTCAGTATGTTATTGCTATACATCTTATGAGATGACTGGCCAAGTTTTATGATTTCAGGTTCAAATGAACAGCTACAGCAGCAATTGGAATACACACTACTAAAGCCTGATTGTCATAGCTGGTGAATTTAAAAATGCAATCTGGACGTGAGGACACGTTAGAAGAACGATATGCAATAAAATTCTGTTCTAGTTTGGAGGTAACATTTTAAAACGTACCAGAGTTCATTTGTTTGCACCTAGTTAAATGGTTTCAAGCAGAGGACTTGGAAGTTGGCGGACGAGTGGAGACCATCCAAACGACAGCACTGTTGAGAACGGCCAGAATACTAAGAAGAGTCCTGGAGACTCGAGGAGACTTGCTGTCACTCAGACTCCAGTAAAAAACCATCGGCTCACGCTGATGTGAAAAGCTCTGATGAGTGAATAATAATAATAATAATAATAATAATAATAATAATAATAATAATAATAATAATAATAAAATTAAATTTCAATCGTTTGTTTGCACAGTGAAAAGCTTTCCAGTAAAGTAAATGATTAAACAGAACTATTTGACACATAAATGGAACCCTAACGAGTTAGAGCGAACCTGGAAGTAATAGCAAAGAAGGAGTACGCTACATTCAGCAGAGCTCCAGGATTGGGGCCTCACCATCAGCTGCAGTTTAGTGTCATATTCAGGACGCTTTTTGGTATGAGGGGTGGATCTTACTTCTCTGCAGAAATTCAGTCGGCATATTTTACAGCCCCAGCTGACTGGGTCATTAGAGATCTTTTCAGTTTTCCTCTATCCCATACATTTAGGGGATCTTGACCGGATCACTACATATACACATATATGAATTTTGCAAGTATATTAACATATATATAAAGCAAGGCAACATGAAGTCAACTAAGTCACACACACACACACACACATATATATATATATATATAAGTAAGTAAGTAAGTAAAGTTGGCGACTGTAGTCTAAGGCGACCAGAAGGCGCCCTTTTCAATAGCTATAACACCGAGGTGTAGGGGAGGGTGCTGTTCCTTTCTCTGGATTGCTCGACTTTACCCTTGATACGTACCTTATATTGCTGAGTGTTAAGCAAGGAGGTATCAAATACCATTTTAAAAGTCTTTGGTATGACGCGACCTAGGATTGAACACAGGTCTCCCGGACCATTGGCGAACACTCTACCCACTAGACCAATGATATAATTTTCTTAATATTTGTTCGTATTTTTTTTAATCAACCGTTAATTTCATTTATGGAATTTATACAATAATGAATGTAATTTATTTAAACACTTTCATTTTAGAAAAACTTTGTAGAAATATATATTTTTAAATCTGTTACCTCCTCATTTCATTTATTATGTATTCTATTTTATTTTATCTTGTTCATTTTTTATTTTTACAGTTTGGCAGTTCATTTTCTGAGATAATTTTGCATAGCGAAGTATTTTACATTTCTTATAAAATCAAATTGTTATTCCTTACACTCGGACAATGCTGGATAGCCCATTTAGTAATCATTCAATTTTATATTAATCATATGAATTCTTTGAGCTTGTAATTTTTTGGACCCAGTGGCATAATGGCTAAAATGTTGCATTGCGGGTTCGAACTCCAGTCAGGCAATAATGTTCACTTTCGGAGTAATACCGTTGGAAAAGATATAAACCCCTTATCCTCCTAACAATGGGTTAAATAGTACCACAGCTGTTCTTCTACAAGGCTGGCTTTGGAATTAAATAACTCACAAAGATTGATATGCCATTAAGCAATGGCATAAGTGTTGGGAGATCTCCATAGCAAAAGTGCTGGACTGAAACCTCTAAGTAAGCAAGTTCGATCTCCTGTCACACTATTACGTTCACTTCCGTACCCCTGTGAAAGATATGAACTCCCTTGTCCTTGAGGCTAAAATAATATCACTACTATTGTCCTATAAGGATGGCTTAGGTTTTAAATAAGGTTGATTTGCCATCAAACAAAGAAACTAAACTAATCCGAAAAGAGTTCTTTACATGGGTCAGATTGAAGTGAAAATTTTTCACATGAACATTTTGGTGTGACGGTTCTTCAGATAAGTTCTTTGGGCTTGCAATTCTTGAAGTGGGTCAAATTAGAGTTACACTTCTTTGTATGATTCAACAGGGTACCTCTCTTTATAGTAATAGTTAACAAGCTATTCACATAAACTATTTATAGTTGCGAGTTTGATTATCACAGAGTGCTTCACACATGGCGTTTTGTTATTTACTCAACCTCTGCGTTACGGAAGGATGTGACACGAAGTCAATTTTTAAGCGGAGTAAAGCTGGTTTGAATTCAAAATTTTCCTTCTCTTAGACTGGTTGCCGTACCAAGATTAAAGAGCTATATATATATATATATATATATAGAGAGAGAGAGAGAGAAAGAGAGAGAGAGAGAGAGAGAGAGAGAGTGAGTGAGTGTGTGTGTGTGTGTGTGTGTGTGTGTGAGTGCACGTGTTAGCAGAGATCATATTGTCTTAATATATATATATATATATATTATGACAATATTTAAAACTCTTATAACACACACACACATACGTGTACATATACATGCCAAGACAATATGAACTCTGATAACACACACTAGCTAACAGCTACACAGACACAAATACATGTATTAAGATAATACTAAGTCTACTTAGGCACACAAACACACATATATAAAACAAAATGAAATTTGCATGTACATTTACATATATACAAATAAAGGCAATATGAAGTCATCTAAGTCACACACACACACACACACACACACACACACACACATACATATATATATATATATATATATATATCAAGACAATATGAATTCTGTTAGCACATACACACATACACACACACACAGAGGGTGGGAGGGAAATATGAATTGTAGAAGTCCCAAGCCCTGGGCTCGTAACTCTCTGAACATCCCATAAAACTGGCTTTCAGCCCTGTTCTTTTTATTAAGTTTGGTCTATCTACCCAATTCTTTGGAGTCTCTGGCTGTCGGTCTGTTTTCACGGTCTCCGAGTCCTTCCATTCTGCAACTTCTCCCTTTGACCAAATTTCCAATTATATATATATATATATATATCGCGTCTCCTTTTTCTGGTTTACTACTCGGGTGACATGGCCTTAACATTTCTATTTTGAGTTGGGCTGGATTGGATTGTGTTTTATGGCATATCAACCCTTGTAGGTTATTTAATGTCAAATCCTGTTTTTACATCTATATTAAATATATGATTTGTAAACACATTTCGTAGATACACACAGTTAAATGCTTCAACAGTTTTATTTTTAACAATTCAGTTTAGCATAACTCAACAAAGTTAAATGGTTCCAAGTGTTGCTCTGTAATTGCAATTCAATTAAACGTCAGTCATTTGTTTACACACAGTTAAATGTCAAACAGTTCTATTTCTAACTATTCAATTTAACATAAATCAACAAAGTTAAATAGTTCCAAGTATTGCTATGTATAACAAACAATTTAATTAAACATCAGTCGTTTGTTTAAACATATTTCAAACAATTCAATTTGTTTGCATTCAGTTCAAATGTCAAACAGTTCTATTTGACCTATCGATGAGATCCTTTCAGGTGCTACCACTCCGGGTCAGAGTGGACCTAGGAGTAAAGACAATGAAGGGGTACTCCACATTCCCCAAAGCTCCAGCATAACTGGAGCCTCAACATCAGGTTTTTTAATGTCATAACCAGGTCACTCGTTGCGGGGAGGTGTTACTTGTCTGCAGAGATGCAGTCGGTGTATTCTACAGCCCCGGCCGACTGGGCTGTCCTATTTTCAGTACAGAAATACAAACATCTTTGTTGACGTCGCGTCACCTGTCAACATGTGATCTTAGCATAGCTCTTCCATTTCAACAAACTATGTATACAAAACTTAGTTACTCAGCTAAATGATATACAATCAAAACAGATATCAAATATTATCTATTACCAAACACAACAATATTGAAACTCTTTACCGAGCCATTGGCCTATTGAGTAGAGTGTTCGCCAATGGTCCGGGAGACCAGGGTTCAATCCCAGGCCAAGTCATACCAAAGACTCAAAAAATGATACTTAATCCTTACTTAATCCTAAGCATTACAAAGTAAGGATCAAGGGTAGTAGCTATTGAAAAGGGACCCTTCGCGTCACCCTCGACTAAGATCGCCAACTTTACTTTTTACTTAACCAAAATAAATTTCCATAAATAGGCATAATGGGTTTATTTATTTTTGGACTAGAAATCACTATTTTCAAAAATAATGAATTTACTTAAAAGCTGTCTTCAGCAGCCATTACCCTTTATATCAAGCTGAAATATTGATAGATTTATATTATAATCAACTGCTAATAAATAAATAAATAGATTGAAATAATCTTCAATTAGCATGTCATAGTTACCTTCCTTACAAATTATAATGATCGGTGTGCAAGCAATGTAGACCTCACACCATTTCTATTAAGTTGGAAATTGTATTGATAATTCCTTTATTCTCACTGATTCCTTTATTTCCTTTTAATGTTATTGTGCAAACAAAAATCTCGTTACGATGTGGCATTATGGGAACATGGATAATAAAATTAAATTACTATACATTACTATAGTATGGAATAATTTTTAAAACGTATTTTTTAGTCGGATTAGTACAATTTTTTTTTTTTTGGCGGGGGGAAGTGATAAATTCAAATTTTCATTAATAGCTCTATCATTCAAGGACTTTTTCATTAAAATTCAACCTAATATGAGTGAGCAAGAAAAAAAATGACAAAGAATCTATGATTTGCTTAACACGGAAATCAGCCAAAAAAAAAAAAAAAATTTCAAAATAATTGGAGTTTCTTTATGGCCTCCATCAAGCCCAGACCTTAACCCCTTGGATTATGCTACACTGGATGTTTTAAAAACAAAACAAAAGCAAATTCTCATTCCAAATATTGCTTTGCTTAAGACTGCTATTTAGGAGGAATGGAATGAAATCGTCTGAAGAATTTATTTTGAAGGCATGCAAATTGTTTCGAAGGCGTGTTGATACCATAAGTGAAAAAAAATGGCGGCCAGATTGAGTAAATTTACTGTTTTGTGTCTATCTTCTTATTTTGTTGTTTATTTTTATTTAAATTAGAATTATTCTCGTTTTATGATAGAGTCGTTTATTATTATACTAGAATATTTCTAATTTTGCTTCCGCACCCCGTAATATGCAGTATTACTCATAAATAACTACACACCTATGAATTTTTTATCTTCTAAACCAAAGACACCAGAATTTTATTATTTTTAGAGAAGCGTTATACAATAAAAACGGATATTATTAGGTATTGTTTATTTCTCAAATTTGCAATATTGAAACTCTATAGCCAAGAATAAAATCGCGTAAATATGTATAAGAGGTTAACTTATTTTTGGATCGTTACATATTTATGTTGTCCTCTACAGATTTTCAGTAGTGTAGAGTTTGGTAACAAATGATAGCTAATAACATGCGTTGTGGTTGCATAATATTCTAATAGAAAACAGTAATCCCAGTATCTTTGGTTTAGAAGAAAATTAACTTTTCGTTTTAAACAATTGTTTAGGATGTACTTATAAGCGATACTGTAAATACCTCTTTGCATTATACAATCAAAATGAATTATACCAGGGTGTGTCAAAAGTTTTGCAATATTTTGGAAGTACGTACTAGTTTGTAGTTCGTATATCACGTGACCGAAGTAGTTCAAGCCGTGGTAGGTACCCATCGTGGTTAATAGTATCGCGTTAGTTGGTGTGTTGACATGTTATGCATTTCTTCACACTGTATGTGATGTGAAAGCCGTACAGATGAACGCGTAACGTAGTTGTCTAATTCGTGAACTTATGTTTTACGAGTTCAAACTGAGTCTTAACACTGAAGAAGTACCCAAAAACATTTCTTGTATGAAAGGTGAAGGCGTTGTTGATCACAGTAGAATAACCAGATGGTTCAAGAAATTTCGCTCGGGTTGTAAGAATCTCGACGATCAGGCAAGATCAGGTAGGTCTAAAACAGTGGATTCAGAGGCCGTGCTCCAAACCATAGAGGCAAATCCGGTGAGTAACACTCGGAGAGGATCAGATGAGCTCGGCATCTTACAGCACAGCGGGATTCGTCATCGTCTCATCCCTCGGCAAAAGCATCCGGAACTACCAAATTTTTCCTCGTGTTACTAAAATATTGCAAAACTTTTAACTCACTTTAGTGTAAGACATTATTTATTACTAAACTGTACAATATTGAAACTCTGTAATCAAAACTAGAATTACTTAACGGATGAATTTATTTTTGGACTTGAAATCGATTTTTAAAAAAATTAAAATAAATCCAACCCGATATCAAATTACGTTATTGATAAAATATGTTATAATCAATTAATAATAATAAAATAAATTGTGTGCAATAGCGCGTGCGTAGTGTTTCCAGACTCCATTGTAGAAATCCTAAGCCCTAGACATATAATTCGGTGACAATCCAATAAGAGTGGATTTCATCTCCATTCTTTTTTTATTATGTCTGGTGGACATTCCATAGAAGACACTGGAACACATTTCGCAATACATCTTTCCATTTTTGTTTGGTTTTCTACCACCCCACCCCACTCTGTGTGTGTATATATAAATATGTGTGTGTGTGTGTGTGTGTGTGTGTGTGTGTCTTTAGGTCTCTTGTTTTACTTTATTAAATACCGAGTGTACTTAACATTATTAAATGTCATTATCCAACCTTCAAGAACACCCGAATCACAGGAGTAATCTGCTGATTAATAAATAGCGAATTAAAAGGGTCCGGTTGAAAGTCATCGTTTAACCTTACAAGTTAATCAATAAACAAAAGATATCAATTAAGAACGTTCATGGTTTTATCTTATTTTAATGAACCTAGCACTTTGGAAACCGTTACAATAAGCGACACCACAGATCTGCATAACGTTCAATGGTAGATCACATTAACTACAGCAGAAATGTGTGATGAATTACTCGTTTTCTATTTCAAAAATTTCTAACTTCTTTGGGGACAAAACAATAACTGAATGCCAAAAAGGTCGAGTTGTTCGATTCTGAGTCTTGTTATAAGTAAACCTGATTGCCATAAACCAAGCCATAAAACGTCAATAACCGCTCTCGGGCATTCCGTTTGGTATATGTATGTTATTTTCCGTACGATAAAAATTCTTATTCCAAAAGAGAACGAAATCTCGTTCTATACGAAACGTACCACCGAGGAAGGCTGCTGAAATGTTGTGGCAACAATAATAACAATAAAATGAGTGGGCTCAGTAGTTAAAAACCACTCTATGAGTGAAACTGACTTATCTCAAAATTCCCAACGGACTATACAGCTGAAGAAGGTCACAAAATGGATTGCTTGAAATGATGTGGCAACAATAACAATGAAATGAATGGAGCTCAGTAGTTTGAACCACTCTTTGGATGAAACTGACTCATCTCGAAATTCCTAACGGATAGTACATCTAAAGAAGATTGTAGAATGGATTGGCTGAAGTTTAGTGATAATGAAGAACATTAAAGCAATAAAAAAAAAATTTTAAATAAAAAAAAATTAGCCCAGCTGTCTGGAGAAAATCTTTAAATAGCCCGACTCTTCTCCAAATTTCATATGGATTGTACATCGAAAGAAGGCCGTAAAATGGATCGGCCGAAATGTTGAGGCAATAATCGATATAAAAGCAAAAAAAGCATGAGATCAATTGTCTGAATAAAGATGCTGACTCATTTTTAAGTTTTATACAGATTGAAGAATGCCGTAGAATGCAGTGGCTAAGATGTTGCAGTAATAAATACAGAAGCAATAAAAAGAATGGGATTGCCTGAAAAAGATACTGAATCATCATAAAGTTTCACACAGATCGAAGAAGGCGGTAGAATAGATTGGTCGAAATGCACAAAATGAATAAGAAATTCTAATAACTTGTGGAATAATCTCTTTGGCCTCTGAAGTTTGTGTTCCTCTCAATTGGGTTTGGGTCACTTACACATACAGCAGCACTTGAGGGTATCTGATGAGCATCGAACCAAATTAAAACGGCTTACAACATCAATACGCTTAACACTGTTACAATTAAGATTCCTGTATCTCCTTGAGTATATTTGGTTGGAGAGAGGGTACTAGAATCGGAGAAGTTAGCTGTTCCGTCTCGACTAAAGTCTCATGACTAAAATTCATCAAGATGAAGATTTCTCAATGTATTCCCGTGATTAATCTAACTCTGAAATGACTGTCAACAGATTTCGAGATGAGGTGGTTGAACATCGCTCAACAGCTGCTGCTCCACAGGTAGTGATAATATACTACTATGCTAAAGTTGGTTGGTGAGGTTTTATGGCATATCAACCTTTGTAGGTTATTTAACGCCAAATCCATTTTTATGCAAATAGTTCAATTTCAAACAACTCAGTTTTAGCATGTGTACATAGTTTAATTGTCAAAAACATTTCTATTTCAAGCTATTCAGTTTAGTCAAACAGTCCTAAGTCAGTTTAGAATAAGTACAATTTTGTTTATACACAGTTAAATGTCAAAACAATTCTATAGTAAACAATTCAGTTTAGTGTAAGTAGAGTTTCAATGTTAAAAACAGTTCCATTTCAAACAATTCAGTTTAGCATAAGCACGCAATTTAAATGCAAGTACACAGTTGATCTGTCAAAACATTTCTATTTCAAGCAATTCAGTTTAGTCAAACAGTTTTAATTCAAACAATTCAGTTTAACATAAGTATGCAGTTAGTCCTATTTATCTCATAGATAGGGCCCTATCAGGTGCTACAATTCCGGGCCAGAGTGGACCTGGGAGCAATGACAATGAAGGGGTACTCCGCATTCCCCAAAGCTCCAGTATCACTGGAGCCTCACCATCAGATCATTTTGCGTCATATTTAGGACACTCGTTGGGGGGGGGTCTTACTCCTCTGCAAAGCCCCAGCCGACTGGGTAGTACTATGCTAAAGTTTGTGTGTGTGTGTCTGAAAGTCACGGTTAAGCAGAACGACTCAGGAACCTGAGAAGAGGAGTGTTGCATGGTTATTGACTTGACCAACAATTCTAACTTAGACTGTACAAGGTTAATCTGTGGTTATTTGAGGTCACGAAAGTTCACAGATGGCAAAATAGTCCTTTGGGGCCCAAAAGGAGTCAGGGTGAGACTGGCTTGTTTTCTTTGTATAATGGCTTATCAAATTTCGTGGTTTATTTTATGCCAATGCCATCATTGTAGAAGAACAGTAGAGGTACTATTTAACCCACAGCTCGGGGGAATAAAGGAGTTCATACCTTTCTCAAAAGGTATTAGTCTGAAAGTGAACGTTATATTGCGACTGGGGTTCGAACTCTCTAACTACGATGTCACAATCCAGCACTTTAGCCACTATATTACGGTATTTTCCACAGATGAAACTTAAAAGAACAAAATGCTTAGGACATTATAATTGATGGGGCAGATGTGGTAAAATCTGTTTTACAAGGCCTCTGTATGTTGGATATTCACGAGTAAGTAGGTTTGGTGGCATATCCACCACTGTAGGTTACTTAATGCCAAATCCTCTTTATATTTATATATCAAATATATATATATAATTTGTAAATACATTTCATTGAAAACGTTTTTAAACGAGCCTATTCTCATTCTTATCCACATAGCTAAATGGTTCCAAGTATTGCAATGCATCACCAACAATTTAATTAAACATCAATTGTTTGTTTATGCACAATTAAGTCATCAAACAGTTCTATTTCAAATAGTGTCATACCGAGGACATTAGCTGGCGGCAGGTCTTAACCCACTGTAGAGATGCAGTCGACGTATTCTACAGCTCTAAGCTGACTGGTCTATGAAGGAATAGAACTGCCTTATGTTGAAAGTGTAAGAACACTCGGAGAAAAAAAAAGAACACTACAAATACTTTGGAATATTAGAAGCAGATACTACGACGCAAACCGAAATTAAAGTAATAGTAGGAAGGGAATATCTCAAAAGAAAAAAAAACTTTATTTTTTTCTTTTGTTGTCAGCTATCGCACGACCAAAGAATAGCTAAAACTATTCCCCCAAAATTTCTGTGATTCCTAATGGAACCCTGATGAATGCTTTTGGTATTTTAATTTTGAAAACTTTCAAAAATTCTAAAGTTCCTGCGGAATATATTTGTATCTTCATGGAACCGTGACGAAGGGTGAAAAATAATGTGAAAGTGAATGGTGCGTATGGAGGAAAGGCAGGTCACTAAAAAAGTAATAACTTTTACAAAAAGTATTAGCATGAAGTGATGAATAAAGTATTCATTTCATTACTTTGATTCATTTGTTTAATAACGAAACTATGATGCAGATTACGCAGATGATCAAGCGCTTCTTGCAAATACATCTGCTCAAGTCGAATCTATGCTGCATCGCCTGGAGCAGGCAGAAAAATGCATTAGTCTACGTGAACTCAGATAAAACAGATTTTATGTGCTTTACTCAAGTGGCAAACCTCTGAAACTAATAATCCTGTTTATATACCTCGGTAGAAAAATCTTATCTGCTGAAATTTATGTATAGGTAAAATATAGACTACTATTAACATGTTAATGACCATGTGAAAATTTTATCAGTTTGATAGAATAAAATAGAAATTCTTCTAAGTAGTGGCCAGTAAGTACTACTGTATAGTTGCACCACTTGGACTCTTAATGCTTTAGGGAAAAAACTAGATTGGAACTACACAAGGATACTGCGTACTGTTTTCAACAAATCCTTGAAGCAGTTTCCCCACAATAAGCAGCTGTAAGGTCGGTCACTGCCCACCTCGCAGACTATCTGACGTGGACCCAATTTGGGAAAAAATAACTCGGAACACGGTATAAGTTTAAGGCTATATTGAAGTAAGATACAGAGAAAAGTGGTGGAGTAAGCTAGGCTTACTAGTCAGTCGAATATCCAGTCTCTACGACCGGTTAACCATTCATCCCAACCACGAGAGTACTTGGCTCTCGATAAATATAGGATTTGGAAGAGTCCATAAATGGGTAGGTAACGGTCCCATAACACCCCACTTCCAAGAGTTTTTTTTTTCTGTGGAGACAAAAAAAAAAAGCCGTTTAGAATACTCTTTCACCTCGATTTGAAGATATGCGTCCGATAACACTGGTTTACAAAAATAAATTTTTGGTCTGGGGCAAGAATGGGGATAGGTGTTCTGTTAATTTGGGTGTGCTTAATTCAAATTTATAAATAATTTTGCTCTATCACCTCTAGTTTTCTGGCTTTTAAATAGTCTCATTTTAGTATAAACAGAATATGTGCATATTTCAAGAGTTGCAGCAGCTTATAACAGATAAAACGGGATAGATAAAGAACACCGATTGAATCAATATACTTGGATGACAATTACACAATTCATAGTACCACAGACAGTCAAAAGTGTTTTCTTAGAAGATCTGGTGTATTTTGCCTCCGGGATGTCACGAAAGAGCATCCAGCAGAAGTCTCCCATCATGCCGGGGTTCCATTTGCCTTGATAGTTGCTCTATCTTTGTAATGTCTTGGTGGAATCTTTCCCCATGCTCATCACTCACTGCTCCAAGGTTTGGCGGGAAGAAGTTGAGGTGGGAATGGAGAAAATGAATCTTGAGTGTCATTCGGCACCCCATATCCTCGTAAGACTTTAGCAACTTTTCAATACAGGCTTGGTAATCTGGTACGCGTGCGTTACCAAGGAAGCCACTACAGACTGACTTGAATGCTTCCCATTCTCTCAGTTCCTTTAAGTTAAGAAGCTCCTCAAAATCAGTATCCTTCAGCACTTCTCAGATCTGAGGTCCGACAAAGATGCCCTCTTTGAGCTTAGCAGCACTAAGACCTGGGAACACAGTACACAAGTGTTGAAGGCAGCACCATTTTTGTGCAACGCCTTTACGAAACTCTTCAAACCAAGCTTGATGGGAAGAGGAGGAAGAAGCACCTTATTCATGTCCACCAGAGGATTCTCCTTGAGGCTGTGTTCGCCAGGAAAAGTGCTTCCAGACCACCCAGTCTTTCTGCTTGTAATGCTGGGATACAGCTCGACTATCCTAGAGACAGAGAAAACAACAGTACCTTGTGAAGCCCGCTTGCATACCCATAAGAAGACCGATGACCTTATTTGTTCCGATTCCTGAAACTGTAGATCCTTACATCTTCCTGGACTAGGTTCCACTGTTTAAGCCGAGAAGCCAAGAGCTCTGACTGCTGTTTTGACTGATACAAATCACGAGCAAGATCATTCAGGTCTTGCGTGATCCAGTGTGGCTCATTGCCACGTGTTCCAAAATATGTAGACTCAATACCTTCCAAAGATATTGACTCTGCAGAATCTTCCCTTGAAGGCATTTCTTCATTTGATCAGGAAAGAAGATCCTTATTTACTGGAGGTGTGGGTACAGGAAGATCATCTGAATGGGGAACGGGTCTCATAGCAGATCGAAGGTTGGGATATGTGATCTTTTTCTGAGAAGATGCATTGAAACCACTTATATTTAGTTAAACAAAAATAATCATCTGCGTGGTTTCGCTGTCTTTCTCCAAACGATCGGGATTGCAAAGTTGAAAGCCGCTTTCTTGCCATTAAACCATGCAGTTAGTCCATTGTAGCATTGTTTACAACTGATGTGTTCAGCCCAAGACTTGTCCTGATCACCAATTTTACAGTCAAAATAATGAAAATAGGCCGTTCTGAGGGGGGAAGTGATGGTTCGACTCTGTGCAACTGTTGTGAAGTCCCCACACACGTAGCAGAATTGGCCTTGTTGAGGCATCCTCGACATTTTGACGTGCTTGAAGCCATTGGAGAATCTGAAAATATAACAAAGTAAAACTAAATGTGCACTTGAAATTGTAATACTAATATTTAGTAACCCAAAAGATGTGTAATACGATAGTTGAGGGACACCAACCTCCTGCGAGACAACCTCTTCCAATGACTGCCAGAGTGTGGATTGAGACCCGCTGCCTTAACCGTCAAAATCCGTCTTGAGATATTTATATGCTATCACTTACATTTAGAGCATAATTAAAAAAAAAATAAGCCATGAGTCTCACAATATTAGAATTAACCCTGAATTCATATACGCATTTATGTACCGTATATGCACAAAATGCACACTATGCTTATCTAAAAAACTAGGTGATGAGTAAAAACGGATTTCAAATTTGAATTCAGCACCCTCAAATTAGGTAAAAACTGGTATTTTGTGCTTGCCTCAACTTCTTTGTAAACCAGTGTAGTCTATTTTTGAAATGATTTTGCCACCATTAAGTTTCTTGAATATCTCCTCAGGGCTAGGGAGAGGATAGTGCTTGGTTCAACCCAGTTGAAAAATCGGCGTACACTAATTTGATTAGATTTTTTCCTCACAGACTGTTGGCGCAGCCCACTCGCTGAAATCTGTCTTAACAGGATACCTGCTTTTTCCAACCTGTCCAGTTCTTTATTTGCTCAACAGCCGCGAAATGGACGTTTCGCTTTTTTAAATATGGGCTGGGCATGGTCCTTTACATGGAATTGTGTTTTCAGGTTTGTACATTTCACAAGGCCGCCTGAAAACACATCAGGGAATTTTTGTTCGAGTTCCTGTTTTAATTTTTCTGTGTTAGTAATTGGGCTGTCTAATTTACGACAGAACGTGCTCATAGGGCAGTCCCAGAGGTTGAATTTTTCAATCCAATCCGTACCGAATAGATTGGTGTTTTTTAGCACATATGCTACGCGTTTCTTTATAATTCCATTCAAGGTTACAGTGAGAACTACTTCACACAAAATGTTTATACCATCACCTGTTTCAGAACGTGCTGTCTTTTTCGTTCTCAGTAAAGCTGGCTTGTTTAGACGTCGCCACGTATGCAAATTTATTATCGAGAGGTCGGAACCCGAGTCCAGCTGGAATTTTACGGGCTTGTTAAAAATTAACCGTTACGTTTGTGTAAATTTCCGTCTTTGTTATCGCCTGACTGTGTCTTATTTTATTTCTGGGTTTCCTCGATTTGTTGGCATACCAACAACGTATTACTTCGTGTTCAACTTTAACACGGTTTTTACAGGTTAACTTTTTTCGCTGGACAACACCTCATCCAGTGTAGGTCACCACGGATAACATGGTCCTGGTGGTGGATTTTTTCGTCTATTCGTACTTTGTCGTAAATATTTGGTGGCGCAATTTTACTTTTCTGTGGGGAATAGCATGTCGGTTTACTCTTGATCTTTTTTTATATGCGCAACTCGATTCCTCAAGAGTTTTAGAGTTACTTTTAACGGATACTACCCTCTGGCAATCCTCAGCCAATTTTTTTAAGGGTCAGACCTTGTTCATTCTAATTTAGTTAACACACGGCGTCTAATTTCAGCGTCTTCTGATACCAGACCCTGCGCGAAAATAAGACATTTGAAGTCATCTGCGGTTAAATCTGCTAGCTTGAAATCGTTGCTGTGTTTATTTACAGCAGCCGCAAACGTCAAATAATCTTGTTGGTCATCGTTAGATATATTAAGGCATGTCCATCTCTTATCATAAAAAAAATAAAAATAAAAATAAAGAAAAAGTGATGCGTTTGGCCAAAATAGTTAAGATATAACTGTCTCTGAGAACTCCAGATCCAGTGTTTGTTTTGTTTAGGATAAAAAATCAACGAACCTACCGCGTAAAAACGTATCTTTTTTCGTTTGACCATTCTTTGTCATCATCATCATATCGTGCTGGCAGCACGGATATCCCTGACCCTCTCTCGCCACTCCTCCCGATCGTTCATCGCCCTAGGTAGGTCTTCAGGACAACAACCTGTATCCTCACATAGCTGCTGAATGTACGTTCGTGCTGGTCGTCCTGCTTTTGCGCGGCCGTGTGTGGGGATCCATAAGAGTACATCTCTTATGAGTTCATCTCTGCTTCTCCAGCTAATCCATTCTTTGTAGTCCACGTTAAATACGTCTTCATATCGACTGTAGAATGCAAAGGTTTTATAGTTTTCTGGTATATACTCAAAAGGTTTCTATGGTACTGTATATAGTAATATTCTCAGGAGCTTTAGTGCAGTTTAACGATTTTAATAGTAACTCTTCCATTTGGTTCTGTCGTTCCTCACTTTTCATTAAGGTTTGTAGGAGTCTTTCCTCATTTCTTTGTTGTAATTCTTTTTGATGCTGTACCCGCTGTTCTTCCATTCTGTTGCCTTTCATCCCTCTTCTGTTGATGGTCCATCTGAACGTTTAACATTTGTACAGTTATTTTCTGGAAGTCTTCCATTATTGGATTACAGAAATTTTTGTAATATCCAGACAAAATTGACAACGAATTTTTTGTGGAAGAGAGAGAAAAAAAAAAGTAATTACGGTTTTTTTCTTCAACACGTAACCAAAAGGAGAGGACAACAAAAATAAATCTAGTCAAGATTTTTTTAAATAACGTCGTTCCGCAGTATTCATGCGACTATTTAGCATTTTTTTCCTGACTTGTTTTTACCTAAAAAAATATTTCCTGGTATGGTGTCGAAATTTGTTTGACGTTATTTCGACTAGAGCAGGTTTTTGTTTAATTGGGGGTACTATGAAATTTGTCGGCAGATTTTGAAGTGTGGGGAGAGTGGACTTAGTTCAGCAGTGTTGACTGGTTTTAACATTGGTAGAACTTGCTTTTTATGTTCAGCAGAAACTGGTTTTGATTTCCGAGAATTTTATTCGGTAATTTTGAGGAGTAACATTTATGCACGAAATTCCTGGTAACCCGTTGATTTGAGATCAACTAAGTTTGACTAGATTGGAAAACCTCATTTGTCTAATTCGACAGTTGATTTATAAATCCACTGGAATTTTGAGTGAGTACGTAACTCGAATCCTTGTTTGTCAGTTGATGTGTGAATCAACTAGGATTTTTTTTTGCTTTTGCGTGAGTATGTAATCACGAATCTTTGTCGCCAGTTGAAGTGTGAGTCAACTGTTTTTTTTTTTGTTTTTTGTTGTTTTTTGTTGTTTTTTTTTTTTGCTTTTGCGGGAGTACGTAGTCTCGAATCTACGTCGCCATTTGAGGTGGACCCAATTTGGGAAAAAGATAACTCAGAACACGGTATAAGTTTAAGGATATATTGAAGTAACAAGATACAGAGAAAAGTGGTGGAGTAAGCTATGCTTACTAGTTAGTCGAATATCTAGTCTCTGCGACCGGCTGACCATTCATCCCAACCACGAGAGTACTTGGCTCTCGATTAATATAGGATTTGGAAGAGTCCATCAATGAGTAGGTAACGGTCCCATAACACTATCCAAGAAAGGCGAGCAAGTGCGATGGTCGATAGCGACGGATAGTGAGAGAGAGTCAAGGAAATCCTTGTTGTCAGCACGCTTTGATGATGACATATTCCTATTTTTGAGGATCAGATAAAAAGGTTCTATTCGACACTCCCTGGAAAGGACAGGGAACGGGAACTAACTATCACTATGGATCAAACAAAGAATTATGGTGGCCTACCGGCTCATTGGCCAAGTGGATAGTGTTCTCCAGTGGTTCGGCAGACCTGGGTTCAATCCCAGGTCAGGTTTTACCAAAGACTTTAAAAATGGTACTTGATACCGCCTTGCTTAACACTCAGCAATACAAGGTATGTATTAAGGGTAAAGTGGATCAATCTAGGGAAAGGAGTAGCGCCCTCCCCTACACCCCGGTGTAGTAACTATTGAAAAGGGAGCCTTCTGGTCGCCCTCGACTAAGGGAGACAACTTTACTTACTTACAGTCTAGTCACGCTAAAAGCACCAGTTCTTTCCAGATCAGCGAAGTTAAGCAGCGATGAACCTGTTCAATACTTAGATGCGTGACCACTTAGAAGTACATGGTCAGTCACAAGTGCTTGACGAAGCAAAACTTTGTAAAGAACAACTAATATCTACAGTTGATATTGCTGAAAAGTGACAAAATGCTCGCTATTTCAGTCTGATCACTATCTATGTTTATACTAATCATTCTAAGCCGTCTCATATCTCTACATCTAGCTCAGTCAACTTTATCTATCTATCTATCTATCCCAACCCCTCCCCTCGGGCAGGATATGACATAAGGTCAATTTTTAAGCGGAGTTTAACAGGTTTGAATTCAGAGTTTTCCTTCTCCTAGACTAGTTGCCTCACCAAGGCTGAAGAAACCAGTCTGTCCTAATATTTACCCATTGCTCGATGAAGAATAATTGGATTCATACCTTTCCCAAGGTGATATGTGAAATGCAATCAACCATGTTCAGGATTTGAACTCGTGTTGCTGTGTCTATTTCCTACGACGATAACCATTACACAACGAGCATCTATATATCTATCAATCTATCATAGTATCTATCTATCTATCTATCAATCTAAGTCTGTTCATATCTATCTATCTATCTATCAAAGTCCATTCATATCTATCAATCAATCTATGTCCGTTCATATCTATCTGTCTAAGTCTCCTCATATATCGATACATTTATCTCAGTCTATTCATATCTATTTATCTATCTACCTATCAAAGTATATTCAAATCTGTCTATCTGTATATCTATGCCTGTTCATATGTATCTAAGTCTCATATCGATACATCTATCTCAGTCTATTCATATCTATCTCTCTATCTATCTGTCTGTTCCTATCCAAGTCCATTCATATCTGCCTATCGCTCTATCAATATATATATATTTTTTTTTTAAATATATGACATGCAAAATTTGTATCATACGCAAGAGTGTTCGCCAATGGCCCGGGAGACCTGGGTTCAATCCCAGGTCGAGTCATACCAAAGACTTTAAAAATGGAACTTGATACCACCTTGCTTAACACTCAGCATTATAAGGTACGGTTCAAGGGTAAAGTGGAGCAATCCAGGGAATGGAGTAGCGCCCTCCCCTACACCTTGGTGTAGTAGCTATCGAAAAGGGAGCCTTCGGGTCACCCTCGACTATGATCGCTAACTTTACTTTTACTTACTTAAAATAAGTTGTGGAAGTTAACTAAGCTCCGACTCTTGCTGTGAACAGAGATAGCAATCAACCGACTTTTACAGGTGTAGAGGAGAGAAAGATAGAAAAAAGGGAAAGGGAGTACTTACTCTACCATTAAACAGCAAAAATAGCGACGACTATATTTCTAGAAATAAAACAACTTTTTCCCGCAAAAATGAATTTATTCCTCAAGAAATAAATTTTACAAAATAATTCTACGACCGCATTGCATATATTTCGCTATGCAGGTTGAGTTATGCATTCAACTCTTTTAGAACACAAAATAAAAAATAAACATAGAATAAAATAATACAAAGGATTGAAACAAAATAAACTAAACAGAAGGAGAAGAATTAGAACAGGCAAATATTTACTTGTCGTTGGACCGCAACGACAAGAAATTATGAGAAACAGTTTAAGAACGAAATACCTGGCTTGGCATTCGACTTAAAGTTTTTTTGCTTTTTCTTTTCTGGTCTGTTTCTGTCTACAGAAAGTCCGTTAGCAGCTAGGAAAAACACCCTGTATCTAGTGTAGAATATTTCCTTTGCTCTGTAGCTTATCTTGACAATTCCATTAGCAGGCCCTTGTACGAATTTAAATTTCGAGTAGAATTTCTTCCATAGTCCTTCTGCTCCAAAATGTAGTCCGAAACTTACTCTCTCTGAGTAAGCAGGTGGTACGAAACTGACCTTTTCTTTCTGCGTAGAGAATACCCACTGTGGCTTTCTTCACGACTTTTAACTCCGTTTCTTTGGGACGGGGTGGTCTAACGGAGAGCAAATCTAGATTTTGGACCCGGCTCGACTTCCTTGTGTCAGCAGCCTGGCAAACTGGCCACTAGGCGCTTTTTAGACTGCTTCCGGATAAAACCAACTTGCCAAAAAGCAAGAAATGCAAATTGGTAAAAGGCTAAAAGCAAAAGACGCTGATTGCCCCAAGCGACTCGCACGGGGCAAGTAACGGTTCAACTTTAAAATAAGCCATTGGCATTCGAGCAGTTATTGCAGAATTTACAAATTCCAAATATATATATATATATATATATATATATGTATATATATATGTGTGTGTGTGTGTGTGTGTGCGTATGTATGTGTGTGTGTGTGTGTTCATATCTATCTATTTATTTGTTTTGGTCTATTTACATCTTTTTATTTTCCTATAATAATCCCGTGTCGCCCTTAACAAGACAATGTAGCAATGAACATTGATATGAGACCAATTGTCTAGTCACGCTAAAATCGTCAGTTTACTGACGTTAAGTTACGATTAGTCTGTTTAATACTCGGATGAGAGACCACTTAGTCGCAGCACATACTGTAAGTAAATTGAAACCTGTTTGCCAAACTAAGTAAAACTGAATGAATAACAAAAAAGATATAGCTAGCACAGTAAAAAAAAGTTTCGAGAATGCGAGTGACGCACGAAGAAGATCAGCGAATAGAACGAACAAACTTTGTGATAAAGACGAAGAAACTAGACATAAAGCATGAATGTGTAATTATAGTAGCAACAGCTCAGCTTCAAAATCAAGACAAATCTGGTATGTCCAGTTGAGTTCGAGTCACAAGTCCAGGGATTTGTATGGATTTATTTTTGTCTGAAATACCTTCCCTTGTCCAGTTGAGGAAAGAAAGGAAACGAAAAGAAAAGGTTTTACTTGTAAACAACCTCGGTCTTTCCGCTTAGTGAAGTGTAATAAAACAATTATTATCTACAGAAAATTTCTACTGATCAGTGAAGCATTAAAAAATGAACGAATTTGATATATATATATATATATATATATATATATACATATATATATATGTGTGTGTGTGTGTGTGTGTGTGTGTGTTTCTTTTGTTCTTTATCTATATCGAGTTCCTGTCGTTTTTTTAATAGCAAAGTAGAACTCAAAACTTATCGTATTTTTTCTTTCTTTCCACTTCCCTTTCATCAGTTACACATTTTTCTTTCTTTCTTTCTTTCTTTCTTTCTTTTTTCTTTCTTTTATTACCTTTTTCTTTCTTTCATTTGTTACCTTTCTTGCTTTATCTTTTTTCTTTTTCTCCCTTTAATCTGTTTTCTTCCTATTTTATTGCTATCTTTATTTCTTTTCCTCTTTCATCTGTTACCCACTTTCCCTTCTTTCTTTCATTGTTTGTTTGTTTGTTTATTTATTTTTTCTTTCTTTAAGAAGAGATGTCAGGAAGAAAGAGCAAAAAGTGGGTTTTAAAAAAGAAAAAGAAAAGGGAGATGGGGGATGGCGGGATGGCGGGATGGGTATTAATTGGAACAAAGAAAGAATTTAAAAATTGAACATATGCAAAATTAGAATCATGTGGAAAGTTTACCGAATCACCCTGAGTTTGTAACATAAGCTTGTAACACAAGCTTGCAGAGACGAAAAGTAAGGTTGTGAACGTTTACTTAGCCTCAACTATTGTAGTAAACCTAGATAGCAGTGAGCCGAAACTTAGTAGGAGAGAGGAGAGAAAGAAAGATAGAAAAAAGGGTATAGAAATAAGAAAGGGTAGTAGTAACTCTACCATTCACCCGTAAAAAAAAGCGATGACAGTATTTTGGGGGACAAAACAACTTTTTTCCCCTCTGTAACGAATTTATTCCCAAAGAAATAAATTTTGCAAAACAATTCTATGACCGCAGTCGCATATATTTCGCTATGAAGGTAGAGTTATACACTCAACTTTTACTTTAACACAAATAAAAAATAAACATAAAATAAAAATAATTCAAAAGAGTAAAATAATATAAAATAAAGTATATGAAGGGTAGAATTGGAGCAAAAGACTTACTCGCCGTTGGACCGTAACGTAAAAAATTATATAAAACAGTTTATCAGTTTATGCTTGGTATTCGAATTTAAAGTTCTTTTCTTTTTCTTTTCTGGTTCGTTTTAAACTGCATATAGTCTGCCTACAGCCGGGAAAAACACTCTAAATCTGGTGTTGAATATTTCTTTTTCTTTGGCTTGTCTTGACAATTCTGCAGGCTGATCCTCAGAGAAATTCAAATTTCGGGTTGAATTTCTTCCACATCCCTTCTTCTCCAAAATGTCGTCCGAAACCTATATTTCTCAGAGTAAGCTGAAGCGAGCAACCTTATTTTCTACGGAGAGAATACCCAATCTTGGCTTCTCTGCAAATTTTACCCCGTTTCTTTAGGACTGGGTAGTCTAACAGAAAGCATCTCTAGATTTTCGACTCTGCTCAACGACCAAGCGTAGGCTGAATGGGTGGAAACGCTGCCTGCGTTCTAGACTGCTTCCGGACTAAACCAAACTGACTGAAAAGAAGAAATGAAAAGGAGTCTGACTGGTCCAGGCCACTTACTTTTATACCCACAAAGAGACACTAACTGTCCAACTTTGAAATAAGCCAATGGCATTTGAGCAAATATTAACTGCCGAATTGACAAGTTCCAAAAATAATTTAGAAAGACAGAAGTTATTATTTATAAAGTTTTGTTTCGCACAAATTTAGTAGCGTGGGACACTCAGTGGAAATCTTATTCTGCTAACCATTATACAACGTGAGATATGGAAAGAAAGATGATATCAACTAGTTAAGAAAGAAAGAAAGAAAGAAAGAAAGAAAGAAAGAAATGTCTAAATAAAGGGGAACAGAAAGAAAGAAAGAAAGAAAGAAAGAAAGAAAGAAAGAAAGAAAACACATAAAAATGCCAGACGACACAAAATCTACGCCTATTTTCACTGAAAGTAAAATCAAAGGAAAATACAAAATCCTATCTGACCATTTCGTTTCAGCTGTAAATTATTTCAGGGAAAAACATCAAACAGCGCTAATAAATAACTCATCACTTTTTTTCTTTTTCCTAGAAACTGATATATTCACGTTTTTCTTCATTTGGACACACATGTACAGATACACATACAGATTCACTCGAACACACTGCAAAAGAAAGGAAGTATCAGAAGCCTGATAAAATGACTCTTTGCAGTTTTTAAAAACTTTTAATACAAGTGTAATTCGGCTTAGGGGCAATTTAAAGTCGGAACCGCATTGAAACAATTGCAATGCAGAATTTGATAAGCATTTAAGTTTGGTTTGGTTTTATGTTTTGTCAACCATTATTGGTTATTTAATGCTAAATCCTGTTATTACTAATATATCAAATATATGATTTGTAAACACATTTTGTTGATACACGCAGTTAAATGATGAAGAAATTCTATTTCTAACAATTCAGTTTAGCATAAGTCAGTAAAAGTGAATGTTTCCAAGTATTGCTATGTATCACAAACAGTTCGATTAAACAGTATTCATTTTTTTTACTCACAGTTAAATGACCAAACAGATCTATCTCTAACAATTCAATTTAGCATAAGTCATTTGTTTTTATACAGTTTAAATGTCAAACAGTTCTATTAAACACATCGCGAGAACCCTATCAGGTGCTACCACTTCGAGCCAGAGTAGACCAGGGAACGATGCCAATGAAAGGATACTCCCCATTCCCCAAAACTCCAGCAGTACCGTAGCCTCACCATAAGACTGTTTTGTGTCATAACCAGGACACTCTTGGAGGGTCTTACCCCTCTGCAGAGATGCAACCCCAGCTGATCGGACTGAAATATTTAGGGTGCACAATGAAATTGCGTGCAGATGTTCTTGTATTATTTATTTTCGGGTTGCTGCCATAGTCATAGGAATACAAAGAGTTGTAGGAGGAATGTATCATTTATTTTAATCATTTCATAATACATGCGCTCGTAGTGTACCGGTTACGGTTATAGGAGTTGCTCTCGGTCACCTGAGTTCCAATCCTGAACGAAGTTGCTTGCATTTTATATCATAGCAATACCCTTGATAAAAGTATGAATCTAACTATTCTCCAACCAGCTTTAGTAAATAGTAGGGCAGACTAGGCTCTTTAACTTTATTGTGGCAACCGATCTAGGAGAAGGAAAACTTTGAATTCAAATCAACAGTAAACCTGGCGACGAATGGGCCTCACCAAGCTATTCCTACCTAAGAAATGCACCCCCACAACCAAAAGGAAATAATCTCGACAAGTCAAGTTCAATTTCTTTATTTTCGATTAAATGTGCTCGGGAAAGGCATAATTATTTCTCTTCAATCTACCCCCATCTATCTCCCTCCTGTTCTTGGTAAATAGTAAAGCAGATTGCATCGCTTTAGTCTTAGTAAAGCAATCGGTTTAGGAAAAGGAAAAAAACTTAATTTAAAACCAGAGGGTCTGGGGGCTAGAAAGTCCACACACCCCATTAAAAACCTACTTACTACGAAACCGCAACACCACCACAAATGTGGTGTGGAAGCTGCACTATACCCTCAATGGAGCAGAATATTTACCTAGCGTTTTCCATGGTAGAATTTTCATCTCAACGGCGTGTTGTTTACGTAATATCTTGACACATCCAATGTCAAAAAACTAAAGTGAAAGTGGACGTACAGATAAGAAAGATGATTGTCTTTTTTAGGCATTGAAATCACATAATCATTAGATAGTGTCTGCTAGATATTGAATTGTGAATAGCCGGATATTATTGCAAATAATAATAATAATAATAATAATAATAATAATAATAATAATAAAAACTGAAAGAATGTCAAAGAAGGATAAGTACCTCGACCTTGCAAGAGGATTGAAAAAGCTGTGGAACATGAAAGAGACGATTGTACCAATTGTGATTGGTGTTCTTGGCACAGTAACTAAAGAATTATTAAAGGGGCTGGAGGACGGGTAGAGACTATCCAAATGACAGCATGTCACTTAAACTCCAGGGAAAAACTATCAGCTAAAACTGATGTGAAAAATTCTGAAAGAGTAAATAATAATAATAATAATAATAATAATACACAAGCTACTATGGGACTTTGACATACAAACGGATCACCTAATCTTGGCCGGAAGACCAGACCTTATTGTAATCAACAACAACAAAAAAAAAAACTTGCAAAATTGTCGACTTTGCTGTACCGGCTGACCGCAGAATAAAACTGAAAGAAAGCGAAAAGACCTTGCTAGGGAATTAAAAAAAAACTATGGAACATGAAGCTGACGATTATACCAATCGTGATTGGTGCATTTGGTACAGTAACTAATTAAAGGGACTGGAGGAGTTGAAATTTGGAGGACGAGTGGAGACCATCCAAACTACAGCATTGTGGAGAACGGCCAGAATACTGGGAAGAGTCCTGGAGACTTAATGAAATTGCTGTTACTCAAACTCCAGTGAAAGATCATCAGCTAACGCTGATGTGAAAAACTTTAAAGGAGTAATAAAAATAATAATAATACAACCCAGAATTTGTTCTGGAAAATGAGACGCACAAACTTTTCAGAGATTTCGAGATACAAACAGATTACCAAATCTGGGCCAGACCACCAGACCTGGTGATTGTCAATAACAAAAAAAAAAAAAAAAATGAGAACCTGGCGAATAATGGATTTTGCCGTCCGAGCAGACCACTGTTTAAGATTAAAAGAACGCGAAAAGAGTGAGAGATACATAGACCTCGTTGGAGAACTAAAAAACACTAAGGAATATGAAGGTGATAGTGATACCAATCGTAATTGGTGCGCTTGGAACAACCACTCAAAGGATAGGTAAAGGGACAGAAAGACTTAGAAATAAGATGACAAGTGGAGACCATCTACAGCATTAATAAGATTGGTTAAAACACTGAGAAGAGTCCTGGGGAGCAAATTTTTATTTTTCCTGTTTTTGTAGGGAAATCAGATGGAGACGGTGGAGGTGTTAACTAAGCCTTATTTAGGGTGGGGTTTTTTTTTCGCTAAATAAAAAAATGAGGTGGAAAAAATATGGGGGGGTTCTTTTTTATAAGTGATGAAAAAGAAAAAAATAGAAAAAGACCCCCCCATATTGTTTTCACCCCTTTTTTATTTAACGAAAAAAATCTCCTCCCTCTCCATCTGATTTCCCAATAAAAAAAAAAATAAGAAATAAAAATTTGGTAACACGTCCCTTTGCTGCCATCTCTGGTCGTAAGTAATGCTTGCTGGTCCAGAAGTGGGTCATCATTTTATGTTAAATTTATATAACAAAGTGATCCACCACCTTAAATTCTAAAATATTGGGGCTTTCTTCAAAATTTCTTCTTTGCGGATATTTTTTTCTGGCTGTTTACATGTATTCGCCAAAAAAAAAAGAGAATCTGATTTTTAGTTTTCGCTAAAATAGGATGGGTTAAAGGGTAAAAATTTACCAAAAATACAAAAATGGGAAATTTTCTTATCCCGAGACGAAAATTATTACGATTAATGGTATTGCCTTTGTTATCTGTGAAATATACTAATAATGTTTTTTTTAAGTACTTTGTAAGGAACAGGACATTTTTTTTGAGAGAGTCGAAAGGAGGTGTTATGAGTCACATAACAGTACTGGATTGCTTGAAGGTTGGGAAGATAATTAGTCGAGTCCTCCACTCACCAAAGACCAATATTAGCAGTAGTATATCAGTGATATACTAATACAAATAAACAGAAGGAAAGATAGGATAAATTCATTCAGTGACATTTAATAAATACATGAAATACATAGAAGTAGTTTTGAAAAGAATAAACAAATATGTCCTAACAGCCAAAAATATGTACATTTTGATCTGTGAAGAAACAGTATATGAAAGGGATACAAAAACAGAAAAAGTCTTACTTGATGGTATGAACAGTAAAATGGTCATAGCTATGTTGGCTTTACTCTTCCATGGCAGAGCTGGAGACAATATCTCACTGCTCAAAGTACAAAGACAAAAGGGGTAGAACATGGCTTTTAGGACCATCATGTGATACCGCTCGAGGCGCCAGATGGATACGCTCATTCTCGAAGGGAGATAATGATTTATAGTCTTCCTACAACAGCAAAAGTTCCTTCTCGCAAAAACATAATCTACATCAACCAGGAAATTCAATGATAAATTCAATGTTTAATTCTTACTCTGTCCTACAATCTGAAATTTTTTGAAAAATAGATAACCCTCTAATAATCAAACTCCTAAACAAACTAAACTCCACAAGCCATTCTAAAAAGATCATTTTTTTTCTAAATTTGAGTAAAGCTGGTTTGAATTCAGAGTTTTCCTTCTCCTAAACTGGTTGCCATACCAATGCTAAAGTGCCTAATCTACCCAAGGGCATTAGCGCTATATAAAAATGCAACAAGTCAGCATTTGAACTCTTATCACCGATTCCACCCACTACAACGATAACCGTTACTCTAAAAATACCTCCTGGCGCTCAAGTTCCTAAACTTTTCTAGTTTTGGAGAGTGTTGTCACCTGTTCATTGCCGTCACTATCAGGTTTGACCTGGAGTGTTAGCGTCCTATCTATGGGTTTCTTATATCGTAAATGATATATAATGACAGGCTATTACGAGTGGAAGAATACACAACACAAAAGGTAGGTCTAACAGAAAGTAGGTTTATTCGTACGGGTGTATAAATATAAGGAGTAGATGAGTAGTAATATTACAATCCTCACAAGGGTAGTATTAAGTCCAAGCAATGGTCGATCACGTATGTCCTACGCTGAGAGTCATTCACTTAGTCATGCGTAGAGTGATCTGTGTGTACGTAAATAATGGTTAGTACTACTTCTATTGTTGGGAGTGCGGGGAAGATGGGTCATTCCATTATATCAGGGTTAAATAGATCTAATTCCTGGAAACCTTTTTTTTTTTTTTTTTGGTTTGGTTTGGTTTTATGGCATATCAACTATTGTAGATTATTTTATGCCAAATCCTGTTTTTACATATATATTAAAGATGTTTTGTAAACACATTTTGTACACAGATTATCAAATAGTTCTATTTCTTACAAATCAGATTATCATAAATGAACAAAATGGTTCCAAGTATTGTTATGTATCACAAACAATTCAATTAAACACCATTCATTTGTTTACACACAGTTAAATGATCAAACAGTTCCGTTTTCAACAATTCAATTTAGCATAAGTCATTTATTTGGATACAGTCTAAATGTCAAACTGTTCTATACTTAGGACCCTACAGGTGCTTCCACTTCGGGCAAGAGTGGACCGGGAAGCGATGGCAATGAATGGATACTCTGCATTCCCCAAAGCTCCTGCATTGCTGAAGCCTCAACATCAGATGGTTTGGTGTCATATCCAGAACACTCGTTAAGGGAGCCTTACTCCTCTGCAGAGATGCAGTTAGTGTATTCTACTGTTCCAGCCGACTGGGCCAATATCATGTTGGGTACCAAGCCATATAGGAAGCCTGGAAAATCATTAAGTGGACTCAATAACCAAATCTACACTCAATAGATTACCCGACAAAAACTTCAAAATATCATACATCGATCTAAAACCTAAAATCAACAAAAATACTGACAAAAATGACAAGATATTGAAGCAAAATATCTGCAACAAGCTCGAATAAATTAATCCCATATTCTAAGTAAAAAAACTAGATCACAATAAGACCAGATGAGAAGAGACCACCCTGACTTGGCTACGCACGGACCATACCAAAACAACTCACTCTTTCATCCTAAAGCAAGAACAACCACCGAAATGTTCATGTGGAACACCATATACATTGAAACACATTTTGGAGGGATGCAAACATCTTGCCAATAACTGAAAAAAAAAAAATTCAACAACATATAGAGTATGCGAGAACTATTTAAAACAATAGATAACAATAAAAGAATCAACTTCCTAAAAAAACCCGGCCTTCAGCCAAATATATAAATTCATAAACAAAACCTCACCCACCCACCCTCACACGCACACTTGGATGTACAAGTCCTCAGCAAAATTCTGAATTCACCTGATGACAGCAACCTAACCCATACAACAACACCAAATATCAAATTACCAACAGAAGTATCACCTGAAATAATAAATAACACCCACACAAATAACAACCATACCCAACAAAGAACGAATAAAACAAAAACGTCTTTGGCATAAAATAACCCAAGGTTTGACACGCAGTAAAAGTCACCAACCAACCAACCAACCAACTAAACAAACCAAAGTTTAAGGGCCATTTCTTGGTGTGACCTGGGTGTCCTTTATGTAACTTTTTGACGCGTCCCTTGTTAAATGAAAAATACAAGTGATAGAGAAACACAGGTAAGAGAGATGATTGTTCTTTTCATTAATTAACTTCTGGTGTAATTCATACTTACATAATTGCTTCAACGTACTTGTTTGTTATCAAAATACGGGGAAAAAAAAAGAAACCATTGCCGTGATAACTTTTTAAAAGCAGATGTAAAGATGTCACAGTTCCAGTGATAAATTAAAAAGAATCTTTTACTAAACTTTGGAGCTAAATGCAAATAATTTATCTTTTTTTAAATCAACCAGAAAAAATAATTCCACGTAAACATTAATAATCTCATGATATTTAGCTTGGAAAAAAAAAACAATGAATAAACACTTTTTTGTTGGATTACATGTTTATTTTTATAATGGCAAATCAACTTTCGTGGGCTTTTGAAAGCCAAAGCTATCCTTGAAGAATGACAGGAGTGGTACTATTCAACCCATTGCTGAGAGGGATAAAGAAGTTCATGCCTTTCCCAAAAGTATTAGTCCGAAAGTAAATGTAATAGCGTGACTAGAGTTCGAACTTACTTACTTCAGTGTCACAGTTCAGCACGTTAGTCACTGCACCACAGGGTCTCCCTCTCGTCTTTCTTGGTTTGGTTTAGTTTCTTTATTTAATGGCATATCAACCTTCGGAGGTTACTTAATGCCTAAGTCATCCTAGTAGAAGAACAGCAATGATCCTATTTAACCCGTAACGTTACTTCGAGGCCGGAAGTCCAGCACTTTACCCATTACACCACGGGGAGCCTCCATCTTATTTTTGCCATTATATTCGCTTTTATGATTTCATAAAAAAAAAGAGATATATTTACCGGGACAGATTTCCAACGTGGATGAGACTGTATTAATTTTAATGGCATGTCATCCCGTCTAATAATAATCCTGAATAAATAAGTATAGCTTCAGGGAACTATCTTAATACAAATAATTTACAGGTTTGTCGCTTTAATGGTATATCAACCTTCTTGGGTTATTTAATGCCAAATCCATCTTTCTAGAAGATTTAACACATACATACAGTCGATATTGATAAGATTTATACCTATTTATTTACATATGGCGTGTTTGTTTTATTTTCTTTCCTTTCCTCTCTTTTTTTTTTCGTTTTTTATCTCTTTCTTCTTTTTCCTTTTTCCTTTTTTCCCCCTTTCTTTCCTTCTTTTCACATGAGTGTTTAGGTAATTTTTGCTTTTATCATCTTTCAATCCGTTGTATTTCTTTGAAGTTCTACGCCTTTAAACATCATTGCCTTTCTTTCTTTAATGGCATATCAATCTATGTTGGTTATTCAATGCCAAAGCCATCCTTCCAGAAGAACAGTAGTGGTGCTATTTAACCCATAGCTGGGAGGATAAGGGGGCTCATACCTTTCTCAAGGGTATTTGTCTGAAAGTGAACGTAGTAGCGCGACTGGAGTTCGAACTTGCTTACTACGATTCTGCAGTCCATCGCTTTAAACATTACACTACGAGGACACCCCCTGCATAATTGCCTGTGCCAATCACGTGATAGTTTTTTTCAAAAAGGAACGCTCATTGAACGGTTTTATGAGATCTTTCTTTGCATACATATTTCCTCTTTTCTCCTGTTATTTTATCAAAACATCCATCGTTGTTAGCGCAAGATTTTTCACCATCTTAAAGTCCTGATGAAGGTTTACTAAAACAAAAATGTTTTTATGTTGATATTCCATTATAATAAATTTATCACTTTTGGATTACTTTGTTTTTCTATTTTCTTTATATATATATATATATATATATATATATATATATATATATATATAATTAAAAATTAAAAGCATTTGATGTGACATGAAATCATGTTTTAGAATTGATGAAATGCGATTTAATTACTCTCTAAAATTCCAACATCTAGAGGAACGTGTCATCCAATGCATGGGACTATTAGTTATCAGATTATTAGTTATCAGACTATTAGTAAACAGACTATTAGTTATCAGACTACCATAAAAAAGTGAGTACGCTTTTATTTCCTTTAGCTTTTATTCTCTTTAACACTTTTCTGATTTATTAACATACTTTTTAAAAACTATTTCTTTATTTGGTTAGGTTTGTTTTGGTTTGGTTTTATGGCACATCAGCCATTATAGGTTATTAATGCCAAATCCATTTTTATACATATAAACAGGTTAATTTCAAATAATTCAATTTGGCATAAATACACAGGTTCAATGCCAAAAACAGTTCTATATCTAACACATCAGTTTGGTATAACTACACAGTTTAGTTCTACTTGACCCATATATCAGACCCTACTAGGTGCAACCACTCCAGGCCAGAGTTGACCTGGAAGCGATGGTAATGAAGAGGTACTCTGCATTCCCCAAAGTTCCTGTATTACTGGAACCTCACCATCAGATTGTTTACTGTCATATAAAGGACACTCGTTGAGGGAGTCTTACCCCTCTGCAAAGAAGTAGTCAGTTTATTCTACAGCCCCAGCGGACTGGACAATATTTGGTTTGGTTTTATGGAATATCAACCATTGTTAGTTATTTAATGCCAAATCATGCTCATATTAAATATATGATTTGTATGCACATTTTGTACTTACACACAGTTAAATGATCAAACAGTTCTATTTTGTTTCAGCTGTAAATTATTCCAGGAAAGAAACATCAAATAACGCCCATATGTAGCTCATTTCTCTCTCTCTCTCTCTCTCTCTCTCTCTCTCTCTCTCTCTCTCTCTCTCACGCACACACACACACACACACACACACACACACACAGACAATGTAAAATGACTCTTAGCAGTTTTTAAAAACTTTTAATACAAGCGTAATTCGGCTTAGCGGCAATATAAAGTAGGAACCGCATTGAAACAATTGCAATGCAGAATTTGATAAGCATTTAGGTTTGGTTTGGTTTTATGGTTTATCAACCATTATTGGATATTTAATGCCAAATCCTATTTTTACATATATATTAAATATATGATTAGTGAACACATTTCGAAGATACACACAGTTAAATGATCAAACAGTTCTATTTCTAACAATTCAACTGAGGATAAGTCAACAAATTTAAATGGTTCCAAGTATTGTTATATATCACTAACAATTCATTTAAACTTCAGTCATTTTTTGAACACAATTTAAATGTCAAACAGTTCTATTTGACCCATAGATAGGACACTATCAGGTGCTACCCTCCGGGTCAGATGGACCTGGGAGCAATGGCAGTGTAAGGTACTCCACATTCCCCAAAGGACCAGGACTGGAGCCCCACCATCAGATAGTTTAGTGTCATATTCAGGACTCATGTTGACGGGGGTCTTACCTCTCTGCAGAGTTGCAGAGATGCGGTCGGTGTATTCTACAGCACCAGCAGACTGGGCTATATTTCTTTATTTGTTTTTCCAATATATATATATATAAGTAAAGTTGGCTACCTTAGTCGAGGGTGACCCGAAGGCTCCCTTTTCAATAGCTACTACACTGAGGTGTAGAGGAAGGCGCAACTCCATTCCTTGGATTGCTCCACTGTACTCTTGATCCTTACCTTATAATGCTGACTGCTAAGCAAGGCGGCATCAAGTACCATTTTTTGAGTTTTTGGTATGACTCGACCTGGGATTGAAACCCGGGCTCCCGGACCATTGTCGAGCACTCTACTCATTAGGCTAATATTTGTTAAAAGTCCGATTACTCCTACTTTCATCTCCACTTTCTTTACCCTTTTTTTATCTCATAAGCACTTATCAAAGTTTTCTCCTCTCTGCGTGACACACATGTCTTGTTTTCCCTATGTTCGAGTCAGTCAATTTCTAATCCCTTTCCACTGTAGAATGCCAACTTTAACTGGTTATGAGCCTAGAAAGGGTTAATGGGAGTCGCTGGAACAGACCCCTATTCGACGGAGATGAAGAAAAATATGAAAATGTTGAAAGCCGTGAACTATTTCCTGTAGAGTTGATCGGATGTCGCAAGGTAACAAGAGGAATAAATAACCTATTATACATAAATCAACACATACTAAAGGAGATAGAAATAAAGAGAAAATGTAACCATCGCTTGGATAGACTACAAAAAAGGCAAATGACATGGTCTCACAACCATGGATAGTAGAAGATCTAAAAATGTTCAAGATATCTGAACAAGTCGTAAGTTTCATCATGTGAGTTATGGATAACTGTAGAATTAGCAGCAGGACGATAAACACTTGCAGAAGTCAAAATCCAGAGGCATCTTCCCGAGAGACTCACTATCGCCATTACTTTTTGTCATCACAATGATGATGATAAATTCTATATTAAGAAAGAGCAAAGGAAGCTACAAATTTACAGTAAGTTGCAGTAAAAGAGAAACTCCCTCATGTATATGGATGATATTAAGGTATTTGCCTAGAATGAAAAAATATATAGAAACCCCTATACAAACTATTAGAATCTGCATTCAAGATATTGGAATAGAATTTAGGATTGAAAAATGTGACATGCTTATAATGAAAAAAGGAAGAAGAGAAACAAGAGAAGGAATAAATCTGCCAAATCAGGAAAGCATTTGAATACTTGGAGTAGAAGAAAACTACAAGTACCTCAGATAGAATGAAAATAATGAAGAGTATCTGAAAACACAGAGCTGTTTTAAAAAACAACAACAATAAGATGACATTGAAGTAGTAATTAATAATAATAATAATAATAATAATAATAATAATCATAATAATAATCATAATGATAATAATAAAGGTAATCCACAGGGTATAGTTCAAGAGAATAAAGATCGACCATATAGACCAATGGTATATGCATAAACCAGAATCTGTCCTAGGAAAGGAAACGCAATTCGGACTATTGACTTCATCTTCATTGTTATACTAAGGACACATGGAACAATGGATAAATGTGTTTGATTGAAAAGTGCTTCAGAGTGAAATCATCTGGGGGTTGCAGGTTCAATCTCAATTACTGGTAACTAACAAGGAATAGTTACTAGGGCTTAGCACTTGTACTCTGTCATGGTTAACGGAATTAGAACAATCTACCACCGTTGATTAAATAAAGGGTTCAGTTCAATGTTCTGTGTAGGCTCCCGAGTTCGACATGAAACATCTGATGAAGGTTGAAGAACATATCGGTCGAAAAGTTGTGAGTATAACAATGAAAATAAAGACTCTAGTCCGAATATTCTAAGTGATAAAAAAGCATAAAATTATATTTACTGCATTAAAAGAGCAACTAATTTATCGCTGATTTATTGACCTAAGTATGAGCTTCTGGTTTGTGGTTGTATATTATGATAAGAGTTATCCTGCTCATGACTGATCTTCTTGTTCTTTTAAAACAACGGCATCTATGAAAAGTAAGATGTGAAGACTACCTTGTATCAACGATATCGAATCATTATTTCATTGAAGAGTCGGAGAAAAAACGCGCTCGTATCGAGAACTCACATCAGTTGTTTTAGCGCCGAAAGTCGAACTTTAGTGAAAGTGGAATTATGGGATACCTTTATTTTTATTTCATTTTCATATTTCATTATGTTTTATTTTTTATTTCCGTGTTTTATTATTTTCTTTATCTTCACAAAAAAAAGACTTTATTTATTTACTGATACCTACCGTACCCAAAGCCTCGGTCCTTGCAGATGCGATGAATATCCATTACCACAGTGTTTGCCGTCTGTTCCGACTGGTATGTAACGCCATGTATGATCCAGAAATATAGAAATTGGTTTTATGTAAACAAGATTCGTTCTGCTATTAATGGTATCAGCTAATTAGAAACTAAGTACACTGAGACTACAGGACTGGGACCGACGTATAAAAGAGAGAGAACAATAGTTTCTGGGAGGGAGATGCTTGGAAAGGAGATATTCTCAAAAAGTGCGAGTGAATTATCTATTACTTTCTTTTGTTGGGGAGGGGTCCCTCAACCAGATTTCCACAACCCAGTCGAGTGGGGCTATAGAATATACCGACTGCATCTCTGCAAAGAGGTAAGACCTCTCTCAACGAGTGTCCTAGATATGAAACTAAACTATCTGATGGTGAGACTCCAATAATGCTGGAGCTTTAGGGGAATGCAGAGTACCCCTTCATTGCAATTGCTCCCAGGTCTATTCTGGCCCGGAGTGGTAGCACCTGATAGGGTTGTATTCATGGGACAAATAGAACTATTTGACATTTAAACTGAGTGCAAACACATGACTTATACTAAATTGAACCGTTTGAAATAAAACTGATTGTAACAGAACTCTTTCCATCTGTGTTAACCAATGACTGATGTTTGATTGAATTGTTTGTGATATATAGCAATACTTGGAACCATTTAACTGTGCGCAAATGAATGAGTAATGTTGAATAGAATTATTGGGGTTGAATGACAATACTTGAAACAATTTAACTGTGTGCAGACAAATGATTAACAGTGTATAGAATGATTTGTATTCGATGGAAATGCTTGAAACCATTTAACTGTGTGCAAAAAAATGAGCTGAAGCTCGTTTAAAAATATTATCAACAAAATTTGTTTACAAATCATATATCTTAATATACATTTATAAACAGGATTTGACATTAAATAACCTACAATGGTTGATATGCCATAAAACCAAACAGAACCAAACCAAACCAGGTTTCCAGGAATCAGATATATTTAACTCATAGATAGAACCCTAACACACCAGGTCAAAATGAACCTGGGGGTGATACAATGAACTGATGACGATACTCCAAACCAGGATAAGTTCAGGAACTTGGGCACCAGGAAGCGTTTTTAGCGTAACGGTTATCGTTGTAGGTAGTGGAATTAGTGACAAGAGTTCAATTCCTGACTTGTTACATTTTTATATAGCACTAATAACCTTGGGAAAGGCATCAATCCAGCTCTTCTCCTTTCACATCAATCCAGCTCTTCTCCTGTCACATCCTGCCCGTGGCGGAAGGAACGGGTAAATACGAACTAGATCCTTACCATCTCGTGTAGTTGGGTTTGGGTAAATACATACATACGGAGGTACCCGTGGTGGAATGGTTATTTTCGTAGGAAATTGATACGACGACACGAGTTCAAATCCTGCACGAGGCTAATTACATTTCACATTGAACAAATACTCTTGGGAAAGATATAAATCGAATTATTCTCCCACCAGCTATGGGTAAATATTAGGGCAGACTGATCCCTTAGCCTTTGGTAGGCAACTAGTCTAGGAGAAGGAAAATTCTGAATTCAAACCAGCTTAATAAATTGATTTTATGTCACTCCCTGTCCGTGGTAGAGGGTAGGGTAAATACAAACAAGAGCCTCACTTCCCCGTGCCATATCTGAAAGAAAGATTGATTTTGTGAATTACCTAATTAATGATTGAGTTTGCTGTTTGCCTTTCGTTCTGTGCCACTGCTCTTGTAAAGCAAAGGTTAACTTTTAGAATAGACTGGACTCTAGCAACTGATCCAGAAATAAAACTTTCAATTCACCTCCATCAAAGTGACAAAACCAAGAGCTAGAGTCCCAAAGGTAGTCCAATGCTTTGTTCAACCTAATTCTTGAAACTCTTGCTGTGACACTAATGCCAAATCGCAGACCCATAATTTCACATGACAAACAGATACTCTCTCTCTCTCTCTCTCTATATATATATATATATATAAGCATACCATTTTAAAAACTTATTTCTTAAATTAAGAAAGTGCTCAAATACAAGCCTGTAGAGCAAGATAAAAACTAAAAGAAACTGTTATCTCACAGTGTCGGTTTCATTACTAAAAGTTTCATGTCTAAAATAAAATACAATTGTCAGATGAAATACGTGAGAAAAGTGAACCAAGAAAAGAAGTAATGAATAATTGATATTTCTCTAAAATGAAAAAAAATTGACAACCTGGCGTAGGAGTGGAAGTAGGGAGAAGAGGGTGATAAAAAATTCACCACAGGTAAGATGAGAAACAAGATGAGAAACACAACGGTAGATCACACCCTACACTTCAAAACGCAGTGGTAGACCACATACTACAGTACAAAAAACAATGGGTGAGTAGATACATCTGTACAAAAAACAATGGGAGACTAGATACATCTGTACAAAAAACAATGGGAGACTAGATACCTCTGTACAAAAAACAATGGGAGACTAGATACCTCTGTACAAAAAACAGTGGGAGACTAGATACCTCTGTACCAAAAACAATGGGAGAGTAGATACCTCTGTACAAAAAACAATGGGAGACTAGATACATCTGTACAAAAAACAATGGGAGACTAGATACCTCTGTACAAAAAACAATGGGAGACTAGATACCTCTGTACAAAAAACAGTGGGAGACTAGATACCTCTGTACCAAAAACAATGGGAGAGTAGATACCTCTGTACAAAAAACAATGGGAGACTAGATACATCTGTACAAAAAACAATGGGAGACTAGATACATCTGTACAAAAAACAATGGGAGAGTAGATACATCTGTACAAAAAACAGTGGGAGACTAGATACCTCTGTACAAAATACAATAGGAAACTATATACTACACTATAAAACGCGATAGTTGATAACCTATTTCAGTACAAAATATAATGGGAAAGTACATGTTACAGCGGAAGAAACGCAATGATAAACTACATTCAACCGTATCAAACGCGGTGTTAGATCACATTTTACAGTACAAAATATAATGGTAGACCGCATTTTACTATTGTAGTGAAATGATAGACCACATTTTACAGTAGAAATGCAAAGATAGACTATATTTTGCAGTAAAAAACGCAATGATCGATCGCATTCTAAAGTAGCTCCTGAGAAGTGAGTAGTCCCAGCTATTTCATGAAAGAAACTTAAACGCTTTTGAAATTGTGTTTAGACTTTCAAACATGAGTCATGCCTTATTCAATAGTAAATATTATTCATGTCATTTGAAAAGAAATTTGTATGTAATTACTTGCCTCACAAACAAGTTTAAAATATTCATCCTTTTATTTAGCTGGTTTGTATATATGCCATGTAGTGTTTCTTATGGAAAACAAAAGAACAGGTGCTGATTTAACAATTTATTCGGATCATGTTTTATGCTAGCTGCTTATTATAGACAAGCATATGGTTGCAAGAGACAACGGACGAGAGGATAGGATTTACTTTCGTTTATTTTAAATAAACAGAAGTTGGTAAATTCAGAAAAGATACAGGCTTTTTTCTTCCATCAGATAGGGGTCAGGAAGTAAATGGGTAAAAGTCTGTTCTCGGCTGGATTACTTGGTTGTGTGCAGCGTGGTGATGCGGCGTGGGTTGGTAGTATAGGAGTTACATTCATATATTTTTGGACCAGTCGGTGAGGAGAACGTAGAGTGGAAAATTTCGGGAAAATAGGATTAAAAACTCGCTTGTTTTCGAAATAAAAAATAGGCACCAACCGATAGTTTCGGGAACCTGGTTGGACAGAGCAGTCACGTGCCGGTGTTTTCAACTACGTCCGGGCGTATTAAATCCCAAGGGAACTTGTCCCGCGTAAAAATAAATACTGCATTTGGAGCCAGTCACGTGACTAGGAAACCTATTTATTTCATGCTTGCGAAAGCAACTCTCTCTCACTCTCTCATCTCTCCTAGCTGGCCACTTACAGTTCCAGAAAACTTGACATCAACTCAACAGCCGAAAATGGGAAAACTTACAGCCTGCAAAAACTACGTTAATGGTTCTAATGAAATTAGTATACTTACCACCATTCAATATACTAAACTTCTCATTAACTTCAACATCATCTACTACATATATACACACACATTCAGTCATTGGGCAGACACTTCGCTGATATTTACTTTTTAGTCCCACGCATACACACACACACAAACCCACACACACATATGTAAGTACTACTTTACACACCCTTCTCTCTTTTTGTCCAGACCACGAACGCAATCGCTATCATTCAGCTAACAATTGTAGTATACACATATGTATACATAACAAACATACACAAATATTGCTACTTTGTATTAACTTTTCCGAGCTTGGTTTGTTTTATAAAAGATACTTGTTTTAACATTCTTGTTTTGTGAAATTTCTTTGTCTACGTTGTTTATATTGTTTATGTTGTTAATTATGGAATCGACACTCGGGGTTTTGTTTGAAGCAAAAACTTTGAGAATAATCCCATCCTCCATAGGAAGCTGTCCGAAATGAAACGCATGAAAATTCTCTCCACTACCTGTTCCCGTATTAACTTGCGTTCGTGATTTTTTGTTGGACGTTTTATAGCCGTGTTTGGTATCGAAATCGGCTCCTAAAATCTTTGAGGAAAAGTTTATGATTGGTTTAAAAAGGACTTTTTTTTAATTATCTGTTAATTTAGTTTTTTAACCGGAAGCTGCGTGGAGCCCACAAGCATAGAGTAATGTTTTATTCATTGTATTGGTAGCTACTGTCGGGTCAATATCTTCCTTCGACCAAATATATGTTTGTTGGATTATCTTCCCGGTGGTTTTAATTTTGTTTTGCTGATGAGGGGTGTATTGAGAAAGTGAATCAAGAGAGATTTTGATTTCTGTTGTATAATATACCCAAGTTCTGCATGCCAGAAGTGTGCAGTGTTTCAGGAGTGTTTGTACTCTCTGAAGCTTCGGTCCTTACGATTTTACGGCTTTTCTGTAGTTTCTCTGTCCGATCTTAAATGTGGATAAAAGTATCAAACAGAAGGATTAAAAGTAGAGAATTTGAAATGAAAGGAGCCTGTCTGTTGGACATTTCAGCGCCATTATTTCGACCACAGATATTTCCACGCAGCACTTTTCAGCCACAAATATTTCCACTTTAAATATTTCGGTCACAAATATTTTCACCCCAGTTATTTCGCATGCAGATATTTTCACTTTGTAAAAAGTTTTTAAATATCTATAAATATTTTATTTTTGTAACTTCTTATATTTACTTTTTGCAAATAAAATCGAAAAAGTTTTTGTTTTTACCAAATAGTTAAAATGCAATTAAAAATTAAACGGAATTATTAGATCTCTGTATTTATTTGTAACCGAATTATTAAAAAACAAAACAAAAAACGGAATTTTAGCATAAACTTTTTTATGATCAGGTACTCCTAGATTTACTCGGGATTGAAAGTGAAATTGGTTTCGAATCAAATCAGTCATCAGGAGCCTATTTACGCAAGCTTGAAAAATGTTCAGTTCTTACACATGCTACTCGAATTATCTCCCTTGTCTTTCATTCTTTCGAAATCAAGACCGAAAGCATATCTGCATGAGAAAATATCTATATATCTTATAATGATAAGTCCTTACAGAATTTAAATAAGAGAGAGAGAGCGAGAGAGAGAGAGAAGGGGAGAGAGTATACTATTCTATTTCGCTATAGATTTTACAAAAATACTCTTCAAAATAAAAAAGATAAATCGTTAAAATAAATAGATATATGAATTTCAAAGAAATCTTTTATCAAAAACATTTCTTATTATTCTGTTGTATGTGATGTCATTCCCTCCACCGGGAAACACATCTAGTATATATATATATATATATATATATAAGTATTTTCTCCTTTAAACTTGTTTGATTAAATAGGACAGACACTTCATGTCTGCCTGTTCTATCTTTGGACCATCCAAGTCTTTGTATGAGTCGTTTGACTATTGTATGGAATGGATTTTGGAAGGTGCCGTATATTTCCATAGACTGACAGACCTTCCTAAAACAAAATCAACTTCGAATATAGCAGCTACATTCTAAAATAACTATAGCACATTTCTCGCCAATTCTCCTTATCTTTAGTAAAATTATTTTCTTTCGTAAATTCCCCTCCAACTTGTTCTACCTCTTTATATAAATGTATACTGAGTTTGTGATTTCATTATTCATTTCCTCGAAGATGGCTCCAGTTTGGGCCTAAAGTACTTAGGGGAGAAATACGGTGCCTTCATAAATTCATTCCAGCCAGAAGTCAATGTATATGAACGTGTGTGTGTGTGTGTGTGTGTGTGAGAGAGAGAGAGAGAGAGAGAGAGATCTAATGTACAATCATCTCTATATATAAAGGCGAAACGTAAGTGGATCTCTGTATGTATCTGAGTGCCCGGTTATTACTAAAAAAACTACGACCACCAAAAACAAATATATCTGATTCGGTATCACCTAAGGTACATTTTAGCAAAATAATTATCATGGTAAAGTTTGTATAAGGGAAGATATTTGTAAATTTAAAAATATATAATGATAACATTAGAAATCATGATAGCATTTTTGGCGCTTCAAATGTTTAAGCAAAGTTACTATAAAAAGATACGCTTACGATTAATTTATTTATTGCAAACGGTTGCACCCATTAGTGACAAATAAATCCTTGCCTCTCGACCGAATTTCTTTGCCACAAATGAGCGTGCTTACGACATAGAGTAAACAAACCAAACCTTTTATCGTAAAATGAAAAATAAATTAATCAAATGATATAAGTTAAACAAATGATATATTATGTATATATACAGTTTATTATAATGATTAATTATTTTGTAGATTATAATATTTGTACTTTAATTCACTATTTCGTGCTTAAAAAATGCACTCACACAAAAGAAAAACCAAACAAAAAACAATGCAGACGTTCAAATTTTTAAAAACATATAGGAAGTAAAGTTGGTGAACATAGTGGTACCAATGTGTAAGGGAGGGCGCTACTCCTGACCCTGGATTGCTCCACTTAACTCTTGATCCTTAACTTTGTGGGGAGGGGGACATGTTATTTTGTTTTTGGTGTTTATGTTACTTTCCATTTTGTAGTGGTATGTTTGGTAAGGCAAATGAAGTAAAGATGTGAAACGACGCGGAAAAAAATATATCTAAAAACAAAGTACAAAGAAAATTAAATTTATATATCAAGAAATATATGAAAAAGAAATATTACAAATATTCTAATTCAGTCTGTTGAATATTCCTCTGTGTGTGCGTGTGTGTGTATGTGTAACTAACACGAGTCTGTTGAATACTTCTCTCTATATATGTACTAACACGGATACTAACACGGATATTATGGAAAAAGATTAAATATTGAAAGTGTCCTGTCGACTACAAAATGTATGTGGACTAAATATTTCATGTAAAGTAATGATATATAGAAATATAGCAACGTGTGTTAGTTGTTTGTCTCTTTCGGGGTTTGACGAAATTTCTGTAGTTGTGTCCGAGTCTCACCGAAAAAGTATAACAATGAAGAGAATGGTAGCAGAGGGTATACATTTTCGTGGCGGTTGACTGCTGGAAGTCAAATGTAAAAGAGAGGAAGTGTGTATTGACTGTTAGTCGAAATGGAGAGAGTGAGAGTGTTCTCTCTGGAAGTCACAATGGAAAGAGAATGAGTGTTGGAAGATGAGAGTATTTATAGACAATCTTTGTCATGCAGTAGACGCCAAAAATACGGGACAAAATTGAAGTTGCAGATGTAGTTGTGAGCACTAACCACGTGCTTTTCCTGGCCAATAGGTTCCCGAGACTGATTAGTTTACCGACGTCCACCACCTTTGTTTCAAGAACAAGTGGCATTACAGCCATTTTAAACTACAGGAGTGTAAATCCTATAACTTATAATTCTGACTTAAGCAAGAAGGCATCAAATACCTTTTTTGAGTCTTTGGTATGACGACCCGGAATTGAACCCCGGTCTCCAGGGCCGTTGGCGAACACTCTACAAACTACTTTAATTAATTTCTAAAAGCATATACTATAGTTAATTCTTAAGAACATATACTCAAATCAATTTTTAAGAATATTTACTTTAGTTAATTTTTTACGCATCAAAAAACAAAAATAAAGTGAACTTTCTAATTTTTACGAGTGTAAAACAAGAACATTAATTGAATTAGTATCGCTTTAAAAATCATTTTTATGTTTTTAATAAATAAATATTTTAAAAGACGTTTTATTTTATAAAGAATTGTAATAAACAGCGTCTGTCCGCCTATAATTTTCCTGATAAAAAAGATTTGTATATTACTGGTGTTAATTTGATATTCAACAAATTTTCCTGGTGTCTTTTAAAACACAGCTTTATAATGGGTAACTATGAGTTTGTTAAGCGAGAATAAAACAAGTCGATTCTCTCAAATAACAGGATAACAACAGAATTTTATTTTTAAAATTTGGCGCCTGTCAGTGTGTGTATGTGTGTGTGTGCATGTTAAGTATTTGAGCGCTGATGACCGGAAATGTGTCGGCTTTATTGCTGAAGTCACAACATTCCTCCCAACTTAAAGAGATTTGAATTCCCCTATTATCAATATTCAGAGGATATATTCTTGTAAATATCTTGGTGTCGATATTGTTCTTCTGCGTCTGTTTGTTCTTGTTTCGTTTGTTGTTGTAGTTTCATTTCTTCTGTTGTTATTGTTGCTATTACTGTTTCATCTTCATCTGTGATTTGTTCTTCTGATTGTTTTGATGTGTCCTTACTTGTAGTTGTTTCTTGTATTAGTTGTGTGGTTAGTGCGTATTTCGTTATGATTACTATAATTGTCTACATTATTGTCTTATGCTTTTCCGTTTTTCTCAATGCTACCATATATGTCAGTCTCTAGTCTTTCATTCACTAATTTGTTTGCGATATTGAACAGGCTAATATCCCTGATTATCTCCCTTTCATCATATTAGCCTAGCCTAGCCGAGTTCTAATTTGTGAGCCTTTCGTTTCAATTACAGTATAAAATGTTAGTTTATACTGTGTGGATCATTTGTTTCTCTTTAGTTGTTTTACGGGTACATAGTCTCCAGGTATGAATTTTATTTCTTTGGTCCTTCTGTTTGCATTGAATTTATTTTTATATTTTTCATTTTCTTTGAATTATATTATATTATTTATCTCTTTCTTTTCTATTTCATTTCTGTTCGGTTTGTTATAATCTAACTTTATCCTAATTTCTCAACCTTCCATGGCTTTATAAGGTTCTATGCCCGTTGCTGAGTGCGGTGTGTCTCTGTACGCCGTTAACATTTCTATTATGTTGATTCTTCTTTCTATTTTGTAGGTTAGCGATTTGTTCTGCTTTATTACATTCTTGTAAATGATTCAACTTCTCTATTTGCTTGTGGATGCAATGGAGTTATCCAGTGATGGTGGAATCCTTCTTCCACGAATTCTGCAAATTCTTTTGATTGGAATAGTGGTCCATTATCAGTTAGTATTTTCCTTGGAATCACGAATATTTCTTATAGTTTGATTCTTGTCTCTGTGTAACTTGACCTCAGGTGTATGATCACTTGGTTGTCGTGTCTGTCTGGGTATGGTCATCAAAATCTAAGTTAACTATCTCCCAGCCTTTCTTGGGTATAACAGTGGGTTTTATTGGTTCTAGTCATGATACTACTTTACATCTGCAGCATTGGTCTAGGATTCTATCAATTATATTGTTCATTTTACTGGACCAATATTTTTCTCTTGGTCATTGTTTAGTTTTTTTTCTTCCCCTGAGTCCAAGGTAGAGTCCTATTTTTGCTATCTTCTTTTGTAGCGAATTTGGAATAATTATCTCCCCTGTATACTATTCCTTCGATTATGCTGATTTCTTCTTTTATATGTTTGCATGGTGACATCTCCAGGTCCTTTTCAGCTTTGATCTAGTCATTTATGATAACGTATGATATCAGTTGTCTTAGTATATTATCTTTCTTTGTCTCTGTCCTTATTCAATCAAGCATTTTAGCGTTTTCTTTGAGTGAAATAGGTCTTATCACTTGTTCTGTGTTGTCTTGACGGTTCTCTGATATGGAGTGTCTCAATATATAAGTCTAATGGATCCAGTTCATTTTTTCTTGGTTCATATCTAAGTTCAAAATCAGTCTTATTTCTTTGATTCATTTTTCTATGCATGGTAGGTTTGACTTAGTAAAACATTGGCATCAAAACTTTGTGGGCTGTTATTATAGTAAAATTGGATGCTCCTATTTGGTAATTTCTTAGTCTAGTCACTGCCGATTTTACAGCTTAAGCATCTTTTTCCGTTTGGCTGTATCTTTTTTCTATGTTCGATAGTCTTCTGCGATGAAGTGTATCGGTTATTGTCCTTGTGGTTCTTTCTGGAATAATTCAGCACTCAGTCCTTCATGGAAGCTTGTTTCTGCCCTTAGTGTAGTTTATTTGTTTGGATCAAAATATGCTATTGTTTCAGGACTGGTTATCGCTGACTAAAGTTTTTCAAATGCTTCTTTTTCTTCGCTGTTCCATTTGAATTTTGTTTTTTTTCTTTGTTAGGTTTCTCAACAGTGCACTCAGTGTTGCATAATTCCTAATAAAGTTGTCAAGGTATCTGTCATTCTAAGAAAGCTTTTAACTTCTTCTTTGGATTTTGGTTCCTTGCAGTTTAGCTTCAATCTTCCTCAGGACTGGTTTTAGCCCTTCTGATGTGAATAAATTACCAGAATATTTGTTTTATCAAATTCTCTCTTCTCTCGGTTAAATTTGACTCCGTATTCCTTGGCTCTCAGTAATACATTTTCTAAGGTTCTGTTGAATTCCTCTCTATCTTTTCCTCCGAGGATTATGTCATCTCTTTGGTTCATACATAGAGGTATGTCACCGAATATTTGGAACATTACTTGGTTGAATACATCTAGTGATGATTTTGCCCCGAATATCAACCGTTTTGGTCTGTACTTTCCTCAAGGTGTACTAAATGTAGCTAATTTTCGAATTTCCTCGTTGATTGATAGTTGGTGGTACCCTGCTTTCAGGTCCATTTTGCAAAATACTTTGGTGGTTTATGACGTCTTCGATGATAGGTGATTGGAAATACCTTCTTTTTCTATATTTGTTTGGTATACTCATGTCTATACTTGCCCGTATCATGTTTGGTTCCGGTTTGTTGAGTTCTCTCGTCGCATATCTTGGTTTAGGTCGTGTGACTAAAGGTAGACACCATATGATTGCTTAATTTCTGAGCACTTGGAAATACCATCTGCTTTTTGTTCGATCTATTTTCAAGTGAGGACTTGGTAGTATGGTACACGTTTGGGTTTCTAAGCAATTGGTTGTATTCTCGCTTCCATTTCGAATCCTACTTCGATGATTTTTCCTGTCTTGGGTAGTTTAATGTTCCCCATTTCTTGGAATACATTTTAATATTCTCCAATTGATTCTTTTATGGATTTCGGTTCATTTATTCCATTTATCCGTTTAATCTCTGTTCGTTTGTTTCTTTAAGGTCCCCAGTTGGTTCTAATATCATCATGCCTTGTTCTATTGGTGAATCTCTGCTTATCAAGGGGAGGTTATCTATGTGTCCTCTCACGACAACAAATTTTGTTTTAATACCTCTGTTCTTGTTCCGAATAATCGTTTCAAATTCTCCTTTCACTGATAATTCTCCCTGTATAGTCTTTACTCGGTCATAGTTGGGTTTTAATTCACTAATATTTCTTCTTCTTCTTCTTCTTCTTCTTCTTCTGCTTCTTCTTCTTCTTCTTCTTCTTCTTCTTCTTCTTCTTGCCTTGAATTTGTATTCATCTATAATGTTTGCAGAAGCTCCGCTGTTAGGTCCACAGTATGCGTCGATATTTGCAATTCTTACTTCGATTGTATTATATTTTTGATTTATAGTCTTAATTTTGTGTATCCTAATCTTTTCAGCCATTTTTCTGCTAAATTTCTCATCTTCAGAACTTTTATCTGATTCCGTTTTAATCCTCCTTATTCTGAAGTATTCTTTTCTCTGTAGAGCCGTCTCATTTTTTGGCTTCCACCTACGTGTCGCTGGTAATTACAGCAGTCTGCGGAGTGGTTTCTCTTCTCGCAGTTATTACATGCTTTCTTGTATGGCGGATAGTTTTCTTTCTTATCAAATTCGTGCATTTTGGCACAATGTCGACATGTTCTCTGTTCCCTCTGCTCTGTCCAATCCGTCATTTGTTTTCTTCTTATGACATTATTTTATCGGATCGGTCCTCACTGTTTATGGTTTTTCTATGTGCTTCTGTTATTTCTTTTACTTCTCACTTGAGGTCGTATCGTTGACTTGCTTCTTCTAAGAAGTTATTCAAATTCCATTGTTTTTGCATTGCTTTTGTTATCATTTCGCTGTCTTCAATTGTTTGAGTTGTTCCAGAAAGACTATCTTGCCTATTCCTTGAGTCTCATAGCGTATTCAATAATTGTCTCCTTATAATCTGGTCTCGTTCTATTGAACAAATGCCTACTGTGTTGCTTGTTTTATTTCAGTATGAAGAGGTAGTTTAATTTTCTTTTCACTTCTTCAAAAGTCCCATTTCTATTTTGTTCCGTGCTCAGTAAATATTCGACTATCAGCATTATCTCTCTTCCACCGTATCTTTTTAACAAATTATTTTGTCGTTATCGTCTGTGACTCTTTGTAAATGAAATTCATCTTCAAATTCTTCTTGCCACATTCCCATCTTTGGTCCTGTCTGAGTCTATGTTGAACAGTTGTAAGCGTAAGGTGATCCCCGAGTTAGCCATCTTAATTTTATTTTTTTCAGTTAAAACGCGCGGACTTTTCACAAACACAGGGTAATGGTTATTAAACGGCACTGATAGATGTATGAATATAGACAATAGTGATTACAGAAATAACGCAATAATACACATAAAAGAAAAAAACCCTTACCTTTCTGGGTCTTCTCTTCTCGTTTTTTTTCTCTTATTATACGAGCCGCTTATTTTCCTCTACTCTTTTTTTTTCTTATTTTCTTCTCTTGTCTTATCTTTATCGCATCTTCCTTACCAATTTTATGGTTAAGATTTTATAAACCAGCTTTTTAAAGAGTAACTGTGAGTTCGTTAAGCGAGAATAAAACAAGTCGATTCTCTCAGATAACTGAATTTTATTTTAAAGATTTGGTACCTATCGGTGTGTGTGAGGGGTGAGCGTGTGTGTGTGTGTGTGTGTGTGTGTGTGTGAGTGTGTGTGTGTGTCTGTGAGTGTGTGTGTGTGTGTGTGTGTGTCAGGTATTTGTGTGCTGATAACCATAAATGTGTCAGCTTTATTGATGAAGTCACAACAATGTTATCTTTTTTATGGTTAATATCAATGTTTTCTCCAGTAAAATTGTTTTTTGAAACAAGAATTTTTACTAAATTATTGGTTATGAATTAATGATGTCTCCATTTTAAATTATCTTAATATGTCAACGTTAAGGGTGAAATGCCATCAGCAGGTTCTTTTTATTCAATTTGTGACATTTACCTAATCTTTTTTTTTATGTTTATACAACAATAGTAGAAAACTCTTCGAAACAGTCATTCAACCTCTAGGGGCTCATTCATTAGGTCAGAAGTCTTCGAACAAATCTAGCGGACAAAGAAGCTGTTCGAGTGGGGTTGGCCTTGGACACTAGACATTTCAACAGCTATAGGTAGAAAAAAGAAATCTACCTAAAACTGATTGATACTAAACCAGTTTACGATCCTCAGTCTGCCTCTCAACAAAGACTGGATCCGTCACCGATTTAATCAAATTAACCTCGAGAGAAGGTATTTGCTGTAGGTAGCCAACCATGTAAGAGACTTCCCTCCTCGGTACGGAAAAACCGTTCTGCCATCCAGTTTTTTTTTTTTTTTTTTTTTTTTTTGAGCCTTCGATCAATTCCCACTGGCTTCAGTTGCAAAGGAAAACCATCTCTAATATAAATCGTGTTTAGTACTCGCTTTTTTATTCATAATTTTTTAAATAATAGTTTAATAAAAGAAAAATCAATGATTATATAATGTACAGATATGTGATATATTTCATATTTGTATTTAAAAAAAATATTTATAAAGCACAAAACAACAAACATTAATTATATTAAATGACTATAAATTATTTAACCGGACATTGGCCTAGCGGCTAGAGTGTTCGCCAATGGCCAGGGAGAGTCATACCAAAGACTCAAAAAATGGTACTTGATACCTCCTTGCTTAACACTCAGCATTATAAGGTACGGATCAAGGGTAAAGTGGAGCAATCCTGGGAAAGGAGTAGCGCCCTCCCCTACACCTTGGTGTAGTAAGCTATCGAAAAGGGAGCCTTCGGGTCACCCTCGACTATGGTCGCCAACTTTTTTATAAATTATTTAGAGGTGCGCTTAGTGTAACGTTTATCGTCGTCGGAAATTGAATCGGTGACCCAAGTTCAAATCTTGGACGAAGCTGCTTACTTTGCCTTTATATTCTTGGGAAAGGAATGAATCCATTAGTTTCTCCTACGTATGCGTAAATTGTTGAGCAAACTAGGTTCTTTTGACTTAGTAAGGCTATCAGTCTTGGAAAAGGAAAATTTGCTTTATTCTACTAAAAATCAACTTTGTGTCTCATCCTACCCATAGTGGAAGGTTTGAGTAAATATATCCATAACCATAAATGGATATATAATGCACCACTCTCGACACTCTGGATGGTGGGTCTGTGGGACATTTTCAGAGGCCTACTTAACAGGCGACAAAACAAAGTTTATCACTACTGAACCAACTCTGACAATGGCAGGAATGTTCGTTACAGGCTGAGGGAAGTCACATAACCAGAAAGAGAGGGGAAGACAAACGAGTTTTTAGTTTACTTTGTTGAGATTTTGAAAACGCGTTTTTAATGTTTTAACGTTTTAGAATTCCTTTTGAAGGGCTTCAACAGATAGCAAAAAGTTTTCTCCAGCAAAAAAAAAAAAAAAAAAAAAAAAAAAATCCAGCCTTATTAAATCAAAACGCCAAGAAATAAACGTGAGAAGCAAATTATAAATGCGAGATTATCAACATTTTTTGTCATCTAGACAGGAATAATGATCGACGGCTTTCTAATCCTGTCTTGAAGCAAGCACTAAAAGACACCCAAAAACATTACATAATTGTGTTTTGCTATTTAATTCCAATATGGTCTTTTATGATCTTCATAAATGGGCAATTATTTTGCTGATATAAAAATGTCAAACACCCTTGAAATAGAATAGTCAGCTTGCAGACTGTCAATCTGCGTTAGAATTCTCAACGTGAACAATCTAAGCCATAGAACGAACGTTCATTCTTAACAAAAATTTACCCGAACGAAAAAGACTTATGATTCCTAACTACAGCGATAAATGACAGTAGCGTCATGAACAATAATTCGTGAGAATTACTGGTTTGGTTTGGTTTGGTTTACCTTACTTTGGTTTTATGGCATAACAACCTTTGTTGGTTATTTAATACTAAATCCTGTTTTTACATATATATCAAATATATAATTTGTAAACACATTTTGTTAATAAACACAGTTAAATGATCCAACAGTTCTATTTCTAACAATTCAATTTAGCATAAATTAACAAAATTTACTTGTTCCAAGTATTGCTATGTATCTAACAATTCAATTAAACATCATTCATTTGTTAATACATAGTTAAATGATCAAATAGTTCTATTTCTAACAATTCAAGTTAGCATCAGTCATTTGTTTGCATTCAGTTTAAATATCAAACAATTCTATTTGACTCATTGATAGGACCCTATCAGGTGCTACCACTCCGAATCAGAGTGGACCCGGGAGCAATCGCAATAAAGGGTTACTTCGCATTCTCTAAAGCTCCAGCATTACTAAGAACCTCACCGTCAGATTGTTTAGTGTCATATCCAGGACAGTCGTTGAGGGAGTCTATTTGACTCATTGATAGGACCCTATCAGGTGCTACCACTTCGAATCAAAGTGGACCCGGGAGCAATCGCAATAAAGGGTTACTTCGCATTCTCTAAAGCTCCAGCATTACTAAGAACCTCACCGTCAGATTGTTTAGTGTCATATCCAGGACAGTCGTTGAGGGAGTCTATTTGACTCATTGATAGGACCCTATCAGGTGCTACCACTTCGAATCAGAGTGGACCCGGGAGCAATCGCAATAAAGGGTTACTTCGCATTCTCTAAAGCTCCAGCATTACTAAGAGCCTCACCGTCAGATTGTTTAGTGTCATATCCAGGACAGTCGTTGAGGGAGTCTATTTGACTCATTGATAGGACCCTATCAGGTGCTACCACTTCGAATCAGAGTGGACCCGGGAGCAATCGCAATAAAGGGTTACTTCGCATTCTCTAAAGCTCCAGCATTACTAAGAACCTCACCGTCAGATTGTTTAGTGTCATATCCCGGACAGTCGTTGAGGGAGTCTATTTGACTCATTGATAGGACCCTATCAGGTGCTACCACTCCGAATCAGAGTGGACCCGGGAGCAATCGCAATAAAGGGTTACTTCGCATTCTCTAAAGCTCCAGCATTACTAAGAGCCTCACCGTCAGATTGTTTAGTGTCATATCCAGGACAGTCGTTGAGGGAGTCTATTTGACTCATTGATAGGACCCTATCAGGTGCTACCACTCCGAATCAGAGTGGACCCGGGAGCAATCGCAATAAAGGGTTACTTCGCATTCTCTAAAGCTCCAGCATTACTAAGAGCCTCACCGTCAGATTGTTTAGTGTCATATCCAGGACAGTCGTTGAGGGAGTCTATTTGACTCATTGATAGGACCCTATCAGGTGCTACCACTCCGAATCAGAGTGGACCCGGGAGCAATCGCAATAAAGGGTTACTTCGCATTCTCTAAAGCTCCAGCATTACTAAGAACCTCACCGTCAGATTGTTTAGTGTCATATCCCGGACAGTCGTTGAGGGAGTCTATTTGACTCATTGATAGGACCCTATCAGGTGCTACCACTCCGAATCAGAGTGGACCCGGGAGCAATCGCAATAAAGGGTTACTTCGCATTCTCTAAAGCTCCAGCATTACTAAGAGCCTCACCGTCAGATTGTTTAGTGTCATATCCCGGACAGTCGTTGAGGGAGTCTATTTGACTCATTGATAGGACCCTATCAGGTGCTACCACTCCGAATCAGAGTGGACCCGGGAGCAATCGCAATAAAGGGTTACTTCGCATTCTCTAAAGCTCCAGCATTACTAAGAGCCTCACCGTCAGATTGTTTAGTGTCATATCCAGGACAGTCGTTGAGGGAGTCTATTTGACTCATTGATAGGACCCTATCAGGTGCTACCACTCCGAATCAGAGTGGACCCGGGAGCAATCGCAATAAAGGGTTACTTCGCATTCTCTAAAGCTCCAGCATTACTAAGAGCCTCACCGTCAGATTGTTTAGTGTCATATCCAGGACAGTCGTTGAGGGAGTCTATTTGACTCATTGATAGGACCCTATCAGGTGCTACCACTCCGAATCAGAGTGGACCCGGGAGCAATCGCAATAAAGGGTTACTTCGCATTCTCTAAAGCTCCAGCATTACTAAGAGCCTCACCGTCAGATTGTTTAGTGTCATATCCAGGACAGTCGTTGAGGGAGTCTTACCCATCTGTAGAGATGCAGTTAGTGTATTCTACAGCCTCAGCCGACTGGGCTAAATGACACTTGTCTCATAAACAATAATACATGAGAATTACTGGTTGGAATACATCCTGGGATAGCGAAGTTGTATCCCTTTTGTTGTTGTAATCGATCACCTCTCTTAGAGAACGATAAATAAAATCGTTAACTTGATATACACTAACATAGTATCCGAAGTGGTTAATCCAAACCGAGATTCTTCATAAAAGGAAAAAAATAATTTTCTACCATAAAAAACGAAAAAATGAAATGTTCTAATTCGAAACACTTGCGGCATTCAGTTTTCTAAACCCATCAGAATGGATAGCAATGGTGTCGAAGATTCGAGAGATTTCGACACGCGTCCGAATTGCACCCGGTGACTCGACCAGTCCAAATCAATACCCTAATATATTTTATAGGAAGAGAAGTAGAAAATGTATATAAAACCAGTACATTTTCAAATAAATACAGTGACAGTGATTTCGACACTGTATCAATAAAATTCGAAGCTCACTTCGTTCCGAGGAGGAACATCACTTATAAAAAGAATAAATTCCAATCAAGAGAATCTATAACAACATTTACAAAAGCATTATACGAACTTATTAAACGTTGTGATTTCGCTAATAAAAACCGAGAAATAAAGGATAGGTTCGTAATTGAACTCCCATATAAAAAAAAATATCGGAACATTTTAAGCTTACCGCGAACTCGAGAAAGCCTTAAAAATGGGGCAAATGTGCGAACAAGTCAGGGCACAAAGGGAGGAAAAGCCAACAAAAAATGGAGATGTCCAAACGAACTGGGTAAAGATTCGAAAACCAAAACCACATTCGAAAAACAAAAGAAAACAAAAAGATAAATAAACAAAGCCGGAAAAAGTGTGTCGGTGTTATGAAGATTTGTCGTAGGTCATTTATTTAGTTTGGCTTTTGGTTTTAGATATTTGACTCTGTTGGCTTTCTTCTTACCCCAGTCTGTGAAGGCTACAAAAGAAGAAAAGGAAGAAGACGAAGATGGAAGATACCTTTTAAGTTTCAACTTTATTCTTTTTGCATTTCAACTTTATTTCATTTGGGTTTTTACACGGCTATCCTGTAGTGAAGAACGTCTTCTTGGACTATTTGAGAACAATCGTTTCTCTCAAATAAGGCGCTGTAATGCACTAGTCATTTTCGGGGTTAATACGTCCAAATTCGGTGTTTTTTAGTGGTAGGTAATATGTCCATTTTGGGCGCTTTCTGTAATGCTTGTTTCAGCGGTATCAGCTCGCTAGTATCAGGTTTTAAAAAAGCCAAATCAGCACATGTGTAGGCTACTAGCAGCTGCGTCAAAAAAGTTCCGTTCAGTGCTACAGTGGAAGCTAAAGTGAGGTCGAATTTCCCCTTTTTGCAAGGACAGTTCCTTTTCCGGGCATGCATCGTCCCCACCCGCTTCCAGGAATTTCTGCACTTCTTGAACCCATTTTATTTTATTTATCTTATTTTTATTTTTCTAATCACAAGTGTGATAGATGTAGCCGACAACATGTCTGGGGCCGGTGTCCGGCGAAAAGGAAAACCTGAAAGGAAAAACACAACCGCCCAAACCACTTCACAGTATGTTGCTGAATCAAGTTAAGTCTACCCGAACGAAAAAGACTTACGACTCCCAACAGTAGCGCCAAGTGACAGAAACTCACAAACTTCCATCTTTTCACGACCTCTGAACAAACAACGAAAGGTCCTATATTTAAAACGGTTTTTATGTTTGCTTCTCTCTCCCATCACCTGACAATCGCGCCGCCAGTATTTGTTTCGTTTTTCACGCCCACTCTCCCAATCATTCTTTTGTAAATTGTCTCCTAACCTACGCAGATAGCAGTCACCGACGCCTACATCACACATTTCGTATTTGGTCCGACCCCCAAGGCGACAATGACGTAGTTGATACAAGTTCGCGTTCAGTGATCGTGAACATCTCGTATTTCAGTACCCTGTGCTACTTTTTGAGAAAAAATCCCTTAAAAAATAACACTTTTCTGCGTGCTTCATATGTTTGTTATAAAGGTATTTATAAGTAATGAAATATGAAAAAAAAAAACTTTTATTTTATTTTATTGTATTGTATTAATTTAGAGGGCTATTGTAATACAAAATAATGATCATTTGAATCTAATTAATTTCAAAGTTAAAACTTCATCGTCAGAGACCCTTTTTTAAAAGAATAAACACGGTGTTGGATGTTTTCACTTTGACATTAATTAGATTCAAATAATTATTAACACAATACAATACAATAAAATAAAGTAATTTATGCAATACTTCAAGCAAATTACAAAATGATTTTATGAAAAATTATGTTTTTGGAGTTGTTTTTAAGGGATGTGAAACTTTATCACTTTGCTCGGTAGGTTGTAGGTAGTATCAAACCTTCCCACAATGATACCACAAACTATGACCTCGCCGCAAAACCTATTTATTTGTTTATTAATTTTTTGCTTTTTATTTAATTCGTGACGCGTTCCACTTACTTGTTTTTGCATCTTTTATTGACGTCAATAGAGCGTTACGAATTCTTCTTCTTCTTCTTCTTCTTCTTCTTCTTCTTCTTCTTCTTCTTCTTCTTCTTCTTCTTCATGTTAATTCATGCGTCTCTTAGATATCGTTCATATTTTCGTTTTAAGTAAGCTATAGAAGACAACAATATCGAAACGTTATAACCTTTCTCTAATTACATAAACATATCTTGCAAGTGAGAACTAACCCATTTACATAGTTTTATTTGGTGATGAATAAAAAGGATGACTTGAATCACGATCATATATATAGGGTTTGGTTTCTTTGTTTAATGGCATATGAAGTTTTAACCCATTACTGGCGGAATAAAAGGGCTTCATACCTTTCCCAATGGTTTGTTGCAGAGCCGATAAGCAAGTCGACTCTACAAATTGTTTTAGTTCAGCGTGAGAGTAATGACAGCCAAAAAGAACAATGAAGGAAACAAAGGGGAGATAACAGTATAACAAAGATGACAATCTATTTGTTGAGGTTACAAATAAAGTGTACCATACCCATGATACGGATATGTGAAACGTACATAGAATGTTCATAACATATATACATAGAACATAGGAATCCCGAAACCCGAAAAACATGTAACGACTTCTTAATTCAGGTACGAAACCTTTTATTACCTTTGAGTTAAAGGTTTCGACATAAGGAAGAGAGATGCACAATCTTTCTATGATGACTTTTCCATCTGCCCCCCCCCCCATCACGTGCGTCGTCCGTAGCGCACAAATTCGTCTGGCCTCAGCAAGCCCCGAAAGTCGACCCTTCCCGTTCGGAGTCTAGTTCTCAACTAACTGACTTTCTTCAAAATCCCCAAAATCCTCCGCGCGCGCTTCCGGTGCATGACGTCATTCCCAAATTTCTATCTGGGATTTTTATTTTGACATCTGTGAACGACACATCCTCCTCGCGCGCGCGTTAACACCTGCGCTCAAGTTTGCACCTAACTAACCCATGTGCTGAGCCGAAAGGTTCTCAGTCTAACTAAACCAAAAGGCAAGATATATAAAACGAAATCCCTCGGCCATTATATTAAGATGTAAGTTCGTTGTTGTTGTAATCAGCTGGATGAGTGGTTGGTTGGTTGGTTTCTTTGTTTAATGGCATATCAACTCTTTTTAGGTTATTTAATGCCAAAGCCATTCTCCTAGAAGAACAGTAGTGGTACTATTTAACCCATAGCTGGGAGGATAAGGGGGTTCATACCTTTCCCAAGGGTATTTGCCCGAAAGTGAACGTAATAGCGCGACTGGAGTACGAACTCGAGTACTACGATTCCGTAATCCATCGCTTTAACCATTACACCACGAGGACACCCCCCTGGATGAGTGATGTTGGTGGCTGATATGGTCGTCGTTGGTAAAGAGGTGCCGTCGCTATCGGTGCACTAAGACTATCGTGCCTTAGCAATAATAAGTCACTCGGGCGGACAGGGAACCGAAACTAAGGTTGCTGTACCTTAGTGCTGCGCAGCAGAGCAAAGCGTACAGGGAACCGACAGCTAAGGTTGCTGTACCTTAGCGCTGCACAGCAGTGCAAACGAATCGAGCCAACGGACCAGGAAGCCGCGGCTAAGATTTGCGGTATCTTAGCGCTGTGCAGACAGGGAACCGAATGCTAAGGCTAACCCGTGCCTTAGCACTGCACAGCCAAGCAAACGAACGGACAGGGAACCGGCCGAATGGTTAAGACCGGGTGGTCTTAGAGCCCTCTTCGTGTTTGCCTCCAGGCCGTCTGCTTCGATGTGTTCGTAAGAACAGTCAGAGATACTCCAACTCGCGGAATGAGACCTCTAGTAATCCTTAAAAGGACCTTTTGGCATATGTAAGGGGAGTAAGGCGAATGCGACCACGAGATTTAGGATTCAGCCTTGGAAGTAAGGCGAATGCGACTACGAGATGTAAGATTCAGCCTTGAAAGAGCTTCGCTATAAAATGAGCGTGCCGCCGGGCCATTAAAAAGGGCTTATTGATATCAAGCAGGAACTGTGACACACTAACAGGGCCGCTTTGACGTAAAGTTCGTCTTTTAAAAAATAGAAGTGGAAATACCGTTCTTCTTTAGCCTGGGATAGGCTTTAGAAGATAATCCACTTTATTCTAATTGAATTACTTTTGAAAGACGAGCCCTATTAATGATGTAAATGTCATTTATTCCCTTTTTCTTTTAACTGTAACGGCAGGTCATGGTTATATAAGTTTTCATATCAGGTTGTAGCCGGATGTAATGTTTTTAAGGTTTGAGTGATCCGGTGTGTTTACGTTTTTATGCGGGTCACGAAAGTGTTAGTATGTTGCTGGGCCGATAAGGATGCTGACCCCACAAGCTTGTTGAAAAAGAAATAATATGACAATGAGGAGACAAACACGAAGATGTTGAGTTCAACGAACGTCAGCTTTTTTCAGTAAAACGACGTGTGAATAACAAACAAGTCTGGATATTGAGGTTGGTCAGGATCGGTATTGTTGTTCGGGTAAGTCTGGATTGTTGTTCAGGTAGTTGACGTCGGTCGGCTGGTCGACTTGAGTTCTGGAACAAGGCTGTCTGGTAGGGTAGACAGGGCAAGAACGTCTCCAGACTGGAACGACGGTTCGTTGTTGTAAAGAAGAAACTTTCTATTATGTAAGGGCAGCTTGTATGTCGATAGATTATCGCTAGAGTCAAGACGTGATCGTGCAGTCAGCGGATGACGGTCTGAAGGAATATGAACAGTGGAGAAAATCGGTTCGGCTGCGAACTAGACCATCTTCAGCTGTCGACAGGAACGGCTGCGAGCTGGAACATCTTCAGCAGTCAGCAATAACGGCTGCGAGCTTGAACGTGACCCGCGGAGAGCGAGTTTGTTTGTGTGATTAAATGTAGTCCGCAGAGGATTGGTTCGGCCACGAGCTCGCACGTGTTTTACTTCTTTAACAAGTTAAACCGTGCACAGGCGGAATCGCTGCGAGCTAGTACGTGTACGCTTCGGTCGCGAGCTTGAACGTGTTGAGTTTTCTTTGAAAGATTAACCACTGTTAGACGGGATCGCTACGAGTGGGCACGTGAGCGCTTCGGCTGTGGACTTGAACGCGATCGGCCTCCTTTGCAGCTTGGACTGCGATTAAGAGGGATCACAAGCGAGCCTGAACGTTCCATCTTCTTGGCAAGATCGACTGGAGTTAGGCAGGATTAGGAGCGAGCGTGAACGTTCAACAGAAAGTCGGCGCAAGGAGAAGAGTCAAATGAGTTGACCGAGTTGGTCACCGAGCGGCTATTTGTTTAGCATCCCACTATGCTAAAATGTGGCACAAGGCCTTTTTAATGGGGGGAACAGACGCAGAGTCAGAGCCCAGACATGTCTGGCGGCTCCCAAAATATCTTGGGCCCCGTCGGCATTCCCTGAAAAATAGGGCGCCTTAGGCGCCAGGTGATAAACCGAGCCCTGCTGAAACAGGTGAAAGCTTGGGGAGACGGCTCCCTGAGACTCGAGATTAGAATTAGGATCCTTATCTCCTTTTTAAATTGAAGCATCAACATCATTATGAACTTCTCTTACAGTAGGAATCCAAAGTATTTATAGGTCATCTAGTTTTCTTTTAAAATGTTATCTTTTAAATCAGCACCCTGACTTAAAAGCCGTTACATTTCGTTATAAACTAATCACATATTATGTCCGTTGTCAGTTTCCGCAAATTTCCACGGCCACAGAAACCGAACAAAAGTTCCTAGTTCGAGACGACTTGTGTTTTAGCGTTTTCATTTCCAATCAGTCGTCATCGACATTGTTCTTGTTGGTGACTATGAAATACGTCTACAAATTTTAATAATGTATTTTTCTGTATATGTATATTTCAATTTCATTTTCGAGAACAAGTTATGATTTTTTTATATATTGATCTGGTGTTTTCCAATGAATATTTTTGATATATTGAAATGTTATTTTCTGTTAGAAGCTTTTTTTTAAACCAGTAGTAAGTAGTTATTTTCACCGAAATACAAATAATTTTTTTCAACTCTCCAGAACTCTTCTAAGTATTTGAGCTGGTCTCAGCAGTGCTCTGGTCTGTACGATTTCAATTCTTTCTTTAAATGACATCACCCTTCGTTGGTTATTTAATACCAAAGCCATCCTTATAGAAGAACTACAAGTGGTACTATTTAACCCATACCTGGGAGGTAAGGGGTTCATACTTTTCTTAAAGAGTATTTGTCCGAAAGTGACCTTAGTAGAGCGACTGAAGTTCGAACTAGCATTATACGATCTTGCAATCAAGCACTAGAGCCATTATACCACGAAGAATTTTCTCTCTTTTTGTCTGATAATACTAAATCTGGTTTTCTGGCTGGGGTTGGGTGATCCGTTTTAATCTCAAAATCCCTGAGAATTTTATGCGTCTCATTTTCAAGGGTATAATCTGATGTGAGCATGTATCATTTACTTGCATGGTTAAAGATTAGTCGCTTGCACATTTCCAATTGGATCACTTTACCCACCCAGTCATGCCTGCTTTTGTACTTCAGTGTCCGTTTCTTACGTTTACTTATAGTATGATTAACTGTTTCATCTCTCTCTCTCTCTCTATCTATCTATCTCCCTCTCTCAGTCTTGTCTTTTCTTGCCTTTGCATCGTTTGTTCTAATGGTGTGATTGACTGTTTCATCTCTCTCTCTCTCTCTCTCTCTCTCTCTCTCTCTTTCTCACTCTCTCCCTCAGTCTTGTCTTTTCTTGCCTTTGCATCGTTTGTTCTGATGGTGTGATTAACTGTTTCATCCCCCCTCCCCCCTCTCTCTCTCATTTTTGTCTATTCTTGCCTTTACACCGTTTGTTCTAATGGTGTAATTCACTGTTTCATCTCTCTCTCACTCCTCTCTCTCTCTCTCTCTCTCTCTCTCTCCAAGTCTTGCCTATTCTTGCCTTTACAACGTTTGTTCTGATAGTGTGATTGACTGTTTCATCTCTCTCACTCCCTCTCCCTCTCCCCTCTCTCTCTCTCTGCAAGGTTTGTCTATTCTTATCTATTCTTGCCTTTACATTGTTCTTATGGCATTATTTTGTGCTGCTCTTTGAGTCCTTGAATTATTGCATCCACTCAATTCTCAGTGCTGATGAGTCATCTTTTTTGGAATGTATAGTCTCGATTGTAAGGCCTGGTGCATAGTAATCAATTTTCTCCTTCTGTTGTCCATGTTTCCGAGCCCGTGTTTCGTCCAATTTAAGAAGGGACCAAAATATCTTACAGGAAGAAACAGCCCAAGTATTTATTGTTTTAAGTTCCTATCGCAGAGTTTAGTTTTTAGGAGTTTCCTTTCTGACATTACCTTTATGGTCTTCAAATGGAAGTTTGTAACACTTCTACACCACATAGACACTTACTCCACCACATGTCAAGCGGGTCTATGAGTGTCACACTCTGGCATAAGTGCCAGTCGGACTCCTGTCTGTTGTAACCTCCACCGTGATGAAAAGAAGAAGAAACGAACATACAAAAATCCCGTCTTAGTTCGCTAATATAAAAGTTTATTCGCAACTAAACTTTTGAGTAGTTGTCGAGAAGAGATAAACAGCTTATGAAAAATGAGTCAACCGCTTTAGCTAGACTGAGAGAAATAAAACGTCGTGAGAAGAGAGAGAGAGAGAGAGAGAGAGAGAGAGAGAGAGCAGATACAGACCTTGAATTATCTTTCTCGTTTTCTGTTGTAGTTCAAACACGTGCTTGCTCGTTTGTTCTGTCTTCACAGCTTCGCAATGGGTGTGAGACCTCTTCGCAGGAGCTCACCCAAAATGGGCACCGTAATTTTCGACCGTCTTCACATCGTCGCGGCTAGTGTTCAATCGTTGTCTTTACATTGTCGCGTCTGGTCTCCAACTGACCTTTTCCACCTCCATACCCATGGCTCTTCCGCTTGCGCTTCTTTCAGCCAACTAGAATCTGTCGCCGATTTACTGCTGATACATTTCTTTTTTTTTTTTTTTTAACCCGGACCTACCTAATTATATTGCTTGACTATTTCCTTTAATTCTCTTTATAGGTAATTACAGTTTTCTTTTCAGAGTTTATTTTATGATTTCTTGATTCTCTTCCTTCCGTTTTTCACCCAATTGGCTGGGGCTATAGAATACACCGACTGCATCTTTACAAAGGAGTAAGATGCCCCCTCCACCAAGTGTCCTGGATCTGATACAAAACCATCTTATGATGAATCTCCAGTCTTAGAGAATGTAGAGTACTCCTTTCTTGCCATTACACCCTAGAGTGGTAGTGCCTATAAGGTTCCCATCTATGGGTCAAATAGAGCTATTTAATCATTTATTGTACAAGAAGCCATTCTACAGTGTGCAACCAAATGCCTCATGTTAAATTGAAATATTAGTATTTCATAGTATTTCTTGAAACCATTAAATTGTGTGCAAACGAATAAATAATGCTAAATAGAATTGCTAGAGTTAAAAATGAATACTTAATACTATTTAACTGTATGCAAATAAAACTATTAGTTTTAGATAGCGATACTTGAAATCATTTCACTGTATGCAAATAAAACTTAGTGTAAGATAGCTGAACTTGAAATCATTTAATTGTGTGCAAATAAAAATATTAGTGTTAGACAGCAATACGTGAAATCAATTAACTGCGTGTAAATAAAAATATTAGAGCTTGACAGCGATATGTGAAATCATTTAACAGTGTACAAACGGGTGAACTCTGGCACATTTAAAAATTACCTTAACTCTTCGATATTTCTTTTTTTTATTGCTTTTGTTCATTACAAGCTTTGTGCATTTCTTCTTCTTCTTCTTCTTCTTATTATTATTATTATTATTATTATTATTATTATTATTATTATTATTATTTTACTTCTTTGAGAGTTTTTAACACCAGCGTTAGCTGAAAGTTTTTCACTGGAGTTTGAGTGACATCAAGTCTCCTTAAGTCTCCGGGATTCCTCTCTGTATTCTGGCCGATCTTAATAATGCTGTAGTCTGGATGGTCTCCACTTGTCCTCTTATTTCCAAGTCTTCTAGTCCCTTAACCGTTCCGAGCGCACCAGTTATAATTGGTATCACCGTCACTTTCATGTTCCATCTAGGTCTTGGTATTTATCGCTCTTTTCGCTCTCTTTCAATTTTACTCTATGGTCTGTCGGGACGTCAAAATCCAAAATTCGGCAGGTGGTCTTTATTTTTTGTTTACTATCACTTGGTCTGGTCGTCTGGCCGAGATTAGTGATCTGTTTGTATTTCAAAACCCCAGTAACCCAGTCGGCTGAGGCTGTAAAATACACAGACTGCATTTCTACAGAGAGATAAGACTCCTCCAACAAGTGTCCGGGTTATGACACTGAGCAATCTGATGGTGAAGCTCAAGTATTACTGGAGCTTTGGGGAATATGGAGTACCCCTTCATTCCCAGCACTACCAGGTCTACTCTGACTCGGAGTTGTAGCACCAGATAGGGTCCTATCTATGGGTCAGACAGAAATCTTTGATATTTCAACTGAATTGCAAACAAATGACTTATGCTAACTTGAATTGTTAGAAATAGAACTGTCTGATCATTCGACTGTGTGTAAACAAATGATTAATATTGAATAGAATTATAAATGTTAGATAGCAATAATTGAAATCGTTTAACTGTCTAGAAACAATAGCAATACTAGTGTGCAAACAAATCAGTTCTAACCCCTTTAAAGTGAAGTTACCGACAAACACATGATATGTAAGAGATTAATAACTATTTAAATGCATGCAAACAAATGACTGATGTTAAATTGTTACTTGTATAAAGTAATACTGAGATCATTTGATTGTATTCAACAAAAATGAGCCTTTATTAGCAACAAAATATGTTCAAAATCATATATATCTAACATATATGTATAAACAGTAGTTTCTATTAAATAACCTACACTTGTTGATATGCCATAAAATCAAACCAAACCAAATCAAAATCCCAAAGAAGTTTGTGTGTTTCATTTTCCCGGGCGGATTTTGAGTTGTTCATATACCACTTGATCGTATGGTCAAATTTAAATTTCTTGCACAATTCCCAGTGGATCACCTTTCCCAACCAGACATGTCCAGTTTTATAATCTTTTTGCACTAATTTGCTGTATTCGCTTATCATATGATTGATCGTTTCGTCTCTTTTATTATCTTATTACTCCTGGTGAATTTTTCGCACCAGCATTAGCTGATAGCATTTCATTGGAGTCTGAGTGACAGCAAGTCTCGCCAGGCCTCCAAGACTCTTCTCAGTATTCTAGCCGACCTCAACAATGCTGTAGTTTGGATGGTCTCCTCTTTTCCTCCTATTACCAACTCCTCCAGCCCACTTATTAAACCTTTGGGGACCGTTCCAAGTACACCAATTATTATAATCATTATTTACTTCTTTATGAGTTTTTCACACCAGCGTTAGCTGATGGTTTCTCACTGGAGTTTAAGTGAGAGAAAGTTTCCTCAAGACTCCAGGGCTCTTCTCAGATCTTTATTATGCTGTAATCTGAATGGTCTCCACTTGTCTTATTTCCAAGTCTTTCAAGTCTCTTTGCTAATCCTTTGGGGATTGACTCAAGTGCACCATTCACTGTTGGTATCACTGTCACCTTCATGTCGATAGTTTTTTTTCTTTTTTTCTTTTTTCTTTTTTAGTTCTTTAACAATATCTATGTATTTCTCTCTCTTTTCGGTTTCTTTTATTTTCACTCTGTGGTCAGTCGAAAGGGCAATTTTTTGTTGACTATCACTTCGTCTGGTCGTCTGACCGTATTATTATCATTATTATTATTATTATTTCACTCCTTGCGAGTTTTTTTTTTTACTTAAGTTTTAAAAGTTTTAACGTTAGGTTTGGCCTTCTGTTCGGGAATGGGTGAACCGTTAGTCAAAATATCTGATAATTTTATGGATCGCATTTTCTAGGACAGATTCTCCTTTGTGTATATACCATTTGTTAGAATGGTCAAATTTTAGTCTCTTGCACTATTTCCTATGGGTCATTTTTGCTGAACAGTCGTACCCTGTCTTGTACTCCTTTTGTACCAGTTTGCAGTATTCACTTATTATGTGATTAACCATTCTTGCACAATTCTCAGTGGATCCCCTTTCCCACCCAATCTTACCTCGTCTAGTATTCCTTTTGTGCCAGTTTACAGCGTTCGCTTATTATGTGATTAACCATTCTTGCACAATTCTCAGGGGATCCCCTTTCCCACCCAATCTTTCCTCGTCTAGTATTCCTTTTGTTCATGCTTGCAGTATTCACTTATTATGTGATTAACCATTCTTGTACAATTCCTAGTGGATCCTCTTTCCCACCCAATCTTACCTCATCTAGTATTCCTTTTGAGCCAGTTTGCATTATTCACTTATTATGTGATTAACCATTCTTGCACAATTCTCAGTGAATCCTCTTTCCCACTCAATCTTACCTCATCTTGTATTCCTTTTGTGCCAGTTTACAGCATTCACTTATTATGTGATTAACCATTCTTGCACAATTCTCAGTGAATCCTCTTTCCCACCCAATCTTACCTCATCTTGTATTCCTTTTGTGCCAGTTTACAGCATTCACTTATTATGTGATTAACCATTCTTGCACAATTCTCAGTGAATCCTCTTTCCCACTCAATCTTACCTCATCTTGTATTCCTTTTGTGCCAGTTTACAGCATTCACTTATTATGTGATTAACCATTCTTGCACAATTCTCAGTGAATCCTCTTTCCCACTCAATCTTACCTCATCTTGTATTCCTTTTGTGCCAGTTTACAGCATTCACTTATTATGTGATTAACCATTTTTGCTCAATTCTCAATGGAACCCCTTTCCCACCCAATCTTACCTAGTCTTGTATTCTTTTTAAGCCAGTTTGTTGCATTCACTTATTATATGATAAACAGTTTCATCGCTGTCACCACATTACCCAAGTTAGCTATTTCATTTTGCCATATCAATTTTCGCTTTGATATGTAATTGATTATTATGGCATTATTATTCACTCGTTGTGAGTTTTTCACACCAACGTTAGCTGATGGTCTTTCACTGGAGTCAGAGGGAGCAAGTCTCCTCAAGTCTCCAGGACTCTTCTCAGTATTCTGGTCTATATTAATAATGCCATAGTCTGGATGGTCTCAGCTCGTCCTTCAATTTTCAACTCATCTCCTTTACCAAGCCTTGAGGACTGTTCCGAGTACAACAATTATGATTGGTATCACCGCCACTTTCATGTTCCATAGTTTGTTTTTTTTTTTTTTTTTTTTTGTTTTCTGGCAAGGTTTAAGTATAATTATTATTTAACTTAACTTTTGTTATCTTACAATCCTTCACCGATCTTTACCCAAGACCTTGAGTGAAGGAAGATAGTGATTATATTCTATGTACCATCTATACTTTTAAGTGTTACTTTTCCAATCTTACTGACAATACTCTCCTAGAGTGATGAGCAGTTCTTCAAAGTGCAATTTTTGAAAAATTTCATATAATCTGGTATTTATAAACGGATGTAGGCTAATTGCAAAGGAGAATGATTTGTCAAGAGGAGCCGGTGCGCATTAATAGAGCAAGGCGAGTCTTATTTAGAACAGTATTTCATAATGTTTTAATAAATAACACATTTATTTTAGTCAATAAAGTACAAACTAAACAATTTTTGAAAAATAAGAAAATCAGAATTTTTACCTCATATATATTTGGTGCTTATCCAGAATATCCTGCTGTGGAAACTTTTGCACTAATATATATATATATATATATATATATATATATATATATATATTAGTTTTTATATTCATTTAATAGCATGGATTCTTATCTGCAACCAAAGGTTTCATGCCGTCTTATTACGACGATCATCATTTTTCTCAACTTGATAATTGTCGTAATGAGACGGCATGAAACCTTTCGTCGCAGATAAGCATCCCTGCTATTAAATATGTATAAAATTTAATATATTAATATTATTATTATTATTATATAACTCTATTACAGATATTGAGCACTCTCCAAATTATACCGCATTTGGTCAGCCACAAACCCACCTAGTGAGATAGTGACAACGATACGCTGTTGTAATATATATATATACATATATATTGTGTACTTAAGCAGCAAGTCCTTAAGCATGTTCTGTTTAAAACTGTGGAGTATTTTCTTTTTAGGATCTTTTAGTAGCACATAATCAAACACAACCCTGAGAACAACCAGCGAAATGGTCAAAGCGCTTGGACTAGTCATGGGCATTTTCTTCACTTCCTCGACCCAGACATAAGAAAATAATAAGAAGACTTGAACGTCTTCACTTGAAGATCATAAAAAGAAAATATTCCGCGGTCTTTAACAGAACAAGCTTCCTAGTGGGTACTATTCACCAATGACTCGGGTGACTGGGGGTTCAATCCCAGCTCGAGTCATACCAAAAACTCAAAAAATGGTACTTGATACCTCTTTGTTTAATACTCAACATTATAAGGTACTTATCAAGGGTAAAGAGGAACAATCCAGGGAAAGGAGTAGTGCCCTCTCCTACACCTTGGCTATTGCTATTGAAAAGGAAGCCTTCGTGTGCCATCGTCCACGGTCGGCCAACTTTATATATATATATATATATATATATATATATATATATATATATGAATGTAATACTTATATTTACCAACCAGATAAGAGTAGATTTCAGTCGTTATCATCATTTAATTTTACTGAATATTTACTTTAAAAAATTTAATCTTCAACTCGCTACAATTCACCCACTCATTATTTTCTTTGGTCGATCCCTTCAATAAGCATTTAGAAAATGGCGACTTATGACCAATTGCCGATATAGAATTTTGGGGGACAAAATACAGATGTTCAGAAATAAAAAAAATTGATAGATAAATAAAAATTTAGCAACTGACTGAAACTTAGTCTTATATATATATATATATATATATATATATATATATATATATATATATATTGAATATGAGTATTACATTTCTATATACGGGGTGTTTCAAAAAGTTTTATACTATTTGAGATGTACAAGGTTTTTCAGAAAAATTGGCATTATTTTCTAATCAAACAACTTGACCAATTCCCGTTCAAATGACCTGAAATTTTGGCAGCTTGTATAGAAAGGCCTTTTCTTTTCCTGGTCATGGCATTTCTATACATTAAAAAAAAAAAGAAAAGCTTAAATATTAACCATAGAAGTTTGAATTGTTTTTTTTTTTCCCAGGCTGTCAAAATTGTTAAAATTTGAAATCATTTGGTCAAGATTACGAAGTGATATCAATTTTTCTGAAACAACATACACACATGACATATATATATATATGTGTGTGTGTGTGTGTGTGTGTGTGATGTCGTACTGCTCGCAGGGATTTCCCTAACTTTCTCTCTCTCTCGCCATCCGTCTCTATCATCTATCGCTTCCGGCAGGTCTTCCATGCCACATCCTGTGTCTGTACTCTGTACAGACACAGGATGTTGTAGATAAGTTCTAGCTAGTTGTCCTACACTTGTGCGTCCATGTGAAGGGGTCCATAGGAGAACGTTTGTTCTTTCTCTTCGAAGGAGTGTCCCGCATGTCTTGTTCGTCTAATTTGGATGGGCTTCGAGTGGTCGGTGGCCGTACTGCTACTGTTGTGTGTGTGTGTGTGTGTGTGTGTGTGTGTGTGTGTGTGTGTGTGTTATCACAAACGTTTCCTCATCGGGATATTCTGAACAAGCAGTTTCTTCTCTCTCTCTCTCTCTCTCTCTCTCTCTCTCTCTCTCTCTCTCTCTCTATCTGTGTATGTTTGTAAGATGTTACAGAAAAATTCTCGACGCAAAATAAGATGATTTTTGAAATGCTTATTTTCTTGTTTTTATTTTATTTTGAAATATTCTTATTTTTATTTCATTAAAAAAACGTAAGAAAACCCCCCCTAAAAACTAAGTGACTAAACTGATGATTTTTTTAATGTAAAATTATATATTTAATTTTTACGAGTTCTGAACTAATTCTTTTTGGCTAGGTTTCAGAGGGAGCGTCCACTCCCCCTAAGTAACAGCTACCACATTGTAATAAAAGATGATAGATTCAAGATCAGTCCCTGATGCCTGAGCCACCGCACGAAGGAAATGCCGACGAAGCTAAGTTATACAGAGAAGGAGGTGGTCCCTGCATTAAACTCGACTTTGTGTACAACTTGACATCGCAAAGAACTAGGAGTTGGGAGCTGGGTAAATAAAATACGCAGTGCTGTTTTGGAGAAACATAAAATGATTAATGTTATATAAAAGTTTGTTTAAACATAATGCTGATAAAATAAATCTGTCAAAAACACCAATTTTAGTACATGTACCGCCGAAGCTAAAACACCACCCCAATTAAAACTCCCATTGAGATATTAACTCCTCGTTCCCCTCTCCTCGGGCAAATATCTCCCTTTCCAAAGGAATCTACCCCTTAACGATGCGCCCCTACTATTGATATTTACTAAGCTTAGTACAACACAAATGGGATTGATTAAGGGTGGAAGAGTGTCACGACAGATGGGAAAGGAATGTTTGCCTTGAGAATCAGCATTTCTAATCTCCCCCCTCACCTTTTTTTATACCTGGGGTCAGTGAAAAATATTTCAACAACTCACCCCTCATCAAGCGATGGTGGAGGTTGGTTTTAAAAGGACATTAACAGAAAAAAGAAGAAAAGGTAGAATTATAAAAAGAAAGAGAATTGAAAAAAATTCTTAAAAAAACAAAGAAAGAAAGAAAGAAAGAAAGAAACTTATGTAGGTAGGTGACAGTTAAGAGTAACAGAAAGAAAGAAAGAAAGAAAGAAAGTTAGGTATCAGATTAAAGGTGAAAAGAAAGAAAAGAAGAAAGGTAATTGGTAATGGATTAACGGAGAATTAAAGGGTAACAGACTAAAGAGAAAAAGAAAGAACTGTAAATGGAAGTGAAAAGAAAGAAAGAAACAAAGAAAAGACAAGCAGACAGACAGGAAGGATGATGAATGAATACAATAAATAAAATAGAGACGTAGGAGACATACCGCGAGAGAGAGAGAGAAAAGAAAGAAAGCGTTTGATACATGTAGTGAAAAATTTAATACCCACGACTTGTGATTGATTCTTCCATATCCTCTCTCTAGTAAAAACAACTTTAGACGTCGAGGAGTGTGTTTTTTTTTTTAAATTACCCCTTCTGTCCACTTTCATCGGATCGGTTTAAAATTTGTAAAATTTCTCTTATCTTTTAAAAAATTACTCCGTTCCTTACTTTTTTTTAACAAAGTAAAATTTCCTGGGTAATACATAACAGTGTAAATATTTGCAAATACCAAAGAGGCATCTATCTTTCTTTTATCGGAAAACTTTAAAAGAAACTTAAGATACTTTTTCCCTTTCCGTTTTATACAATTTTTTTTAAAGGACGGAACTTTTTACTTGAACTTAAGTAAACAGGTGAGTTTGTTTTGACTAATATATATATATATATATTTTTGTTGTTTAAAATCAATTTTAATGTCTTATTGTGTGAATTTAACTTGTAGATATTTTATTTTCGGCAAAGTTCAACCTGTGAAATAATTTCAAAGATAATTCAATGTAGGTATTATTTAAACTAAAAACATGTTCAAGAGTAACCTTATGCAAGAACTAAAACGGTTTGAACCTAAACTGCAATGATAACTTTTTTTTCTTGTGTATGTGTGCGTAAAAATAACTTTTTTTTACTATGAATAAAATAATCTAGGGTTTGCTAACATACTCAAACTTCAGCCTCGAAAAAAGATTCAATTTAAGACTTGGAAAATAGTTTTAAGTTTGAATTATTATGATAAAATCATTTTACCTTATTTCTAAAGTTCTTTCTCTTTATTGTTTGCTTTTATCATTAAAATTTTCTTTCAATAAAAAACGCGTTCTGTTCCATAAAATAAACTGATTCATCGTTTTTTAACCTTTTTAAATATTTTTACCTAGTTTTATATTAGTTTTCTTGTATACCCAGTTATTTCTCGTTCTAAAATGTTTGGCTGTAGATACCTGAAAAGTTTTAGTATAAAAAAAAAATTGAATTAAACAAAGTCCATTTTCAAAAGGCACCTGTAAAATTGAAGAAAAAAAATTCAAAGTTTAAATTGAACAATTACCTTTTTGAGTGTATAGATTTTTTTAAAATATAAATATGAAAAAAACAAGGTTTGAAGATAGTTTGTTTTTTTTTTTTTTTTTTTTTTTTTTTTTTTCACTCCAGACTGTCGGATTTGTTGCTAGTTTTTCGATATAGATAATCTCCTCATCTAACTAGTTCTGTTTCTTAGTAAAACTAAACTGTAATCCAGTTAGTTTAATAGTAATAACTATTAAGTATTGAGTCTTCTACCCACGCTATATAGAAGAGAGAATGTTATCAGTTGCTTTTTCCGCCGAAGGGATTTTTCTCCTGCCCGTAATGGGATTTGAATCATCAGTGGTGATAAGTCTTGTTTCGAGTTTAATGTACTTTAAATTCAAAGTTGAGTTAAATATTTTGAAGGTATACAATTTCTAACAAATAGGAATTAAGAATTTTGTAGAAATTTAAGTAATTCATTGAATTAAAATATATAAAGGAATATATTTTACTTTCATCGTAATTCGATTTCGTGAAAAGTCACTTCTTTTTTCGTGTATAAATTTCATTTTATTTTAATGTCAACCCATATTTTGAGGACTGAGATCTACAGTACTGACTTTTTTTTTTTTTTTTTTTTTATTTTGATTTAAAAAAAAAAAAAAAAAAATTCTCTTTTCATTAATGTCTGGTTGGAAACTTTATTTAACTACTTAAAAATTTCGTACTTTTTAATATCATATTTGCACTTATTTATTTTTTTTATGCTTGTGTGAATTCTTAAAAAAATGCACGACTTCGTATATCTGTCATGGTAATTAAATTCTGAATACAAAAAAAAAGTGACAAATTTGCAAATGTGAAAACCCGAACCTTTTCTCGTTTTAATTTTGAGGTGATTTTTTTTTTTTTTTTTTTTTTTTTAGGTTATTTACCACCTCCCAGGGTTTTAAAATTCCTTGTCGAATATTATCAAATATAGTTGAAAATTTACTTCTGATGTTATTAAAAATATCTTCATTCTTTTTTTTTTTTTTTTTCCCCTCAAATTAAATATATCGGAAATATGAGACAAGGCAAAATTGTTAAAATACCAATATAACTATTGCAAATTTTAAAGTATGATTCAATGTTGTTCAACTTATTTGATATTCCACTTAGCCACATGAGGAAGATTAGGGATAAATATATTATTGCTTTTTCTATGGTGGGCTGATCTATAGGGTAAAATCTCGATCTAATTTTTTTTGCTCGTATAACAGGCATGTGTGAAATGCGTAACTCTCTCAACCAAATTTTTTTTTTTTTTTTTTTTTTTTTTTTAATAGATATACTTAGCTCAACTTAGTTTTGCACAGCGCGAAATGAATGATCTAATTTTGGAAGATTGTGTTGCGCCAGTTTCTGGAATTAATTTCTTGCTTTAAAAATGCATTCAAAATTGTAAACTTGATTATAACTGACGCCTGCACTGGATGAGAAAAATGTACAACTTTTAGTTTTGATCTCCGATGAGTTAGGCCCTTTTTTTTCTCCTCTACCCGGGAGACAATATTTCAAACCTTTTGAATTTAATTGGTGCTTTTTCTTCCATCATAGAACTCCAACGTTTAACAGATGGGGAAAGGAATTTGACAAATTTTGGAAATGTCTGTGTTCGTAATCAATTCATTAATAAAGTAACATCCTATTGAAAGTCCATTTATCTCTCGAATAAATTGCTTTAGATTAAGGAATGAATGACTCATTTTGTTGCGTACAATATATGTTCGGCTTAGCAGTTGTATGGTGAGTCGAATTTTTTTTTTTTTTTTCTCGCTTCAGCTTCATATTTGACTAGTTCTCGGCCCTACTAAGAAAGGAATGACTTAAAGCTGTGAAAATTGCATGCTATTCTGCCTATTCATCTCGCAGTTCAATGCGCGTGGCACAGCGCTTCCAAGTTTCTTTTGACCCTTAAAATAAAATCATCTTGTTGGGTTGAGAAATTTTCTACACCCTCTCGTATTCGAACAGGGACTCGTATCTTCGTCTTGGCTGTTTGGTGAAAAGACCAGATGTTTAACTTCCATTTAAATAATTTTGGTCCAGTTCATGAATTTTATTGAATAAAGGATATTAGCGTTGCTAGAAGGCATTATTACTATCTACCTGACATTGATAAAGATGGACAAGAGAATTTTTTTCCTTTTTTTAAATTGTGTAAAATTCTACACGAATACCCTATCTGGTTACTTGTCTTTTCCAACGCTAACTGTTCCGGAAATGGGTGATAATTCTAAAAAGAATTAAAATGTGAAGGCGAACCCCTCTTAAAAATGTAAAAAAAAAAAAAAAATTCTTCCGAAAATTATGGCGAGTTCCTTATTCTAATTAGTTTAAATCACACACACGCACAAAAATTAGAAAATATTGTTCCTAATGAACTTGAACGGTGCGTGTGTGAAATAATATTTTAAAAAATCTAATATATACATTTTACCAAAACTTATCCCGAATTTTGCGTACTTATCCAGAAGATCCCACTGAGGAAGTATTAGCCGAACTTTTTTAGATTTATTTTTCTGAGGAAGGTATCATTGAAGATGTTTTACACCAAAATTCTAGAGTCTATTAAAACTCAACACAAAAAAAGCAATTCAAATACTATTTTGCTTGAAAACTGACCAAGATTCTCATTAAAGCATAAAAAAGACCATTTTTGGTGACCCTTTAAACCTTATGTCCTTGAATACCTATCTCAAAAATAGCTGACAATTTAAATATTCATTTCACTGCATTTTTCCCCACAATAAACTGATGTAGAAAAGAATCTTCGGTCGAAATTTAGACCTGTAGGTAGCGACACAAATACTAGCCTCTCGTGTATTAAGGGTTAACTTAAGTTGATCTTATCTCTTTTGTTGAGTTTTGATAGAACAACTTCTTGACTCTCTACACCTGGTATATTTTTAATACCCAAGATATTACTTAGATATTACAGAATATTTTTATTATGTTTATTTTATTTTTTTTTATCTGTCGTAGAGGGTCTTTTTCTTTACTCCAACAGAGGTTATTTTCAGTAGTAACCATGCTTCACCTCTCATTTTATTTGCCACATGACTAAACTAGAGAATTTAGTTCCTTTCTCTCTATTTATTCAAATTTATTTGTATTCTTTTTAGTGACTTGTTAGGCTATTTCTTTGGTATTTTCTCTCTTCCTTTTTTGAAATAGATTTATTATCAACCTTTTGTGTGTATCCAACAGGTTCAATAGGGGATTGGGAATAAACTGGTTTCTGGTTTGGAAAAAAATTATTGGTAAAAATCTTTTTATGGCAATAAAACGAATTATTATTTTCATGGACTTAAAGAAGATAAACGTTTACCGAGAATTTAACATCACCATAATTTAGCAGAAAAGGGACGTGGCTTGTCAGTAATAAATCATAACATTGCCAGTAAAGTTAAAACGACTTTAATCTGATGGTGAGGTTCCAGTAATGCTAGAGCTTTGGGGAATGCGAACACCCCTTCATTGCCATCATTCCCAGGTCCACTCTGGCCCCAGAGGGGTAGCACCTGATAGCATCCTATCTATGGGTCAAGTAGAACTAAACCGTGGTTTTAAGTGTTTACTGTTTTTTTTTTTTTTTTTTTTTTTTTTGTTTTTTTTTTTTTCATTTAAACTGTGTACTTATGCGAAAATGAATTGTTTAATAATATTGTTGCCTCAGGGATTTTTGCACATACACCTTCTTGGAGGCAACAATATTATTTGTCGCTTTCTTCAAGGCATTTGACTCCATACACAGAGGGAAGATGGGGCAAATGCTTCTTGCCTAAGGCCTCTCCATAGAAACGGTTGCAGCCATAATGATCCTATATGAAAAGACAAAAGTAAAAGTTTGCTCACTGGAGACACAGACTACTTCGACACTGTAGCAGGTGTACTGCAAGGAGACACATTAGCCCCATACTTGTTTATCATCTGTCTAGACTACAAGCTTAGAACAACTATAGATTTAATGAAAAAACTGTTTCAAGCTGCCAAAGGAAAGAAGCAGAAGATACCCCCGCACAAACAATTACCAACACTGACTATGCTGATGACATATTGCTCCTGGCAAATACACCCACCCAAGCAGAAACCCTGCTACATAGCCTAGAATGAGCAGCTGGTGGCATAGGCCTTAATGTCAACACAGACAAGGTGGAATACATGTGCTTTTATCAAAGAGGCAACATCTCTACACCAAAGGGTGGTCCTTTGAAACTAGTAGACAGGTTCACCTACCTTGGAATCGGTGTCTCCTCAACCGAGAATGATATCAACACGCGACTAGCAAAGTCATGGAAGTCAGACCAGACATAAAATAAAATGCAGTTTTTTCCAAGCAGCGGTTGTGTTGACACTGCTATATGGATGCACCAAATGGAGGCTAGCTAAACATATGGAGAAAAAACTTGATGGAAATTACACAAGAATGCTGTAATGAACAAGTTCTGGAGGCAACGCCCCACAAAACATCTGTATGGCCATCTACCACCCATCACGAAAACTATCCAAGTTAGATGAACCAGACTTACAGAGAAGTAAGGATGAACTCATAAGCGATATACTCCTGTGGACCCCTTCACATGGATGAGCAAAGGTAGGATGACCGACTTGAACCTATCTACAATGGCTCTGTGCCTATACAGGATGTAGCCTTGAAGACCTCCTCGGAGTGATGAACAATAGACGGGTAGTGAGAGAGGGTCAGGAAGATCCATGCTAGCAGTGCGACATGATGAATTGTTTAAAATAGAACTTTTTTTTTACCTTTAAACTGCTTGTTTATGCTAAACTGAATCATCTGAAATAAAACTGTTTTTATATTTAATTCTGTATTACCCAGTTGACTGGGGCTGTAGAATACACCGACTGTATCTCTGCAGAGGGGGTAAGGCTCCCCTCCCCACCACAAGTGTCCTGGATATGATACTAAACAATCTGATGGTGAAGTTCCAGTAATGCTGGAGCTTTGGAAAATGCAGAGCGCCTCTTAATTGCCATCACTCCCAGGACCACTCTGATCCAGAGTGGTAACACCTGATAGGTTCCTATCTCTGGGTCAAATAAAACTAAACTTTATGCTAAACTGAACTGTTTGAAATAGAACTGTTTTGACATGTAAACTACGTACTTATGCTAAACTGAAATGTTTGAATTAGAACTGTTTGACTAAACTGAATAGCTTGAAATAGAAATGCTTTTTACAATTAAATTGTGTACTTATAAACTGCATATTGGTTGAATTAGAACTGTTTAACTTGACTGAGTTGCTTGAAATAGAAATGTTTTCAATGATTTAACTGTGTACTCGTGCTAAACTGAATTGTTTGAAATAGAACAAATTATTTATATAAAAATGGCATTAAATAATCTATAAAGGTTGATATGCCATAAAACCTAAACAACCAACCAACCTGGTTTCTTGGACCATTGGCAAACACTCTAACCATTATGCCACAGTGTAATGAAGTTTATTTTATTTTATTTTTTTTTTTTTGTTAATACCTAGAATAGATCTCAGATTTCAAAAAATGTACAAAAATTAAATCAACTTGAAAATGAAATTTTTACTATTTATTTATTTGTAATACAAATTAAATTTTTCTGACACATAAAGTGAGTGTTCCTTGTTCATGGCATGCTTGAGTTTATATTTTTTCAATATTTTTCCTTTTATATTTGTGTGAGAGAGGGAGACTTTAATTTGTTTCCTGGTCTTTTAATTTTAAAGTTTATTTTCCTCGATCTTGAAGAATAATGTCGTTACAATTTTTTATTAAATAAATTTAAATATGAAACTGGATAAAACATCCCCATTATTTACTGCTTTTAGAAATAACGTCTCTTTGGAAGAATCTGAAATTGCTGAAATTTTAACTTTTTTTCTTTCTTTAAACTTGAATTTTCATTTATTTCTTAAGAAAAACGCTGATAAAATGAATTTTATGATTGGATATTTGATTAAAAATAATTTGTTTGGTTAGCTTTGAAATCCATTCCACAATTCAAAGTGGAAGTAACTTACCATTTTACCAACTTATTGCAAGGAATTGTAACATCAGTTAATATTAATACTGGTGTAACTTTGGCTTTAAGATTTGGTGTACATCATGTGAAGCATTGGGGAGGGAAATGATAGGCTATTTTATATGAAAACTGGCCACCCTCATACCCACTTATTAATATTATTATTATTATTATTATATTTTTTTTTTTTTTTTCAACACACCAGCTCTCCCCACCCAATTTTTTTTCTGTATAAATTTTGTTTCTATTTGGGGGAGATGTGTGCATAAAATTTTCATGAATATATATTCTATTGATGAAAGTTAACGATGTAATGATATCTAAAAACTTAAAGCAAAAACAATATACCTTTTTATGTAGTTGGGTGACCTAGACTCCCTTTTCAGTAGCTACTACACTGAAGTGTAGGGGAGGGTGCTACTCCTTTCCTTGATTCATACTTTATGATGCTGAGTGTTAAGGAAGGAGGCATCAAGTACTTTATTTTATTTTATTTTTTTTTTTTTTCCTGGTATGACTCAACCTGAGATTAATCCTGAACTATTGGCTAACACTCTAACCATTATTTCAATGGGCTGAAATATGTGTGCATGCAAATGTCTTAGTCTTTGGAGGGGGATTAATGTTTTTTATTTATTTATTTTTTATTATTTTAAATGTAACCCATCAAAAGACAATACAGAGGATTTTTATTCATGACACTCAAAATGCTAATTTTGGAGAATAAACCAACTTCCAATCCAATTTGCAACTATGATGATTTTGTGAGATGTGAATTCCTTTTACTAAACATCATACCAAGATATAAGATAAGAATTTTGAGGATGAAGACAAAAATTGATGGTTTTAGGTCCCTCATCTTGGTATAATGGTTAACAAGCTACTTTTGCATATTCATCGCTACTGAATTGTGAGTATGTATAAATGACACATGCATTTCTTCAAAGTTTTAGTTGCCAATGTTGACTAGCAAACTGATTACTTGGTTTCACAAAATGACCACACCTAAATTGCTAAATATAACAAAGGCTCCTTGGTTAAATTAAAATGTGATAAAAATTTAAATTGGTGACTATTATTTATTTGTTATGGGTTGATATATATTTTATATGAATATTTTATAGTAACCAAATATTTTTTAATGGAAATTTCCTTAACTTAAAGAGGCTCTGTATTAACTTAAATATTATCTGGCCTAGTCAGCTAGGGCCATAGAATACACTAACAGCATCTCTGCAGAGGGGTAAGACACCACTGAGTGTCCTGGATATGACACTAAACAATCTGATGGTGAGGCTTCAGTAATACTGGAGCTTTGGGGAATGTGGAGTACCCCTTCATTGGCATTGCCCCCTGGTCCATTCTGGCCTAGAGTGGTGGCACCTGATAGGGTACTATCTATAGGTCAACTAGAACAGTTTTACATTTAAACTGAGTGCAAACAAATGTTTTATGCTAAATTGAATTGTTTGAAAAAGAACTGATCATTTAACTGTATGTATCTACAAAATATATTTACAAATCATATTTAATGTATATATGTAAAAACAGGATTTGGCATTAAATAACCATTAAATAACCAATTGATATGCCATAAAATCAACTTAAACTAAACTTTATCCCCACGAATTTGTTACAAAATATGAGATATGATCAAGACTGAAGCTTTAAATTCTTCTAGTTTGTGAATTTGAGTGTCCATAGCTGAACTGCTTAGCTAATGTGAGTCTAAATGAGTTGATGTGCTTCCTTGCTTTTTTTTTGTAGAAAAATTATGAAGCCAGTTTTGATAATTTTGGTGTCACACAGGATTGTATAAGTGCAGTATCCTCCATGTGTCATTCCAAGCTCCATTAGACTTTTTCTTGTTTTATAAGCTAAAAATTCAAATTTGGTGGTAGGTGAGGTAAAATTTAAGGACATGGAGGATATTTAAAAAAGAAAACAAAAATGCCATTGTAGATTCACACCCTATCACAAGAAGGGTTTCAGAGGTGCTTTAATGTCCCGTGGGACAATGGTGGAGTGAATGACCATTGACTTAAGTGTCTCTGGCTGAACTGACAACCACCAGGTAAGTTAATCTTGGATTGAGGAAATGCAGTAAAGTCTTTTTAAATGCATGAAGGTGTTTTTAATAACCAATGGAAAACTTACTAGAACAAATGGATGCCTAAAGATTGTGTGTGTGTGTGTATATATATATATATATATATATATATATATATACACACACACACACAGTCTAATAGTTAGATTCATGAATATAGGTGCTATTGGAAAATGCGATTATCGGCCCTTGGCGGTAAAGGAGACTGGCATCCATTTTTGACTCCTTTCACTTATAGTGCTGGCAGTAAGACCATCCAGATGTTTATTCAAATCACTCCAGTTCCAAGATGGACCTCAGCAGATAAGTCTGGCCACAAAGCCATTAAGTTCACAACCTGCCCTTTGTATTTTTTTAAATGTTTGAGCAATTATATTGTTTTGAGGCTTTCATCTGAATTGTAAACTTAACTGTTAATGTGGGAAAATATATGGGGCCCAGCAAAAAAAAGATCCTAGTACTACACTTGCACAATCCTGTGTTTCACAAAAGTCATTTTGACTGTATGTATACGGTAACTCCCTATTATGCTTTCTTCTCTTATTCATTTCTTGTTGAATAAAAAAAATCAAGAAATAAGAAACTTGAAATGGGAGTAAATTTTCAATCCCCCTATAGTTTTCTAATCTATAAAAAGTGATCAGTATCAATCTGATAATTGCAGAGGAGAGAAACTGACAGTCACCAAGTGCTGTTGACTTTGTGTCTATGCTATTCTAACATATATATATCTGCACATACACATGAGATGTATCCAACAAATACCTATTCTGAAGCTTTATTTACCAAGACAAAATGAATAATGAAAAGTTTTCTTCAAAATGGTCTCCTTGGCACTCAACATGCTTTTTCCAGTGAGTTTTTATTAGTTGAAGCACCACTGAAACTTATTTTTATAAATGGTATGAAGTGACACCCTTGGATTTCTTTTAATGTCCTCATTCTCACATCTTCACCTTGAGATGAATTTTCAGTTTAGGGGAAAAAAAATTCAGCTTTTGGGGTTCGGTTAATATGGAGTGTGATGTGTTTTCACTATCCAGGGATTTTATTAGAATAAGTGTTAGCTGAATGTATTTTTTTTTTTTTTTTTTTTTTTTATGTATGTATATGAACCTCAACATCATGTTCATTTATGAAAAAAAAAATATGGCGATAAACTTCTACTTTGAAATTAATTAATTCAATAATATATATATATATATATATATATATATATATATATATATATATATATATATATATATATATATTATATATATTATATATATATCTTTAAGAAAAAACAACGAAACCAATCACAAAGGATTATAAATTTATTTCATCCTGTTACGCATTTTTGAAATTTCCAAAAACACGAAAAAAATTAACAGGACTTCTTCAGATCTTTTCGATAAAAAAACTAGAATAGACACAAGAGAGTGGGAGGGGATAGAAGAGGGGTGAAGAGTTACCTCTTCATTAAGCTCACTTCCGTTTTAAATTTAAAATTTCGGTTAGCAATGTAGTAAATTTATTTAAAAAAAAATTTTTTTTTTAAAATTAATATTTTTTTTAAAATTACATTTAGACTTAAATTACAGATATTTTTAATTAGATTTAAATTTTAAATAATCTCACGTAAAGATGCAGTAATAGATATATTAAAACAAAAACAAATATTTAATTTACTTAAATATTTTAAAATTTCAAAAATATTTAGAAGGCATTAATCAGTTACTTTTTATGCGTAGTACATATGTTTTTTTTCACAATTTTTTTTATCTAACAATTTATTTATTCTCAAAATTAACTTTAATTCTCAAAATAACTTTATGCTTTTTTTTTTTTTTTAATTTTTTATTTGTTTAATTATTTATAGTTTAAATTTGGCCCTATGTCTACACCTAGCTATTAGTTCATTTCTCTTATTTAATAATTCTTTTGGCTCAGGAAAAAGCAAAATGTGGATTTTTTCTTCAAGACAGAGATTGCACCTACTATTGAAAGATTTTGGGGTACTAGATCTTTTCAGTATGGACCATTGAATGTCAGGGGTTAACCCTTTATTTTTTTAATCCCCAATAATGTTTTGATAGAGCAGTTTGATTTTTTTTTTTGATGCTCATGGGAGAAGGAATGAACTAATAGCTAGGTGTAGACATAGGGCCAAATTTAAACTATAATATTTACTATTTAATATATAAATAATTATATATATATATATATATATATATATATATAATTAAACAAATAAAAAAATTTTTTTTAAAAAAGCATAAAGTTATTTTGAGAATTAAAGTTAATTTTGAGAATAAATAAATTGTTAGATAAAAAATTGTGAAAAAAACATGTAATACATATGTACTACACATAAAAAGTAACTGATTAATGCCTTCTAAATATTTTCGAAATTTTAAAATATTTAAGTAAATTAAATATTTGTTTTTGTTTTAATATATCTATTACTGCATCTTTATGTGAGATTATTATTCAAAATTTAAATCTAATTAAAAATATCTGTAATTTTAGTCTAAATGTAATTTTTTAAAAAATATTAATTTTTAAAAAAATTAAAAAAAAAAAAAATTTACTACATTGCTAACCGAAATTTTAAATTTAAAACGGAAGTGGGCTTAATGAAGAGGTAACTCTTCACCCCACTTCTATCCCCTTCCACTCTTATGTGTCTATTCTAGTTTTTTTATCAAAAAGATCTGAAGAAGTCCTGTTAATTTTTTTCGTGTTTTTGGAAATTTCAAAAATGCGTAACAGGATGGAAATAAATTTATAATCCTTTGTGATTGGTTTCGTTGTTTTTTCTTAAAGAAATTATTGCTCTGTATTATTGGTACATTGAGCTCTTTAACAGGAAAATTTAAATATTCATTCATGAATAATTTCTTGTCCTGATGGAATTACTCCTAACTCCGGTTTAACTGGACTAAGTATACTAATATATATATATATATATATATATATATATATATATATATATATATATATATATATATATATATATATATAATTAGAGTGTGTATATCTATTCGAAGCATATTTGATTAGATATAAATATCCTTTCAAATCACCATATTTGTTATATCTTTCTGACACTAGCAAAATGGCACAATGTTTGAAAAAAACATTCCTGCCTTACAACTGAATTTTGGAAAATTCTTACTGGCAACACTATTGGAATAACAAAATAGCAAACAAAGATTACAGGTTCTTGAAGCCCTATACATTAAAAATAAAAGTCCCAACCTCAACAAAATCAATTTTGAAACCAGTGTTAATGTACTGAAATGTTTTTAGCTATTGTTGCTATTTATAGAACTAATTTGGAAAAAAAAATGTCACTAATTTAAATAAAAAGCTGTATTGTACTTTGGCAATATACACACCTCCTGATTTTGGCCTGAGGGGAGTCCAAAAGTACTTAGGAGCCAGATAATTATGGAAAGTTTAGTACCAATTTCTAGTTAGATGTGTGTTTATATATATATATATATATATATATATATATATATATATATATATATATATATATATATATATATATAATTTTAGTGATTTGCAAGGATTGAAATAAAAATGTAGACAAGGGATGTCTGATATTTAATCATATATATGGAGATGAAAAAACGTAAGAAAGTCTTAAAACCTATTTCAAATTTATGTGGTGTAATTAGCATTATAAAATTTATTTTTGAAACGGAATACTACTTCCTGGTAGCCTAGCTGGCTGGGGCTGCAGAATACTCTGACTCCTCCATGTGACCTGGATATAACTCTAAACAATCTGATGGTGAGGTTCCAGTAATGCTGGAGCTTGGGGGTAATACAGAGTACCCCTTCCTTGCCATTGCTTCAAGGTCCATTCTGGCCTGGAGTAGTTTCACCTGATAGGGTTCTATCTATGGGTAAAATAGAACAGTTTGACATTTAAACTGTGTACTTATGCTAAATTGAATTGTTTGAAACAGAACTCTTTTTACATCCGTGAGTAAACAAGTGACTGATCTTTAATTGAATTGTTCCTGATACATAGAAATACATTGAACCATTTAACTGCTAAACTGAATTGTTTTAAATAGAACTGTTGACATTTAAACTATACGGATGCTAAATTGAATTGTTTGAAATAGAACAGTTTTTTCATTTAACTGTAAATCAAAAACTGTATTTAAAGAAATGACTATTAGTGTATAAACAAAATACTGTGTACTTATGCTAAACTGAATTGTTTGAAATTAAATGAAACTATTTGACAGTGTGCAAGAAAAACAAAATGAGCTCTGGCTTGTTTAAAAATGTTCTCTACAAAATATGTTTAGGAATCATATAGTTAATAGGTATAAAAAGGATTTGGCATTAAAAATTATAATGGTTGATATGCCATAAAACCAAGCCAAGCTACTAAAGTAAATAGAATGTTTTAAAAGTTTCATTATTTTTTTAAATTTAAAAAAAAAAAATTCACATCCCCTGATGAAAGTCTAAAAACCAAAACATTTAGTGTTAAGTTTTTATCAATAAAATCGGCTTCTGAAGACTTTTTTTTTTTGTCTGTACATTTTCATTAGATATATATTTCATTCTGTTGAATTTATTTCCATTTTTCCCAGATATAGATCTTGCACACACTCGCACACATACTGTGTCATGTGTTACATAATATCCAAGATATATTCTAAAAAGTCAGACGTATCATTTGTATGCTGTGTAAACAAAGCCTTTTATCTTTTCTTTTCGTGTGTGTATGTGTGTTGTTTTTTTTTTTTTTTTTTTTTTTTTTTTTTTTAAGCCTCAAAATAATTATAGACCATAGAAATTTAACATTGTATACCTGGCTCCATTCTCACCTCTTTTTGGGCAATCATGTGTTTGTCTTCTGTCTGTAAACTGCTGCTTGAATATAACTTTGTATTGCTAATAGCAGACTTATAAACAAACATTTGTGCATTGTACAACTGTATATAGCCAGTGAAAATTGAAAATGTATACATGTTTAATTATCGTTTCTCAAAAATTAATTCTTCTGTACTTTAGCCCTTAAAAAAACCTGAGGGCCCCATACCCTTCCTACCCTGAAAATGTTAGTTACTAAGCTTAGCTGTGGCATGAGGCCAAAAGTATGGGGTGCTCTGTGAGAATCATTGTCAACTGTCTGTTAACCCAGCTAGCTAACTATTACACCACATAAGGGGCAAAATGTTATCGGCACATTTGACTGACTGTATTATTGCCAGGAAATAGCAATGTATATATTCACCCAACCCCACTGCCATAGGTAGGATGTGGCACAAGCTCAATTTTTAAGTGGAGTAAAGCTGGTTTGAATTCAGTTTTCTTTCTGCTAAACTTTTTTTTTTTTTTTTTTTTTTTTTTTTTTTTTTATGGCATATCAACCATTGTAGGTTATTTAATACCAAATCCATATTTATGCATATAAAGTTCTATTTCAAACAATTCAGTTTAGTATAAGTACAGTTTAGTTCTATTTGACCCATAGATAGGACCTGATCAGATGCTACCACTCCGGGACAGTGAACCTGGGAGTGATGGCAATGAAGGAGTACTCTGCATTACCCAAAACTCCTGCATAACTGGAACCTCACAATCAGATTGTATAGTGTCATATCCAGGACACTCGTTGGTATATTCTACAGCTCCAGCCAATTGGACAAGCTAGACTGGGTTACCTTACCAAGGCTAAAGAAACAGTCTGCCTTACTATTTACCTACAGCTGGGGTGTCTCCTGAAGGTGAAGAATGTTTATGGAGACCAACCAATTTTTAGGGCTACCTTCATTTGTGTGTGTGTGTTCAGACCTTTGCCTAACAACTTTGGCCTTATTTTCCATTCTCCTCCTTATTGTTAAGGCTAATTGTAATGCCACTCAAGTTCTTAGGGTTAACAATAAAATTTACTGAATTAATTTGAATGTCATTATCTAATGGTGAACTAATCACATTTGCTGAAAATTGATAATTGTTGCCCTCTTATATAATTAATGCAAATGCATACAAAGCTGATAAGCAATGTCAGATGATATTGCCCCTTTTTTAAAAATTTATTCAAATATCAATATTTTTTTACCAAAGGGGCTCTTTAGCTGGAGTAAGTACCCCCACCAAATCCTAAGTCTATACCAGCTGCACTCCACTCCTCTTTTGGCCTGAATTAATGTAATATTTTACTTAAGGATAAAAATTGATATAAAGATTCTGTGTACTAGGGTTAGTCAAGCTTTGTAATGTTTGCATACTCACTAGTTCTGGAATAAACTCTAGGAACTTTGGAATTGAACTGATGCCGATACTAGCATATAGTCCAGATCTAGCTCCCTTGGATTATCACTTATTCTGATTTATGGCTCACTTCCTGTGCTTGCAACACCTCAACAATCTGGAGGATTTGGAAGCTTTTTAGTAAAGCGCTCTGCCTCAAAGGACAAGAACTAGTATCAGCATGGAATCTATCAGGAAGTTACCTTCAGACTGTACAATACAATGGCCTCTACTTTGAATGCTCTGCTGCTTCTGTTTCAATTTGCAGACTAAAACAGATTAGTTACCAAAACATTGCAAAACTTTTGACTTTCCTTGTATTTTTCAAGATGGATTTGTGGTATAAGTGAGGATTTGATCAGATATGTCTTAATCACGTGATAGGTCCTGTCAGAAAAAAATTCCTCCTATTTATTTTTTTTTTTTTTTTTCACAACTAATTTGTGTTGATTAATCTTTAACAATTTGAGTTAAAAGATATTAATATCATGATTTCCCTTTGTTTTATTTTCAAATGTCAACTTAGAAATGATGCCATTGAAACTTGAACGCTGATTGTTATCTTCACTTCTTCCTCTTCTGAAATGATAATCACTAAAATTATTTGTGTATAAGATGCACTATCTCTCCTGTGTTGTGTTTTTTGTTTTTTTTTTTTTTGTTTTTATAAGATAGGGGTGTGAATTATACACAAGACCTATATAATAAACTTATTTTCCAGTCACGTGCCTCGCCATACTTGGGACCGAAAGTTATATCTATAGTCCAAACTAATGTCTTATGCCATTACAGTAAATACCTACTGGAATGTATGTATGTTTATAATTTTGTTTCTCCTTATGAGCTTATTTTTGCTGAAAGCTTGTATTTTTGAGTGAAATTGTTTGTATTTGTTCTATATACTATGTAAATTTTGTTTTTAAGACACTATGTAAACTATATGAATTATTTTTAGTTTACTGGGCCATTGGCCTAATGAGTAGAGTGTTTACCAATGGTCTGGGAGACCGGGGTTCAATCTCAGGTCTTGTCATACCAAAGACTTTAAAAAAAAAAAAAAAAAATGGTACTTGATGTCACCTTGCTTAACACACAACATTATAAGGTAATAATCAAGAGTAAAGTGGAGCAATCCAGGGAATGAAGTAGCACCCTTCCCTACACCTCGATGTACAAGCTATTGAATAGGGTGCCTTCGGGTCACCCTCGATTACAGTTGCCAACTTTACTTATTTTTATTTGTTCATACCAACTAAAAATAAGTTGATTAAATGCTAAACTTTAAATTTAGCTGCTATAAATTCTAAGTCTCTGTATATTATACATATGGATCCTCTGGATTCTTTTTGCATCTTATGAAGGTGACAAATCACATTGGACCTGTGAAATGCCAAGCTTGCCTGATACTGTTTGCTTCTATGGCTTGGAGCATTGCTTTGGAATCCACTTTTAGGACTACCTGACTTTGCCTGATTGTCGAGGTTTTTGCAACCTGAGCAAAATTTCTTGATCTGGTTACTGTACTGTGATCGACTGTGTCTTCATCTTTTGCACAATAAATGTTTTTGATTACTTCCACAGCATTATTGCCCAGTTCAAACTTCTAAAACATAAGTTTCTTAATTCATCTGTGCAGCTTTCAAATCATATTGAGTGATGGAATGTACATGTCAGCACACCAACTACCACAATACTACCAACCACAGCAAGTACCTACCACAACTTAAATTGCTCCATTCACATGATATACTTGCAACAAACTTGCTTGTACCAAAATATTGCAAAACTTTTGACTCGCCCTTGTATTTTGTCATTGGGCGTTTTGTGGTACACTCACTTATCCTTAGGTAATTTTTTCTTAGATATGTTTTCTTTCTTTGAATTTAAGGTTGTGTGTGTGTCTTTGATTTACTTAGGTCCAAGAATAACATCTAAGATATGTCACCCCATCTCCCACCATGTCTTTTGCTTCACCTTTGAACTATTCTCACAAGAGCTCAGTCTTCTAAACATGAAGCTCTGAAACCTTTTATGCTTCAGTTCCCTTAAGTTTTAAACTTATCTTTTTGGACCAGCTGTGTGAATAGATATGTTTTTGTTTATAATTTTATGCTCAAATACACGCTTGACTTTATCATGTCTAACTGGATAAACTGATTGGAAATATAAAAAAATAACTGATATCTCCTTAGCTAAAGTGTTCTTATTTTTAAGTAAATTGAAGATGTACTCTTAAATTCAACAAATGTATTTATTCTTTATTATGCGAGTTAAAATTTAACCTGAGAGGAGTCCCCCCTCCGGCATAATGGTTAAAGTTCTGTACTGCAGCCTCATAGTAAACAAGTTTGAATGCCTCTTACATTCACTTTTGAACTTTTAGACTCTTGGGGAAAGGCATGAACCCCCTTATCCTCCTACCTATAATTAAATGGTATCACTGCTGTTCTTCTACAAGGATGACTTTGGCATTAAATAACCCATGAAGGTTGATATGCCTTAAAAACAAAGAAATAAAATTAAATTTAATCTTTTTGGTGCTGAGAGCGACTCAAATTTCCTTAATATACTTAATGTGTGAGGGTGAGATGCAACTTTAGTCTACATTACTTAAAAATTTTGGTTCTTGTGTGATATACTCCCCCCCCCCAAGTCCCTGAAATTAAAAAAAAGTACCTTATTACTTCTAAAAGTTTAGTATAACAATAACTTTTAGAAGTCTTGATTTGGTTTTATGGCATATCAAACATTGTTGGTTATTCAATTCCAAGTCTTGTTTTTTACGTATATATGATTTGAAAACATTTTGTTGATACACTCAGTTAAATGATCAGTTCTATTTCTAACAAACAATTTAATTTAGCATAAGTCATTTGTTTGCACTCAGTTTAAATGTCAAACAGTTCTATTTGACACATAGAACCCTATCAGGTGTTACCACTCTGGTTTAGAATGGACTTGGGAGTGATGGCAATGAAAGGGTACTGCACATTCCTCAAAGCTCCAGCGTTACTGGAGCATCACCATCAGATTGTTTAATGGCATGTCCAGGATACTTATCCGTCTGCAGTGATGCTATCAGTGCATCAGCCAACTGGGCTGGGAAGTCTTGGTGAATAAAAATAATTCTACCCTATGTCAATTGTAATAGGGGAAACTCAAGATTCTTTTTATTAGCAAGTTTTTTTTTTTTTTTTTTTTTTTTTTTTTTTTTTTAGTGATCCAAATGGCATTGTCATTAAATTTATTGCCTAATGTACTGCACCAAAAGGGTTAAGTGAAATACACCGGGTAGCATAAATGTATTGTAAGAAATGGATTTGGCAATCCAAGTTCAAATCCTGGACAAGGTTGTTAGCATTTCACTTTTTAGAAAGGCAGGACTCCATCACTTTTGTACTCTACCCCCTCCCCAATTCAAGCCATTGGGAAATAGTAAGGCAGACTAGATTCTTTAACCTTGATACTGCAACTAATTAAGGAAAATTCTGAATTTGAACCAGTAGTACTCTGCTTGAAAATTGACCTCATGTCAAATCCTAACCATTGCTTAGGTTTTGGGTAAATGTTTTAAGCTGCGCAGAAAAATAACTGATGCACTGTGAGCTGTAGGTATGTGCTGTGTGAAAAAGTATGTGCAAAGAAATGATTCTTTGTCTAAATCTCTGTGACGAAACATGATAACAGCTGAAGGATGCATCGGCAGAAATGTTGTGAATATAACTATAAAGATGAAGACAATAGTCTGAATTCTCTAGATGAGAAATGATTCTTATTGTCACAGGGAGTGTTCTAGTGCTAAAAATTAATTTTGTAACCTTGTTCACTTGTTGTAATAGAAATAATTTTATAGGTAAATTGATTGTAAAGCAGAACAGAAAAATCAATATTACACTAAGTACTTGGACGAGTCAAAAGTTTTGCAATATTTTAGTAACTTGGGCAGCTTGGGATACTTTTGCTGAGGTTGTAAAGGTGACAAACCACACTGGACTGTGAGATGTCAAACTCATCTGATACTCTGTTTGCTTTCTCGGGCTTGGAGCATGGTTTTAGGCCTTGCAGCCCAAGCAAAATTACTTTAACTATCTGGTTTCTATACTATGATCAATGGCACTTTCATCTTTTGCATAACAAATGTTTTTGGTTGCTTTTACTGCTTCCAAATCGCATATGGAGTGAAGCAATATACATGTCAGCACACTAACTACCACAATACTACCAACCACAGCACTGATCTACCATGGTTTGAACTGCTTCAGTCATGTGATAGAAAGTAAGTAAAGTTGGCGACCTTTGTCGATGGTGACCTGAAGACTCCCTTTTCAATATCTACCATACCGATGTGTAAGGCGGTGGGCACTACTCCATTCCCTTAATTGCTCCACTTTACCCTTGATCCTTACCTTATAATGCTGAGTGTTAAGCAAGATGGCATCAAGTACCATTTTTTTTTTTTTTTATGACTCTACCTGGGATTGAACCCTGGTCTCCCAGACCATTGGTGAACACTCTACTCATTAGGATAATGGCCCTGTAGTCATGTGATACACACCACAAACTAGTATATACAAAAATAATGCAAAACTTTCGACTTACCTTGATAAGTACAAAATGCATAAGTACACTCAACAAGTATACATGATTTGTCCTTTTATATTTAAAATCTCCAAGGACATTGATTTGTCTAGTTTTTGTTTATGAAAGATTTTCTCCTTTTTTTGATTTTAACAAAAGTGGAAGTTATATAAATTTTGCAATTATTTTGTTGTCCTAGACGTTATTATTCTAACCTTACTCTGATTAAAATTACCTTGAAAATAATTATTCTAAATTTTGGCTGTAATTCAACCCCACTCCTTGAGAACAGTAAAGCCAGGGTAAAAAAACACTGTTGTTACTCATATAAAAAAACATGGTTGATAATATTATGGAACATAGATTTTACAGGAAGGAAAGATTTTTGTGAAAAATTTCTTAGATTTAAATAATCATATGCCATCTCTCAGAATGAAGAAAAACGTTTTTATTTACTATAAAAAGATATATCCTGTAACATGGTATAATCATGGGGGGGCACTACTCATCTTGCATGCATGTCTTGAGCATGAATAACTTGGAACCCATCCCTCTCCAGAACTGGTTTGATTGAATTCAATGTTTTCCTTCTGCTAGATCAGTTGCCATACCAAGGTTAAAAAGCTTGGTCTACATTAGAAGCCACCCTAAAAGATGAGTAGCAGTAGTTCCCTGATCAAACTACTTGATCCTAGCCATTGATCTGTGGGGTTCATCTGCAAAAAAAACTTGACAGCAACTACACTAATGCTTTGAGCTGTATTGAACCAGGCCTGGAGGCAACATCCCACAAAACAGCACCTATACGACCACTTACCACCCATCACGAAAACTATCCAAGTTAGACGAATCAGACATGCTGGACACTGCTGGAAAGTAAGGATGAACTCATAAGCGATGTACTCCAGTGGAACCCATTCACATAGACGAGCAAATGTTGGATGGCCAGCTAGAACTGATCTACAACAGCTCTTTCCCAATACAGGATGTAGCCTGGAGGGCCTGCTGGGAGTGATGGACAGTAGACAGGTGGTTAGAGAGGGTCAGGGAAATCTGTGCAAGCAGTGGAACATGATGACTTTTAGGCCACAAGTGCCTCCTATACAGTAGGAGTAATTTTTTCCTTTTTTTTTTTTTTTTTTTTTTTTTTTTTTTCTTTAGATGAAATGATGTCAACTATTATGTCTGCAGGCTGACTAATAAAGGTAATGGTGGTGGTTCTTCGTGTGTTGTGTTTTGTTTTTTTTTTTTTTTTTTTTTTTTTTTTTTTTTTTTTTTTTTAAGACTGTCTGCATTTGTTAGATGAAGGTATTGGAGTCACCAAGGATACGACTTTTAATCCAGTAAGATCATTTTCTTTTTCTGATCCGTGGTTCTTGCTTGAGGGTTGTAGAATATGAAAACAACCTCAGTGTCTTGACAAAAAAAGATAAAAGAAAAAAATCGTCAAAAAAAAACATTTAATATTAACAATGATGCATCTAAGAAATTCAATTTTCTATGGCATGTGACTGGGGTTGCCTATACAAAATATTCTTGATGTTTTATATTGATTTATTAGAACTATTTCTTCTCATCTTAATCTGATCAAATCATCCTTGCAATAGACTATCTTTAACCATATCAGAATATCGTTAAGATATGCTGTCAACAAAGATCCTTTGATTCCCTCTCCCCATCTTTCCTATTGGCTATCGCTATTGGTAAGTCCTTATTATGGCATCCAATATTTACACTGAGCAGATGAATCTAAGTTTTTGCTATTTGGTCAACATTGGTGTGTCCATGTTTAGTAGTCCATTGGAGAATGTCGCTTCTGAATTCATCTTTACTTCACCAGCATGTCTTTTTTGTTTGGTTTTCTGACATCAGTGGTAAGTGGCTTTACAACTACTGTTTTGTAGGGTGCTGTTTCCAGGATTTGTTCCAAACAGTATGTAGCATCCTTGTGTTGTTCCCATCTTGCTATTTCTTTAGGTACTCTTTTGTTAAAGTGGTGCAACCATACAGTAATAATAACGAAGCTACAGCTTGGAAGAAATCCTGTTTTATTTATCAGATGAAATTTCCATATGGTCATTAACTTGTTAATAATAGTTCATGCTTTATCTATGCATATGATTAAATGACCTGTTAATTTTCTTTAAAATAGTTCTTGACATTTAACACTTATTTCAGTGTGTTTTCCATTGTTCAAAGCACCTTTTTTAAAACACCATTTGATATGGTGTGAAACTGCATCATATTTCTTTTAATGTTCTTAGTGTCCTCAAAAAAAGAATTTTCACTTTAAATCAACAAGTGTCATGGGGAGTGTCGCACTTATACAATTCTGTATTTTGCCAAAACCTGGTGATCAAAATCTATCAAGATTTAGCTTAGATTTTTTTTTAATTGGCAGCAATCTAGGTGTCCTAAGATCTTTACTTTATAATATGTCAGCTGAGCATCCATTTTCATTTGAAAATTATAAAAAATTTAAAGATTCCTTCTCAATACTTTATTGGCTGAAAGGGATATCTTTGATTGTTTCTCTGTGATATTAGTTTTGCTTGTTCCTACTGAAGCAATGTGTGTATGTATTTCACTAGGAGGTCTAGTGACTGAAATATATATAACTACCAGATCCTCCTAGGACACTATCCCAATAGACAGGTCATATATTTTAGAAAGCTTTAAATCTAATATCTGTAAGTTTGGTATTTGTTATCATGTAAGGTTTTACTGATCTTGTCATTTAAAATTTTTTTTTTTTCAGAATAGAACTTATTAATATTGAATCTATTGTTCTTATTTTGGTTGCTATGAAGATAGTTTAGACAGAACATTTCAGCCTTTTGGCTATCTTCAGATGTTTAACTTTTCTTTTTAAGAGATATATTGTTTTAATTGTTATATGTCAATGATACTGTTTATAAAAATTGCATGCAAACAATCAAGATGAAAATGATAGTTCAAATGAACCCATATAAGTGTGTGTAATATATATATATATATATATATATATATATATATATATATATATATATATATATATATATATATATGTATGAGAGAAAACAGCAGCTGTAGAGCCAATTAACTCCTATCTAAAAGACTATCCAAATAAGATGAACAAGACCTTTTGGGACATGGCTGGAGAAGCAAGGAAGAACTCATAAGTGATGTTCTTTTATGGACCCCAATACATGGACGTGCCAGTGTTGGCTGACCAGCAAGAATTTGCATCCGCTCTGTGCGGACACTGGATGTAGTTTGAAAGACCTGCCAGCAGTGATGAATGTTTAGAGAGAGAGAGATCTATGCAGTTAGTATGACTTAATGATTATCATTTTATTTATATACACTCATTGTTTTAGGTATGTTAAGCAATCATGATGAGAATGAGTTTTATGACATTGTAATGAGAACAAACATCTGTGTTACCCCACCCAAAAAAAACTTTCCCCCCACCGATCACCTTTTTTTTTTTTTTTTTTTTTTTTTAAGTTTCTTGAATTGGTTCTTGCACTTTTGATATATTAATCTGAATGTAAAATATTGTTTGTTTGATAAAGGCGTTTCCTTCTTTACTTGACTTTTTTTAACAGAACCATTTTTGGTTATGTAACTGGAAAGAAATTTAATGTTTAGGTAGAATTTCTCAACTTTAGTGTACGAAATCAGAATTCTACCTGTTCATCCTGGACTTGATGAAATTACTAGCTGAAGTATTTATCTATGGTGGGTAAAAGGTCCAGAATAGGCAATTTGAAATTTAAACAAAAAATTGTTGATAACAGTTATTGTTCTTCTGCAGAGGGTAAGATGCTGCCACCCCCCAACAAGTGTCCTGGGTATGACACAAAACCATCTGATGGTGAGACATTTAGAAAATGTGGAGTTCCCTTACATTGCCATTACTCTCAGGTCCACTCTGACCCAGAGTGGTAGCATCTGATAGGATCCTATCTATGGGTAAAATAGTGTTTGACTTTTAAACTGTGTGCAAACATATGGTTTATGTTGAATTGTTAGAAATAGAATTGTTGGACCATTTAATTGTGTATAATCAAATAACTGATGTTTAATTGAATTGTTAGTGATACATAGCATTATTTGGAACCATTTAACAGTCCAAATGAATGAATAATGTTCAATAGAATAATTAGTGTTAGATAGCATTAATTGAAACCATTTGTGTAGAAAAAAAATACCCAAAAATTTAGTTTTAACACACTTAAAAATTTACTTAGAAATCATATTTAAATATGTGCAAATATCTGATGTTGAATTGTTACTGTTTCATAAAAATACTTGAAACCATTTAACTTTTCTTTTGGGGGGGGGGCTTACTCAGGCTTGTTTTAAAAATTTTATGTACATGTATATTTACAAATTTATTTAATATATATGTATAAAGAGGATTTGGCATTAAATAACCTTCAATGGTTGGTATGCCATAAAACCAACTAACCATAGCTATTTGTGTATAAGTTGCATGATTTTTTTCCAGGCTTTTCAGCCCAAAAGTTAGCAGCATTATCAACGTAAATTATATAATTAACTCCTTTCCACACTCCTGCTTCACCATGTTCAGGACCTGATGATTGAAAGTAAGTTATATCTATAGTCCAAATTAATTTGTTTTTTGCCGTTACAGAGAAATATCCACAGGAATGTGTTTTATATATATATATATATATATATATATATATATATATATATAATTTTCCTTCTAATGTGAGCTTATTTTTGCTTTAAGTTTTTTGCATTTTGGTGTAAACATATCAGTATGTTTACTCTAAATGTAAATTTTCTCTTTTAAAATGTAATGTAAACTATATAAATTCATATTTTTTAGTTGGTATGAATCGATAAAAAGTTGAATAAATGCTAAATTTAATTTGAATCTCTCTGCTACAAATGTAATAACCTACTCAGTCAGCTTGCAATAGATAGGGGTGCAATATTAAAGCTTTTAATTTAGACTGACAGAACCTTAAGTTTAAAACCTTAATAAAAAAAAATCGATCTGATTTTTATCACAAGTGGTGTATAAAAGCTATACTCTAATTCAGTTGAAGAGGTAGATAAGTGACATTAAGTCTTGTACTCTAAGACTCCCCAACCCCAAACTGCATTTATTTAGTTTCCACAAGAGCTTTGCTCTAATGCATCTTTTTAATTAAACAAAATTTTATTGCACTGTCTGCTTTTTGTTTAATCTTTTTTTTCTTTTTTTTTTTACCTTTAAATATATGGTTCAACATGACTGAAGATTTGTATATATGCTTCAACATGACAGTGTGTGAAGATTATTTGCCTAAATTTCTGAGATGAAACCTGATAATTTTTATCACTTAGAATATTCAGTGTATTGTCTTTATCTTTTGTTATACTCACATTTTGTCTGATACATCAGAAAATGGCTGAAGGGTGTATGTTGGACTTGAACCTCAAACTGAACCCTTTATTTAATCTGTAGGAGTATAAATTCCATTAACCATAACAGGATACAAGTGTTGTTAAGCTATAGTAAGTGTTCTTTATCTTACCTGTAAGAGTGATTGAACCTGGAACCTCCAGTTTATTTTAATCAGAAGCTCTTTTAGACTAACATTTTATCCACAGCACCATATTAATGAAGTCTGTCCTTAAGAATAATCCATTTTCTTTGCTTATCTGAAATTGATTTCAAGGTGGATTTTTACTTTTGAGAACAAAGCAAAAATTCAAGAGACCAGTTGTGGGCAAATTGCATCCTGCAGGGTTTTCTCAATGGCTTACCTAAGACTTCAATCTTTTATAGAAAAGATCTTTTTACTGAAGAGGGGAAACTCAACTTTTACCCATTTCTTATTTATAAAGTCTTCTATAGTGAAAATGGTTTAGGTTCTTTCAATATAGAATTACCATGAATTTTTTTCAGTAATGTAGTTTGGTTTCTTTGTTTGATGGCATATCACCCTTCATAGGTTATTTAATGCCCAAGCTATCCTTCTAGAAGAGCAGTACTGGTAATATTTAGCCCATAGCTAGATGGATTAGGGGGTTCAAACCTCTCCCAAGGGTATTTGTCTGAAAGTGAAGTAATAGCTTGACTGGTGTTTGAACTTGCTTACTATTCTGCAGTCCAGTGCTTTAACCATTACACCACGAGGACACCCATACTTGATTTAGAGGGTAGATTAATTGGGCTACAAGTTGACAAAGATTTGAATTCAACTTTGGTGAAAATTCTTCTCAATTTGAAGATCTTGTTTTAGTTGTTCTTTGGAACATCAGGGTTATAAATCATAAGTCGGGGAGGGAATGCTGGTATGTATTTACCCAGTGACTTTGGTATGGCTAGGATATGATACAAAGTTAATTTTTAAAGAATTTAGCAGGCTTGAATTCAGTTTTCCTTCTAGAGTGGTTAACCTACAAAAGTTAAAGAGCCCAGTCTGCTTTACTATTTATCCATAGCTGATGGGAGAAGGGTTGGGATTCATGCCTTCAAGGGTATTAATACTATGTAAAATGCAAACAGCCCCATTCAGGTTTTGAACTTGTTACTGTGTCCATTTAAAAAAAATTTTTTTTATAGCAATAACCATTATGCGATGATTGTCTCTTTGGTGAAATTTGAATATGCAATTACCCAGCCTCTCTGCCATAAGCAAGATACAGCAGTCAATTTTTAAACAGATTACAGTTGGTTTAAATTTAGTTTTCCTTCTCTTAAACTGGTTGCCTTACTAAGACTAAAGAACCAAGTCTGCCCTACTATTCAAAAATAATTGACCTAGTTGGATTTTTAACCAATGCCTAGAAAGAATAAGGCAAACCTGAGATGTAAGAATCAACATATAAACATTTTATTCATGTGACGACAGAAAGGTGAGTTAAATGTGATATGGTCATGATAGTTATCATCAAGACGTGTTTTCTTTTTGTCTCTCTCATCACCAGGTCCTCTAACAGCACAGTATCAGCACAGAGCTGATTAATGTATGTATTTACACCTCCCTCACATGTGCAGGATGTGCCAAAAGGTCAATTTTTAAGCAAAGTTTAATGGGTTTGTATTCAGTTTTCCTTCTAGACTGGTTGCCATATTAAGGTTAAAGAACCTGGTAAGATCTGGTTAATGTAAGTTTTTGCTGGTTGGCCAATACTGGTATGTCCATGTGTAGTAGTCCATAAAATGTTATGAGTTTGTCCTTACTTCACCAGTAGTGTGTTGCATGTCTCATTCATCTTACTTGAATGGCTTATGAAATGGAAGGCAGTTGGCCATACAACTGTTTTTTAGTGGAGTGCTGCTTCTAGGATTTGTTAAAGACAGCACATAGTATCTTTCTGTAGTTCCCATGTAGGTTTTTCCCCAAGAATTCTGTTAGTCTAAGTGGTGTAATTATACCAAAGTAGTGACATAGCTACACCTTGGAAGAATTCCTGTTTTTATCAGATCTGATTTTCATATGGTCATTAACCTGTCAATAGCAATCCATATTTTACCTGTGCATACATTATCACTGTCAGTAGATAAAATATTGCTACCAAGGTATACAAACTGGACGACTAATTTAAGAGGCTTACCATTTAATGAGATGAGTCTTAATTAAAACACTTGAACTGTTTTATTTGAGTTCATGTAGAGACCAATTTCTCTTGCTGCCTGTTCCAGGCTATGCAGCTAAGATTTAGCTTGAGCTTGTCTATTTTCAAGAAGCAGTAGATCACCTGCAATAATAAGGTTTGGTTAGGTTAGGTTTTATGTTGGTGATAACATTTTTAAATGACCCAAAGTTTTTGTTTTTCATTTTTTTTTCCGCCAACCACACAGTTAAATAGTTTCAAATATTGCTCAGTAACAGTAATAATTTAACATCAGTCATTTTTTTTAGTACATATTTAGATACAAATATGGTTTGCATGTGGTTTATTGGTAATTACATTTTTAATGAGTTAGAACTAATTTGTTTGCATACATGTATTGCTATTGTTTCCTACAGTTAAATGGTTACAAATATTGATATACTATTCATTCATTTGCACATAATCAAATGGTTGTAAGTATTGCTATGTAATACCAATAATTCAACTTTGGCTCACAGTTAAAGTTTCAAGTATTACTGTTTAATACTTACAATTCTATTCAACATAACATATTTGTTTGCACTCTGTTAAATGGTTCCAAGTATTACTATGTACCATTAACAATTTGATTAAACATCAATCATTTGTTTACACACTGTTTAATGGCTAAACAGTTCTATTTCTCACAATTCTATTTAACACAAGTCATTTGTTTGCACACTGTTTACATGTCAAACAGTTCTATTTGACCCCGATAGATAGGACCCTATCAGGTGCTACCACTGTGGGTCAGAGTGGACCTGGGAGCAATGGCAATTAAGGGGGTACTCCACATTCTCTCACCATCAGATGGTTTCGTGTCATATCCAGAACACATTTGGGTTGGGTGGGGGTCTTACCCTCTGCAGAGTGTCATACCCAGGACAAAAATGTGATCCATATTGGTTAATACAATGAAAAATGGTGGTGACAAGATGAAGCAAAAATCCAAGTTGGTAGAAAAAGGTTTTGTGGAAGATCTCAAGGAAATGACCTATAATTTGCCAACATTCAACAGGTCATCTTTAAGAACTGTGTTATCATTTTTGCATAAGATGATTTGTCTGTTAATACTGTTGACATAAAGTCTGCATTCTTGTAAGGTAAAGAAATTCAACATGATGTCTGTTACACCACAACCAGAGGCATGTACTGAAAAGGTTAGGAAATTAAGGGAATCTATCTTATGATTTAAGATACATCATGGCAGTGGTATTGGAAAGTAAAAACAATTATGTTTAGATTCAAAGAACAGTTATTGCAGATTGATCCAGCTGTGTTTTTAAAAAGTGAGACACTAGCTCTATTGATAATCCATTTAGTATGTCAGTGCTCTTCAGTGAAATGTTAAGCAACAATTGCAAAAACCATTTCTATCTTGGCCCAGTTGGCTGGGGCTGTAAAATACACTGACTGAATATCTGCAGAGGGGGTAAAAAAAAACCAAAAACACTTCCCCTACAATGAGTGTTCTGGTTCGGACACAAAACTATCTTATTGTGATTCCTGTCTTAGAGCTTTGGTGAATGTAGAGTACCCCTTCATTGCCATCGCTCCCTAGTCCACTCTGGCCTGGAGTGGTAGCACATGATTGGGTCCGATGTATGGGTCAAACAGAACTGTTTGACATTTAAACTGAGTGCAAACAAATGACTTCAGCTATATTGAATTGCTGTCTGATCATTTACCTTTGTGTAAATAAAGGACTGTTTAATAGAATTCTTAGTGATACATAACAATACTTGGAACCATTTAACTGTGTATAAATGAATTAGTAATAAATTATGTGTATCCATTTAACTGTGTGCAAACAAATGATTAATAAGAATATTTGTGTTTGATAGAAATACTTGAAACCATGTAACTGTGTACAAAAGAATGAGCTTAGGCTCATTTAAAAATGTATCTATAAAATGACTTTACAAATCGTATACATTTGATATATATGTAAAAACAGGATTTGGCATTAAATAACCACCAATGGTTGATATGTCATAAAATCCAACCAAACATCTGAACTGATAGTGTCCCATCTATGGGTCAAATAAAACTGATTGACTATTTAACTGTGCAAATAAATGACTAACATTAAATTGTTAATGTTATATAGCAATGCTTAGAACCCTTTAACTCTCTGCAAATAATACTATTAGTGTGGAATACTTGAAAGCACTTCATTGCAAATAAATTGAATTATTGGTATAACATAGCAATACTTGAAACTCTTTAACTATGTGCAAACAAATTAGGTCTAACTTTTTAAAAATGAAATTATTCAAGCTATTGACTTACAAATCATATGTATATAGAAGTAGCTGTGTACAGACGAATGACTTGTTAAATTAAATTGTTAGTGTTAAATAGCTATACTTGAAAGCATTTAATGGTGTGCAAACAAATGAGCTCCGGCCCATTTTATGTTATCTAAAAACTATTCTTTTACAAATCATAAAATATATAAGATTTGGCATTTAAATAACCTAAAAGGGTTGACATGCCATAAAACACAACCAACCAACCTTACTAAATGATACTGTTTGAATAATGGAGAAATACCAGAATGTGTTTTTTTTTTTTTTTTTTTTTTTTTTTTTTTTTCCATTTAGTAGGAAAAGAGTGAACCAAGTTGCCAGTGAACTTGGATAGAAACTTATGGAAGGTAATCCCTGTTCCTCTTGTTGAATTTAAGGGACTGATTATGCCTCAACACTTGTACCACCCATAACCTGTATGCAATCCTCTCTATAAGTCTGTCCAAATCTGTTGTGAAATTTTGTGCAGATTCTTCATTGTTCCCATTGAAAGGAAGAAATGATATCCTCTCTGTAAAGAAGCAATAAATAATTATTTCCCTTGGAGAATTGGCATGTCCATTATGGGCCTCAAAGGGTGTCACTTGTAAGTTCCAGAAAACTTTTCCACCTTATCCTTCTACCTCTGGCAAGATGTAACACAAGGTCAAATTTTTAGGCAGAGACCCTAAATGTACAGACAGAGCAGTGCCAAAAAAAATGTTTGGTTTCCATTGGCATTTCTCTTTTCTTGGGGTGCATATCAAACAATAAACCTGATTCTCCCTCTTTTAGACAAGGGGCCAGATGCTGGTTAGGGGAGATAGTCTTCTTCAGCCAAGTTGCTTTAATATGTCTATAGGAGTTGATACTTTTAGCTTTTTTTTTCTTTTTTCATCTTTTCACCTCTGTCTTTGTTCTTTGAATATTAGAGAAGGAACAGAAAAGCCACATCGGCTATATTACCTTATTTCATCAGGTAAATCTTTTTCTATATGAACCCCTTCTATATACTGCTTGTTCACAGAACAATATGTGCATAATTTTATCTGTTGGGAAACATTTGCTTTTATTTTTTTTTTTTTTTTTTTTTTTTTTTAATATACTACTGGTATGTATATTGTGTATATTGAATGCTAACTGCTTTTGTATGTGTAAATCAATTTCTTGTCTTTCCTTTTGTTTTATTCAGCATTAGTATATCACAGATATGCTAATGGTCCTTGATGAATGGACACTTAACTAAATATCTTCCTTTGCACCAAGCTTTCCAATAAAACTGTATATGTAAGCTTTAGGGTATGTTGCTCCAATACTGATGAACATGATATATGGCCTCGTCAGCTTGAGCTGCATAATGCACCAACTGGATTTCTTCAGAGTGCCCTGGATATGATGCTAAACAATATATTGGTGAGGATTCAGTAATGCTGGAGCTTTGAGAAATGTAGAGTACGCCTTCATTGCTATCGCTCCCGGGTCCACTCTGGCTTGGAATGATAGCACCTGATAGGGTCCTACCTATGGGTCAAATAGAAGTTTGACATTTAAACTGTATACTTATGTTAAATTGAATTGTTAGAAATAGAACAGTTTTTCTTTTTAACTGTGCATAAACGAATGATTATTAGTTAATAGAATTATTCATATTAGTTAAATGGTTTCACTTATTTCTATCTATGTGCAAAAAAAAAAAAAAAAAAAAATCAGGCTCCTTTTAAAAACATTATCTATAAAATGTGTTCAGTAATCAGATGATTGATATATCTGTATAAAAAGGGTTTAGCATTAAATAACCTGCTACAAAACAAAACCAAAAACATGCTATGATACAGCTGTCATATATTCAACTTTTGCACATAGCCAGAATTTTAGGGGCACTTAGTGAGAGCCACTTGACAGCAATGATCTGATAAACATAGGTCAGGAACATATATATAAAATAATTTTTTTTTTTTTTTTTTTTTTTTTTTTTTAAACAAAGGTCAAGGTTACTGTTACAGATTTTAGTGATGAGCCTGTTTAAATGTCTCTTTGGCATATTTTTTTTATTCCTTTATTTATTTATTTATTTATTTTTTTTTTTAAGCTCTATATAAAAAAAAAACATCAAGGATACTCAGCATTGCCCATTACCTAAAGTTGATTTTTGCGGAGTTGTTTCAACAAAAATAAGAGCTACAGATCTATCAGTCACTTCAGCTGATAGCTGTACTGGGTGGGGAAATGTGTTGGGAAAAGGTGGGGGGGCAGTATAGATCCTCGAGATAATTGAAGAGCTGATGCATGTAATCGAATAGCCATAAAATTGGTGTTAATTAAATCCTGCCATCATCTCGCTTTGTTAACACTAATGGAAAACAAGCAACTTGCTGACAGTTGTAAATAAAACTGAGCTGATAATTAGAAAAAGTGGAAGAGGAAGCAGATATATTGGTTATTGTCATAATATAGCAGAACTTTTTTTTCTTCTACTATCTAGACTTTTAGTTTTAATCAAAGTGTGGTATCTGTTTTAATTTTGAAATTAAAATGCATGGGTTAAATGTCTTTAATTCAAAGGATAAAAATAAATGTATTGCATAGAAAATATAGATTCATTGATTTCTTTGTTAGTTGATTTATCTTATATATTACTAAAATTCTCATTAAGCTCTGTGTGTACAAAGGTTGGCTGAAAAGTTCATAAGCTGACTAAGATACTCTGCTCGAATGAGATTTATTTTTCAACATAGTTGTCTGTGTGGGTCACTCACTTCTTCCATTAGTGTTGCAATACTTGGATTCTCTTGGTCCAGAAAGTCATCAACAGTAGATTTGATATCCACATGAGCTTTTCAACCCACTCGTGTGTGTATGTTGTAAAAAGAAACAAAGAAAAAAATACATATAGATGGATGATGAAATGATAGTTTAATCATACAGAAAAAAATACTTGAAAAATAGATTGTCATGAAATGTAAACTTTTTCAAAGGTTATAGAAAAAAAACACAGCATCTCTGAAAAGCTGGTTTTATCATTAAACTATCATTTTAAATTCTAAATTCCCACCCTGAGAATGACCTAAAATATTTTTTCCAGATATAACTTCCACCTTAAGTTTTCATAATTTCATATCTTGGAATATTTCTATGACAGGTCAAAACACGTTGGTGAACATAGACTTATATCATTAAAATTTTCTCATTCATTCATTTATATGCATTTTTCTTTGTTTCTTCTTTCTACAATATATATAGGATTCATTTCAACTTCATATCTTACTCAAATATATATAAAATGCCCAGTATATTATTCATCTTGCTTGGCGACACGAGTTCAAATCCTGAACGAGACTGATTGCATTTCACATAGCACTAATACTCTTGGGAAAGGTATGAATCCAATTATTCTCCCTCCAGCTATGGGTAAATAGTAGGACAGACTAGGTTCTTCAGCCTTGTTGAGGCAACTAGTCTAGGAGAAGGAAAACTCTGAATTCAAACCTGCTAAACTCCACTTAAAAATTGATCTTGTGTTATATCCTGCTCGAGCGGAGGGGTTGGTAAATAGGATTATTCATCTTGCTTGAATGGTTTGTGAGATGGAAGCCAGGTGACTGTACAGCTGCTGTTTTGTGGAGTGCTGCTTCCAGGATTTCTGGAGAAGTAAGAATAAAATCTTAGCAATGTTCTTACATGGACACACCAGTGCAGTCTAACTTGCATATATCAGCTCTGTGAGGCCACTGAATGCAGTCTAGAAGACCTGCCAGGAGTGATGAATAATAGGGATGGTCAGAGGACTCTATTCTATCCGCATGACTTGATGATTATATATGGGTGTTTGTATAATCATAGCTCAACAAAAATAGAATATCATCTTGACACTTTCATTAGAGCAATATGTTTTTAGTTAATAGCCATAAGATTTGGTTAAAAACAGCCTTACTATAAAAGTGGTATCAAATTCACTTTATCTCAAAGAATTTCTTATTCTAATAAAGTTTTTTGGATAGATTTTATTTATGCATATAAAATTTTGTACTGAAATTTGCTTTTTTAACAATTTATTTTGAATAATTCAAATTGAATAACCCATAAATTAGATGTATAAAAGATATATAGTTAAATAACATTATCATTTTTGACAGATACTATGTTTGTGTTTTGTGTAATACGTTCTGATCTTATTGCAGAATGAAAAGTTCCATTGTTTGGCGATATAAGGTATTTTAGAAATTCAAATGTTTTTTGCTTTTTTTTTTTTTTTTTTTTTTTTTTTTTTTTCCTTAGATACTTGAGTCAAAAGTTTTGTAATATTTTGGTGAGGGCTAGTTTGTGGTGCATATATCACATGTACAAAACAGTTCAAGCTGTGGTAGGTATTTACTGAGGGGTTAAAATGGGTGTTTGTGTGCTGGTATGTCCATAGCTTCATTCCGTATGTGAAAGTATGACACCCTCTAATGCAAGAACTTATATTTCATGAGTTAGAACTAGGCAGAAAAGCATTTGTTGTGGAGTTACTGGAACCCTCTCCCCATCCAGGATGGACTGGTGTGAAGATGATTTAGAGCAGTGTTTGCTCTAGATGGTGTCTGTTAACAACAAAACGACTAAGGTTGCTTACTTTAGTCAGTGTACTGTAGTTCTCTCAGGGCAAAATGCCTCTTATTTTATATGTATGTTGACTTACTTACTCTGGCCTAGTCGGCTGGGGTGGCAGAATACACTGACTGCATCTGTGCAAAGGGGTAAGACTCCCCCCAACGAGTGTCCTGGATATGACTCTAAGCAACCTGATGGTGAGGCTTCAGTTATACTGGAGGTTTGGGGGAATGCAGAGTACCCCTTTATTGCCATTGTTCCCAGGTCAATTCTGGCCAGGAGTGGAAGTACCTGATAGGGTCCCATCTATGGGCCAAATAGAACTGAACTGTGTACTTATGCTAAACTGAATTGTTTGAAACTTTTATCAAAATGACTTAATTCAGTGTACAATGAACTGAAAATGGTTGATATGCTGTGAAACAAAAACCCAACCAATATTACTCATGACACAACAGTTGTGCTAAAGGTCAAGGTGCAGTTGATCACTGTACAGAACCCTGATGGTTCAAGAAGTTTCTTTTGCGTTGCAAGAACCTTGACTATCTGGTAAGGTTAGGTAGGCCTAAAAGCAAGATTCATCCTGCAAGTAGCACTTGAGAGTATCAGGTGAGTTTGCCATCTCCCTATCCACCGTAGTTCATTACCTTCATGACCACAGCAAAAGCATTCAGTACTGCCAAATTAAGCCTTGTCTTTCTATTTTTTATTTTGTGTGGGGAGCTCCTCTGTCACTAATATATACAATTAGTCCTCTACCAGTTAAACAGCAAGACTTACAGTGGTAGACCCAATGACTTCTAATTTATTTTTTAATTCACCATGGTGGCTATGTTGATTCAGTAAGCAAATGTCTAGTAAAGCCAGAATTTTCCTCCTATATTCACTTTGATAGAAAAAAAGAATAGTGTTTAAAGTTTGAACTGGAATATTAATTTTTTTTTTTTTTCATGTAATGTGCTCCAATGAACTTTAGAGCTCTTAACATCTGAGATTTAGATAATCTACCTTTTTAGAATTTGTTTTTATGAGCACAAGTTTTAAGTGAAGGAGTTTCAACAATTTGGCAACCCTGTTTTTTTTTTGTTTTTTTTTAAACCACTTGGAACATTAGCTAGCCCAGTCAATTGTGGCTGTAGAATACACTAACTGCATCTCTGCAGAGGAGTAAGACCCCCACCCTTGCCAGTAAGTGTTCTGAATAAGACACTAAACTGTTTGATGGCAAGGCTTTGGCCCTGGAGCTTTAGGAATGTGGAGTACCCCTTTATTATCATTACTCTCTGGTCCCCTCTGACCCAGAGTAGTAGTGATGGTTAGGGTTCCATTTATGAGTCAAATAGAACTGTTTAATCATTTACTCTACTTGAAACCATTTAACTGTGTGCAAACAAATGATTAATATTAAATTGAATTATTTGTTAGATAGCAATGCTTGAAACTATTTAACTGTGTGTAAAAACAATGAGCTCTGGCTTTACTTAAAAAATCATATGTATAAACAGAATTTTGCATTAAATTGCCATCAAGGTTTGGTATGCCATTAAACCAAATAGCCTAACCTAAACCTGACAGATCTAAGTTATCGTAGTATATAATATACAATATGTGTATAAACAGGATTTGGCATTAAATAACCATTTAACCAAATAACCTAACCCAACAGATTAGCAAGTTTTAAATAAATATCTTATTTAATATATATGCTTAGTAAATAGATTCATTTTGTATCTCCAATTCCTGCCCTGTTTTATGTAAATAACTTATTGACAAGTTGCATTTTCTTTAAATATTAACCTTATGTTTAGTCTTCTTTTGTCAACATGTCTTAGATATTATTGCAATGATTACACAGGTTTTCAAGTGCTTTATCCCAATAGATTCTAGTGCTAAGGTTTTTGAGAAAAGGTGCTTTGTATAAACATGATTATTATTGCTGAAAGTTGCACAAAGTATCTTTTATAATATAAAATACAGTCCAATTGCTATATTTTAGCAACAGAAGAAAACTTTTTTTTTTGTTGTTGTTACAGTGCTTGGGAAAAGCATGAATCGATCTGTTCTCTTCACCCAGTTATGGATAAATAGGGCAGACAAAGTTCTTAATCTTGGTTAAGCAACTGGTCAAGGAGAAAGAGAACCAGCTTTACTTTGTTTAAAAATTGAACTTGTCACGTCCGGCCTGTGATGATGGGGTGGGTAAATAAATTCATCTATTGCATATAGTCACTTAGTGTAATGGTTATTGTCAGAGGAAATGGAATTGTTGAAATTTTGGACGAGGCTGTTTACATTTCACTTTGTGCTAATGCCCTTGGGAAAGGTGCGAAACTATCCACCCGCAATAGGTTAATACTAAGGCAACCAGTTCAAAAGAAAACTTGAATTCAAATCAGCCTTATTCTACTTACAAATTGACTTTGTGTTACATCCTCCCCATCCTGGAAGGGTTGGGTACATAATTGCATCTGTCAATAATTTAAAAAAAAAAATTTAAAAAAAAATTTTTTTTTTTTAAAATAAAGTAACGAAAATGTTAAGTAATTACAAAAGTTAACGCTTTAATTTGTAATTATATGCCTGAAATTCAAAGAATATCCTTTCAAAACTCCAAGCAACAATTACAATAAAGATGGACAGACACTCCACACTAAAGCGTCTAAAACATAACAGGACTCGCACCACAAATGATTTATTCTGATTCCAAACAACAAACTACATGATTTCTCCTTCAAAGTAATCCCCCTGATGCACTTTCTCATCCTTCTCTACAATGCTGCTATGCACTGCTGGAAGGACTTTTCTGGGATGCCCCTCAGTATAGCTCTCTTGATGGACTTCATGCCTTCAAAACGGGTCTCTTTGAGCTTGGAGCAAAGCAACAAGTCATATGGAGCAAGAGCAGCTGAAAAAGGATGTTGTTCAAGTACAGCGATGTTCCTCTCAGCTAGGATTTGCTAAATGCTCAGAACATTGTGATGCAGCAGGGACAATTTGTCCTGCCACAACTTTTGTCTCTTCTCATGTACTGAGCAAACCATATGCTATAGGATCTTCTTGTAGAATTGCTGATTGATTTGTCTGGCCCTGTGGCAAGAACTTGCTGTGGTCAATGTCCCTCACATCAAAGAAAGTGATCAATATGATTTTGACTGTCTAGCTTTCTTCTTCAGAAACTTATATTCATTGCTCTGTCACTTTCTAGATCGTACTTGAAAAATTTATCGACACCAATGATGACTTTACAAAGCTAAAGCTTGCCTGGTTCAATTTAAAGATGCTTTTTGTCCTGACACACTTGCATGCTATGCTCATCCTGATTATCGTTCAGCAATCTTGGAATCATTTTTGCCCAAACTTTTTGTATGCTCAAATCTTCCAAACATTCTTTTTTTCATGTTCAGCTGAATTGTGATGATTCAGTCAATTGATGACTGCCACACATGACTTGCCTTAACAGGTCAGCATTGACTTTAGTCCAGCATGTCGACAGCCTTCTGCTCCTAGAATTCTTTCACCTCCTTGTATCCCTCTTTGAACCTCGTGTGCACAACATGGTGTTATCTCCATACATTTTCTGAAGCATTTCAAGTATTTGACAGTTTTCTCCAACTGGACCAAAAATTTCAGGTTTCTTTGTAGCTCTCTGTTCACCATGCATTCTTCAGTGCTCATCTCTGAACAACTTGAAAAAGGTGAGGAAAAAAACAAAGCAATTGTTGAAGGCCAAGATGACAGTTAAATACTCCAAAGATATGTCAGACAATGATATAACCCACTTATCCCTCTTCTGCTTATAGCTCACAAAGCACACTCGGTTCCATTACTTTTTAGATAAACCTTTATACATACATATACACGTACAGTTTATCTATCTCCAATATGTTGTAATGGTTAACAAACCAGGTTTGCAGATCAGTTACTTCTGAATAGTGAGTTCACTCCTCACTAAGTGGTCACATATTTGTAGCCTTGTACTTCATCCTGGCTACACTTAATAAATATAATTATTTCTCAAATGTTTTCAAAATCTTATTGTTTTAACTTTATTGATTTGTATATGAGGATTTAAGTTAACCATTCTTACTAACCCTGAACATTAAAGTTAGATGGAGGGGGGGAAAAATATGTAGATTTATGAAACTTTATGTCATTTAGGAAAATCATTAATTTCCATTGAGGGCTTTTAAGGTAGCAAGTCTCTTTGGCAATTTGTATTTC